>VBSM01002217.1:18555755-18629059 GCA_008086735.1 Cheirogaleus medius
GGATTAAGCTTAAGCCCATTATCTAAAGTGAGGCAACACAAGATCAGGAAAATGGGCTCCACATGTACCTGCCATCAAATTGGTACTGACTGATTAAAACTATGGTGCTCAAATGGTGGTAGTGTTCACCAGGGTTTCGGGGGATGTGGTAGACCCACATCTTAGGGATGTGGTGAGCATTGTGGAGGGGAAGGGCATACCTCTAACCCTTCTTAGGGAGAGGCAAAGATATAAAATGTAACCAAAATGTCAAAAAAAACCCACAACTTTTATTGGGTGTCAGGCAGGTGGGAGGGGGGAGGAGGGGATGGGTGTATACTTACATAATGAGTGTGATGCTCACCACCTGGAGGATGGACACGCTGGAAGCTCTGATTTTTTGGTGGGGGGGGGGAGGCGGTGGGGGGAGGAGTGAAAAGGGCAATATATGTAACCTTAACAATATTTGTACCCCCATAATATGATGAAAAAAAAATGGAGTTGTTATTTTTTACTGTCTGAATGTAAGTCCCTTATTCCATATATGATTTGCAAACACTGTTTTCCATTCTGTGGATTATCTTTTCACTTCTTTGATGGCATTGCTTGTAGCGCAAAAGTTTTGAATTTTGATGAAGTTCAATTTATCTCTTATTCCTTTGTTGTTTGTGCTTTTGATGTTGTATTCAAGAGACCATTCCCTAACTCAAGGTCACAAAGATTTATTCCTGCACTTCCTTCTAAGAAATTTATAGTTTTAGCTTTTACCTTTAGGTATATGATCCATTTTAAGTTAATTTTTGTATGTGGCTCTTTTTCATTGAGGGGCTGTTGTACTTTTGCCAATCCATCCAAATATATTCCTTTTCTGAATTTTCTATGGCATTCTCTTAATCCATTTGGCTATCTTTATGTCAGGATGGCCTTGTTTTGGTTACTGTAGCTTTCTAAAAAGTCTGGAAATCAGGTAGTATCAGTCCTACAACTTTGTTCTTTTTCAAAGTTGTTTTGTCTATTCTAGATCCTTAGCATTTCCATGTGAATTATTTATGCTACAAACATAGTCTTATGGCAGCTTCTGCAGTGGGGATATTGCCAAGGAATCTGTTTACCTCGTCTCTCAGTGTCTACTGGACAACATTCCACATTAATGTCTCTAAAGAGGAAGACTGAAAAACTCTGCTTCCACTAAGGAAATGTTTACTCCTTGGGTACAATAAAAATCAGACCCACTGCCGAAGGGCTTTCCCTCTTTGCTTCAGCCACTAGGAATCATCATACAAGTTATGGTTCAGCTAATGAAATTAAGCAAGCCTTTGTGGCCTATAGAACTGGTTCTATTTTTACCTTTTAGTCTTGACATTGTATTCAAATTTATGTTTTCTTCAATCCTGATTTTTTTAATTATGTTTAATCATTTTATCATATGGATTTCTCATAAGCAGCCTCAACTTTTATGGATAAAACAAGGCCTGGTTAAATTAAATAATGTTACTTTTGTTTATACCCTTTAATGTACTGCTCAGTTTTTCAAACAAAAATGACAGTTATGAATTTTTAAATTATAAGAGTAATTCGTGGTGAATAAGGAAATATAAAGAAAAATTTCCATAATCTTATCAGCCAGATATAAACCAAAATGTATTGGTGGTTATGTCCTTAAATCCTTTTCCCATACATATATTAGTTACCAAAATTGTTTAATTAATTCTAGTTTCATTCCCTGCTTTTTTTCCCCACTTAACATTATATTGGGATAACATTCCTTTCCATGACACTAAATAAGCTCCAAAAATGATTTTTATGTCTGCACAATATCTCTGTCATAATTTATTCAACCACCCCATTCTATTGAGCATTTTATTATTTCTAATTTTTCATTTTTAGAATAATGTAATAAAAATCTCTAATATATGCATCTATCTATATCACTGATTAAATCCTTAAGATAAACTGTTAAAAAGAGGCATTACTTTATTACAATGCACAAATACTTTTACTCAAAAGCCCATAACAATTTACACTCATGTTGGCATTGTAGGAAACAGTATGCCTACTGGGTATTATCTTTTCTTAAAATGTCAACTTGATAATGTACTGCTTAAGTTTAAAGAGCTAATTAATGAGGGTGGACCTGTTTGCTAGTTACTGTGCTTCTTTTCAAAAGAAAAAAAAACACCTCCCCCCAAAAGCAAAAATATTAATATTTGATTGAATAAATATGTATTGAGCAGCTACTTGTGCAAACAAGGTCCTCAATTCTCAGTCCCTTCAGGCAATATCAACTTGATGAAATTTCTTGGCTCCAGTAGGAAGTAAGACTTTGCCATGTGCCTGGGAGGCTCAGAATTGCAAATACAGCCAACAAGAGGAAAATCCACAGCTACACGTTTTGGTGCAATGCCACCATTTGTCAGACACTGTTATAAATAATGTCTTTGAGACTTTTAGAAGCGTGCACTGTGCCTGGGAGGTGGGGCATATGGAAAGTTCCCCTGGAGTGTCAATTTTGAAATGAATTCCAATGCCAAGGTCACAGCTCCAACAAGATTCTCCTCCCAGAATGGTGACTCCATGGGAATTCCCATAGTCCATATACAGCTGCTACTCATGGAGGGTGAGAAGGTGAGATGAAAACAAATCTCCTTCTTTGAGGTCTATGTCACTTGGAAAATAATTAACTTTAGTGGGTGGTTTTAAAATCTTTGAGATTCTTCCTTTAAAATGACCCATAAAAGGGAAATTTCAGTTGAATTCAATTGCTGCAGAAATAAGAAATTTTCCCCAGACTATAGGGCAATCCAAGGACTCATCAGGCAAGTGTTCATTTGGGAATCCAGAGTGCATGCCAGTGCCAGCTGTTCTTGGCCAAGAGAGGTAAGAGGTGGTGGGGAAAGTTGGCCTTTGTGCTGGATCTCATTGCCTTCGTCTTCTCAGAGACCCAGCATGCAAGTCTGTTTTCTTCCCCTTATCTGCTCCAAAATTTAGTTTGTTTCCATATCTCTAACAGGGACAAGGGGGACCAGGTCAGATTTCCTGCCTGAAAACTCAAAGGTGATGGCTATTGCTCTCACTCAGGCCAGTAAACGTGGGCCACAAGAGAGCTCTGGCAGACATGGAATCCATTCCCACTCCAAAACCTGTGAATTCCAGAACCCTCTCTCCTGTGCCTGTACTACAGGTCTGGTTCCCTTGGTCACATTCCCCCCACACCACAGCCCACTGCATGTGTGAGCACACACATACATATACATATGTGCACACATACACAACACACATACAATACACACATACAAACACACATATACACATATATACACATACACACAATACACACACATACACATAAACACACAGTGAATGTGCCCCACAGTTCCACTTTGCATGCCCTTTTGCATAGCAGGAACTTATTGTTTAGTTTACCTGAAACTCAGTACATTTTTTATTCCTAATTCTTCTATCTTTTAGTATTGCTGTAATGGGAGTACTAAGGTGATTCAACTGATGCTACATCTTTCCTATGGTTTAGGCATTATACTCTTCAAAAATGAAGAAAGTCACATTCCTCAATGTCCACCCATGACATAAATAAATGCTTTCTATGCAGCAGAGTGTAATTGCCATGCTCCAAGTTAAATTAGCCTGTTTTAAAACTTTACAGGAAACATTTTGGTTTTCTTTAGATTCCTAGGAAAGATTAGGGAAATAAATATCTCCACCCTTCTACCAAGTAGAAGAAAATAGCACATTTTGGCACAATTTGGGTTCACAGAAAGGGCAAAAAAATATAAGTAAACAAACATATAGCCATATATTTTCATATTCCACCTCGTTCCCCAACAGATTTATCACAGAGCAGAAGCAAACACCCCAAGGCCATGGCAACTCTCACCTCAATTCACTGGGGCCAAAAGGGAAAACCCAAGCCTCCATTTGGGTTTGGTTCCTAGGACCTAATCTCAACCACTCCCCAAGATTTTGAGCAGAAGTTCAAGGAAACTTAAGAAAGAAAGCAACCAAGTCAAGATTTTTGTGGGGGAAAGCTAATTTTAATATTATTATTATTATTATTATTTTTGCCCTGGGCTTCACTACCGTGCAAACCAGCTTCCTCTAGTCTCCCTCAAGTTTTCCCTACTAGAGAGCACACGTGCTCTTTAGGGTGTTTTTCATACCATGGAATGGGCAGCCTGGACATCGGGGCAGGAGCCTCAAACAGCCAACAAAACAGAGCGAGGCTGTGAGTCCGGAGGAGTCGTGCGTCAGCAGCAGAGAGGCCGCCCCGAGCCGGTCGGTCCCGCCAGTAGGTGTTACCTCAGCCATCAATCCGGGGCGCTCCGCGGATGGAGCACGGCCGCGTCCTGCCAAGAAACACACAACAAAATTCCAAACCAAACTGAAATCTGCCAGTTCTGCAAGTCTCCTCTGAATCCAGAGTTGGGCCCCTCAGAAAGGATCCAGAGCTCGCCCGAGAGGGCTGACGGCAGCCCCACCCGGCCGGGGCAGCGGCACAGAGCCTCCCGGTCGCCATCGCTGGCCGCTTCACTTCATCATTCAAAGTGGCTTTTGGCGTTGGGATTAGCATGATTTAATGCAATCGCAACAATAACCATCCTCACCCACTGTCTGAGGCCACGAGAGCCCATCCAGCGCTGTTTATTAGCTTTGGCTTCATTCTCCATGATTAAGTTTTTTTCAGCATGCTTCCTCTGTCCTCTCAGTTTTATTTCTCTCCCAAGAAGCTTTACACTCTAGCTAGAGGACTCACATCCCCTGAGTTTCTCTACTTAAAGCATGTGCTTTATGAATCAAAGGCGTCCTGGGCAAACAGAACCGTCCCTGCTGGTCTGCAATGACCATCATATTGAAAAGGAGTCTTAGGGTCAGACCCCTGTGCAAACTTGTTCCCTTTCTTAGAGCCCTTGAGTGCATTTACATTCAAAAAGTCCTCCCAGCCAGTAGGGGATGCTGCAATCTGTCACTGTTAGGACAATTCGACTGGTGACTTGTTTGCAAGTTGCTTTCTGGGTTTTTGACTCAGATTTATAACTCTAACTTCCCTTTCCTCCCTTTCTCACTCTCTTCTTTCTTGAGGCTAGAGATTTACAAAGAGTAAAGTTGTCCTCAATGATCAGTTAATCCAGGGGTCAGTAAGCTTTTTCTGCTAAGGGCTATAAGGTAAATATTTTATGCTTTGTGGGTTATAAAGTCTCTGTTGCAACACTTTGTTGTTGTAGCTCAAAAACTGGCACAGACAATATGTAAACAAATGGGTATGGCTGTGTTCTAGTAAAAATTTAGTTACAAAAACCAGCAGTAGGCAGGGCCTGCCCACAGGCAGGTACCCCTTATAATCTAATGTCCTCCTTGTTTTTGTTTTTGTTTTTTAAGATAAGAAAATAAATTCCAGAAAGGTCTATTCTTTGAGTGAGGCCACATGGCTAGTAAATGTGACATGTGGAGGTGGAATCAAGGTTTCAGACCCCCTGTATGGGGCTATTTATTCTCTGCCCTATTTCCTGTAGTGTAAATTTACCCAAAAGGCCTGACATAATCTCTTAATCTTCTGTGATGGGCTCAGATCTATCAAACACACACTGGATAAAAGCACTTTGTTACTTACTGACAGAAAATGATACGGAAACATGACACTGTAAATACTAGCATCCTTGACCCTGGCACGTAGGTTAGCTCAGATACCTACTTCATGGTAGCCAGGAGCGGTTCTGGGTCTGATTCTTGCACAGATCTGTTATCTTTCTTATAATCCATGAGCTCATATCACAGCCTCAACTGTGACCATCAATTCCTGATCTGTTTCTCCAACTTTCACCCCTGGTCACAGGGTACGAGGTGAGAGAGAGCACATGGTAGTACAGGACAACTCCAGCTTCCCACGGCAGCCCAAAGAATAGGTTTCCTTTTCCAATAGCTTCAAAAATAAATTAATTGGTCCTGTTATTAGATGTGTACCATTCTTTTAGTATAGATAAAATACTCTTTGAGAGGAACCATGATGAAGCAGAAAAGAAAATCTGTGTTGCCGGATCCCTGTTGTGTGACTTTGAACTAGTTAAACTCTCAGAGATTCACTTTCCAGGCATGAACAATGGAAATAATGACATTTTCCCTGAAGTTCAGATTATATGCAGGGTAACGATACAATTTGTTATCCAAACCATGACACTTCCGAAAATGAAAGGGAATTCTATTGTTAATTATGTTAGACCAACAGGCAAAATCTGGGACTGAGTGTGTGGCCACCAAGTTATACAACATGGTGCCTGGTATATAGACATGTGACAAATCTTGGTTTTCTTCTTCTTTGTTTTTCTCAAGAATTAAAGCAATTCATACCCTTTTCTTCTGTGTGTCAATGTAATTTTGAGCACTAGGACTGGACAGGGAAGCTCTCCCCTCCATCATCCCTTTTCTAATACTGCAGAAAACTAGAGCCGTGCCTTGTCACTCTGCCCTTCCAATCTCTTGGGGACACCATCAGAGCCAGGGGGGCAAAAGGAGATGGCATTCACTATTCTGCCGAAGCACAGATGGTAATTCGAAACAACAACATGCCTATTTGGGAAGGAGAAACGCTGGACTGTGAATGCGACATTTATGAAAGCGTAAGGGCTACACAGCTCGGATGGGGCGGAGGGAGGGCCGCGTGGGGGTTCTGATCAGTTCAACCCATGTACACTACATGAACTCACTTAGAAATAATAAAGCCTCTATGCTTTCTCAGTCCCGTATTTGTCTTAAACTCAGGCCACCAAATTGTGCCAAATTATGTGTTGTTCAACTTGCACTGCCCTGAGAACACTAAGCTCATTTTGCAAGTTAACTGTGCCGTATTTATAAGATTTCAGTATTACAACTAGGAGTTATCAACAGAGAAAGGGAAATAAACAGATAATTTTTTAGAAGTCAAAACTGCAGCCATTTTTCACCTCAAGCTTGAATCAAGGTTAAATTTGTTCGAGCTCCTGGTTGACATTTACACACATGTACACACAGGCAGACTCACATTACACAGTACTCTGTGTAAGAGAACATGGAAATAAAGAGGGTTAAGATAAACATCATGCATTGCATTTTTGAATTTTGCATCTATTTTAAGACAGGACATTTTGGGTGAACTTCACTTTCAACCCATAGAGTTAACTTTTTTCTGTATGAAAATGTAATTTATTCATTTCTATTTCAAGCTAGCTATTTAATGCAGGCCAAGAAAATAATAATAAAAATATTTCTTTTGAAAGGTTACATTTCCGA
This sequence comes from Cheirogaleus medius, assembly GCA_008086735.1. Classification (NCBI taxonomy): domain Eukaryota; kingdom Metazoa; phylum Chordata; class Mammalia; order Primates; family Cheirogaleidae; genus Cheirogaleus; species Cheirogaleus medius. The sequence goes on from VBSM01002217.1 coordinate 18,563,010, forward strand.
TATTTTTTAAAAATTACTCTTCCCCTTCTCCTTCTCCTTCTCCTTACTCCCCACCATCCCAACCCTTCAACAACAGTCAGGCAGTAAGGCACACATGGGAGCTGAATATTTGGACCCTCAGTTCAAATCCCAGCTCTTTCATTTCCTACAGTGTGACAGTGGTCAAGTTTCTCGACCCTCTAAGCCTCAGTTTTCTCATCTGTAAATGGGGCTAATGATAGCTGTGTCTTCACAGAGTTTCTGAAAACATTAAATATATGTAAAATGCTTAGCTGTTTCTGAGGCAAATGGGAAGGGAACCAAAAATGTCAGCCATTACTCCTCCTCCTCAGAACTCAGCTCAGCTACTTCCTCCTCTGTGAAACCTCTCCCTTCTCTCCCTCTGTGGTAACTAGAGTTCAGACCCTACTTGCTTTAAGCTGGATTACTGCAGAGGTCGCCTGCCTGGTCTCTATGCCACCTATCTCATTCCTCCTTTCCATATACCTGGGAACTCCGCTCTAACTAGCATTCTCATTCACATCTCTTCTCAAAAACCTTTAGGGGCTCCCTATTCCTACAAGGATAAAATCCAAACTCTCAAAATGTGATGATTCAGGGTTTGCCTGCCTTGATCCCCCTTTCCAACCTTACCTTAAACCCCGTATATGAACTAATTGCCTCCCATACCCCAACAAGAGCCACCCCTTCCCTCCCTCGTGACTTTCCTTCTTCAAAAGCCCTCTTCTATAAAGTCTTCTCTACCTTCTCCACCACAACTGATTCATCCCTGTGCTGAATCCACGCTACAGGCTGTTGCTGGAACTCACTGGGCACTCAGTTATAAACTGTCTTGTAACATCTCTTTGATCAATGTAGTATTAATATCTTTTTTTCCCCAACTAGAATGTAGACTTTTGGAGAGCAAAAAACACATTTTAAATTCTTCTGGATTTCTGACATTTTCACATAGTAGTTGCTCAATAGAAATTTTGTCGAATGAATAAATTAGGAGAAATGAAAATGTAGACTATACGAGGTCAGCAATTTACAATCTGAAAATCAAACTCTAAGATAAAGCCTAAAGGCCTTTATTTATTTATTTAGAGACAGGCTGGAGTGCAGAGGCAGGATCATAGCTAATCACAGCCCCGAACTCCTGGGCTCAAGCGATCCTCCTGTAATGACTCTAATTTATAATGACTGTATTGACAGTATATAAAAATAAAATAAAATAATATATATAATGACTGTGATAGGCTCTTCCACTGTAGAAATGTATAAAATGATATGACATAAAAATGACAGAGTAAGATATGATTAACGTTTCTTTAAACCACTTCTTGTGGATGAATATTCCAGAGAATTTGTTCAAATAAGTGCAATTTTGAAATAGCTATATTTAACTCTCATATTAAATCCCTGTCAGGGTCAAAATGCTCTGGCATCAATCTCCCCTTTATTAAATTTCCAGGGAACAAAGTTCATTAAATGATTATCTAACCTATATGTACCAACCCACCAAATATAATAAGTTAGAGATTTAAACAGATCTTTATGTTTTAAATTAATATACCTCAAAGCCCTTCTTAAACCAGTACTTGTCACAAAGCAAAATAATTTGCTATGTTCGTGAAGGAACTTGATGATGTCTCAACATTGTCCAAATGTCTGAGACATATGCTGCCCATCAGACCCAAAGAAATGTATAAATGCATCTGTTTTTACTCAGAGGCCCTTCCACATCTTTATGAAGTGAGCGAAACTGAAAAGTCCCAAGGAATAAAAAGATGGTTGTAACATACACACTACTAATCGCTTAATCCTCTCTCTAGTGCCCAGGCTGTCAGGGCCAAGGACGATAATGCTGATGCTAATACACGCTGTCTGTGGGAGCTGTCGCTGCCCCCATGTCCCTGAGCTCCACTGTCAATCCCAGAGGGATTATAACACATAACTGAGGACATAACCGAGAAGAGTTTGCGTCCAACATGGATCCAGTTTCCTTGTTTGTCAGTAAGTGCTGACGGATCCAGGAAGACAGTGATGACACCGGCTGAGTTCTCCGCAGGCAGATGCAGTGGAATTTCTGTTCCAAAGCAAAGTAATAGGCATAAGGGGCCAGAAAGAACAATTCAGTGACCCAATTCTCCAAAACAGCGGGGCTCACTGATCTCACACTTAACCAGAGAAGTTCCCACCCAGCTGAAATCCCACAGGAAAGAAAGCATTGGCTGTTTAAACACCTGGGTGCTTGGAAACCAAAACTCCAAGGCCCCCCCAACATTGTTTGGGGGGGGGGCAGTCACATCACTTGTCCAGGCGCCCCCAGGCTCTGCATAAGAAGAGCACCAGGAAGAACAACCAACTGCTGGGTGGGGTGGGGGGTGCGGTGAGGCTAAAGGAAGCAAAAGAAGCGAATGCCCCTGGTGAAATTCCTGTAGCTCTTGGTGGTTGTTTGCAAGGTGAGGAAGCAGAACCAGCTGTTCTGAGGCCCTGAACTGACTGAAGAGTTGCACAACCCTCTTTCTGCTTTGGCTGGGGAAGGCCAGCGTAGGTGTGGCGCCAAGCCCGGCTCATCTTAATTTAAAGACCATCCTCTGAAACACAAGTTCTGCTCTGCCACGTCTTCCCGAAAACCTCAATTCCAATCCAGCTGGCATTCAAAGAGAGAATAGATTGGGTCAAGTAGCCAGTCTTCATTAGCACGAAGACGAATAACGTCTAGAAAGAACAACAGGAGGGTGACCCTTCAAAGGAAGGCGGTGACAGAAAAAATCCTGGCTCTCTTACCTAGCAGCTCTATGACTCTAGGTGCTTCTCCAGAGACTCACTCGCCTCACCTGGAAAGTGGGGTCATCACATCCACCAGCCCTGCCTGTGCCAAGACTAAAGGAAATGATTTATGTAAAAAGTACCTGGCATCATTCCTAGAACTTTGCAGCCACTCAAAAAATATGTTATTAACATCCTCTTATTGAACACAGACAATTCCCAGAACATGAAATGGTTAGAGATGGTTTCAAGTATGTTTAGGCCAGAGTGGCTTGTCCTGGACTCTGCCAGATCCTTGGAGTATAAGGAGGAGGCACTCAATCCCACGGAAAGAAGTATTCCATCAATATCTTCCCCATGCGCTCTGACAAGCAGGGGGTTGATTTCCCATACTCCCCTTAAAGACGTAAGGTAGCTTTATCAGCACATAGAAGACCTTAGCCATAGTCCTTTGTGCCTCAATAGATAATTGGAAAAAAAACAAAAAAACAAAGGTAACACTTTGGAGTTTTCCAGTCCCTCATGCAAATGCTCAGTGCAGATTTTCCAGACAAATTTTTCCCTTATATGAGAGAAAGACAGGTGCCGAGAGGGATGAGCTTGGTGTAAATCCGACTCACAGCAGAGACGGACAGATAGGGGGAAATTTCGTCCAGGCGTTGTAAAATTGGGGTTTACGTTTGCCCGAAGTTTGCTTTCCGTCACACTGTCGCATGTTCAATGTGGTGGAAAAATAGCACGTGTTAATTTTCTTCCTAAACACACTGCACGTGTTGCAAGCCTCTGAGGACCAGTCCAGACAGAGAGGAGGTCAAAGGAGGGACCCAGGGAAGCCCTCGTCTCTGGGCGTCCGGGAATAACAAGGCAGGCATTTGGACGTCTGAGCCCTCACGTGCCGAGCTTGACGATCTCTGAGGACTGACCACCTCATGCCTTTGATGAGGTTAAAGAACACGCATCATGTAAGGAGATGTTGTGAGAAGCCTGTACCTGGAAATCGGAGAGGAGAAACCAGGTGGCCTTTGAACCTGTGCTAGGATTAGTGGGAGAACCTGTGCTGGGTACGGATTCTGAGCTGACGGTTGAGCTGTTCTCTTCATCCTGTGTAATCAGACACCCAGACACCTGCGACGTCATCTCTTACTCCTCTCCCCTGGTTCACACAATCCAGAGCGCACGGGCCTCCCTGCCAGTCGCAGTAACTGCACGCACGCTCCCAGCCAGGGCCTGGGCACTTACTGTTTCCCCTGCTCAGAACGCTCTCCTGGATATCCGCATGGCTTGTTCTTCATGTCATTCAGGTCTCTGCTCCCATGTTCACTTACTGGAGAGAACTATCCCAACCACAGCATCTCAGATAGCACCATCCAACTCACCACTTCACCCCCCACCACACGATCCCTGTCACCCGCTTTGCTTTCCTCCACAGCACCTAGGACCCCTGGCATGCCGTGTATTCATTTGCGCTTTGTTTATCGTCTGCCTCCCTCAGTGGCAGGTAAGTTCCGCTAGAGCAGTGGTTTTGCTTGTTTTGTTTATTGCTGTATCCCAAGCTAGTTCATTTGTGCCTAGTACATCGTAGTTGTTCAATAAATATCGGCTAGAGCTATAAGGGGCCTTATAAACTATCTAGTTTCATCCTTCTGTTTTATAGATAAGGAGATTAAGTCTGATAAAGGGAAGTAACTGGGAAATAACTTACCCAAAAGCCCATAACTAGTAAATCTAACAACATAGGGGCAAGAGTGGAGAAGAGTGATTCTAGCCACCAAAAAAAAAAACAGAAGACAGAGAGAAAAAACACATTTTACTGGCTAAAGAAAAGATTCTAGAGTCCAAACATGTTTTAGATACAGCCAAACTAATCCTTAGTATCTATAAAGCATTTTGCAAAATCACACATTTTGCAAGCAGACAAACCACACTTAGGAATGGCCCCTGAGAGGTACAGTTCTCCATTCATCATCATGGTGCAGTGGGAATATTCCAACTGCTGAGGTTTAGATAAACAAGAACAATTATTGTTTTGGTTCACATCTCCCACCTGCAGGCAGAACTCCACTCATCCTAGACAGAGAAGGGGAAAGGGGCAGGAAATAGGTATTTATTGAATTAGGCACTATGCCAGGGGCTTTCAAATATCTCAGTTAATTTTTATAACATCCTTGTGGCCACTTTACAGATGAGAAAACTAAGTCCCAAAGGGGTTAAGTGAACAGCTCAAAATCCCATAGCTAATCAGCAGCAAAGCCAGGACATTGCCTCATGTTTGCCAACTCCAAAGCTCATGTTCTTTTCACTACACTAAGCTGTTCTCTCTCATTTTAAAAGAACTTCAGGGAAGAAAACTCCCCGTGCTTGTTTTGAGTTAGGATTATTATACCCACTGAGAGGCAAGGTAGGATGGGGATTTAACCAGCAGAGTGTCTTATTTAGGATCCTCAGGTTTACATAAGGATATAACTACACCACTCATTAGACTGGTAAAGTGTTCAGATTTGGCAACACAGAATTGCACTGGCTTGGGGCCAGAGGGGCTGGCCAGGGAGGTAGGGGGAGATATCTGTCAGTTTTTGCTAAAGCTACCCCTAAATAAACATATACTACAATCCAAGTACAGTGTGCTTGCTATGCAAATGTGGCTTTGAGATTCCTATCTTAGCATAGGGTGACCAACTCTCCCAGTTTGCCTGGGGCTGAGGTGAGGGATAGGGCTGAGGATGCAAGATTTTCAGTCCCCAAACCAAGAAAGTTCTGGGCAAACTGGAAAATGTTGGTCATCTACCCAGCACCCACACTTCCAACCAGACTGCCCCCTTAAGCCCACCCCCATGAAGAAATTTCTGGCCACATTTGTTCTTTTCTAACCCCAGACTATCTTTTGTCCAATTTTTGTTTCAAGTTCCACTGATAAAAATGTCATTCATAGAGAATAGATTGAAAGATGTGCATTTCATCCACTTTTTGATTTTAGATTTTAATCCTGAATTCATTGAAGCTCCAGAAATATGTATCAATGAACCACAGTCTTTTAGTCCTTTTGCAAAATTCCTTTCATTGGACTGCACTTTGGTATTTTGCCTTTATGTAATATTGAAGACACAATAAAGATATTATTTAATTATTTAAATAAAAGTATTATTGAATTTATTAATATAATAATTGGGGGAGGAGGAGTGATGAGGACATTGACCACTACATAATTCATTGTCCTCAGTCTTCAAGAGAAATTTATTTCAGATCTAAGAGCCAGAGAAGTCTTGATCTCCTTTGAGAAACTGTATTTTCTATTGCCTTTTCTTTATGAAAATTGGTATTGTGTACCTGATCTCGTTTCTATTTTTACTTTGACCAGCTAGAAACTCAGAGCCAAATTTGTTGCTCCGTATTAAAAAACTATACAAGACTCTTTTGTCTGTAAATGTATATTTCAAGTTCTTGCATTTTCCAGATCTTAATTTTTATGTAATGTAATAAGTTGGTAGATGAGAATATGATCATTTGTACATTTCATTAGATATTTCAGTTTCTCCTTACAACAACCCAGTGAAGTGGGTACTGTTTGGGGGATTTAAAGTACATGTTGAAATCTATCAGACAAAAGAACATTTCTAGTTCATCACTGAAATGGGAATTTAAGACAAGAGGTAGCTGAGCAGACATAGCAATGATTGGTTGAAAGTTCTCTAGTTTATTCCAACATTTATCAACATCTTCTATATGCTGCTAAGAAAGATAAAGCAAGCCCAGCTGAAGGTTTCGTAGGTCTCATCCCTGATTCCTTCTCTTCACAAGATCCCAGATGAAGTGAGGAAGCAGCCTTACTCTTGGTGACAGCGAGTGACCAGTAATCTGCCTTAGGCCAAATGGCTTTATGTTCTCAAGTTATCTTAGGGGAAGCAGGCAGGTAATGGGTTTGGAGTAGAATCTCAGCCTCAACATTTGTCACCAGGATGGTTTTGGATATATCATCTAAACAATTCGAGTCTCTGTTTTCTCACTAGTAAAGTAGAAACAATAATATCCACCTTAGAGCGTTATGATGAAGACTAATTGAGATCATGCATATGAAGGCATCCCCCCATCTCTCACCCCCACCACCCAGCACTGTGCCTGGCATGCAGTGAGACCTAAAATAAATAGATAAATAGTATTAGCTGTTGTTCACAAAAGTTAATCCTCAGACTGACAGGGTTCACACTGTCCCTGGCAGTGACTGGAGATTTTATCACAAACCTCTAGCAATGTTGCCTAATATAACTTTGGCCACTTTTGCTCATTTGTTAAAGGATACTCCACAGGCCCAAAGCAGAGGCTACACATTAAATCGGTTATTATAGTGGGTCACAGGGGTTCTTTCTCCCCAGGCAACAATGAAACTGCATTAACAAGCATCCACTAGGGCAAACCATAGGCCACAAACATTAGAACTTTGCAAAAATAATAAACTCTTAAAGAGATAACATACTATACAGGCCAGCCTTTGGAGATTCTTGCTTTTTGCACACACTAAGCTGGCTGGAACCAACCAATATTACAGCAGAACCATGCTACGCAACACTGTATGTGTTCATCCTTGGGATGCCTGAGATCCAGCCTGGGAGAGGCTGCAGATATCTCTCAGATTGTGTTAGCTAAGGACACATTGCCTTGTTCCTGTCCCTCTCCCCTCCTGCTCACCTCCTCCCTGTCTCCACTCAGCACCCTACCCCGACTGAATCTGATATTCTATGAGCTTCCTCACCCATACATCCTCTCCACATGTAAGTATTGGAATGGGCAGAAGAAACAGCACTGATTACAAATTTAGCCCCATTCTTTGAATCACAGGCTCAAACCACCAGAAGCAGAGAGACCAACAAGAAAAACCAATAGGTTCATGACTCCCAAATCTCAAGCTTGAAGTGCCAAATGCTTCTGAAGTGCTCCATGGATTGGAAAGTCCAAAAGGAAAAGGATGGTGCCAGTGAATAGCATGGCGGAGAGTCTCACAGTAATTTTATGGCAGGGCATGATTTTAATACATGGAGTATTCAGAGCACAAATTCTCAGAGCTAACTTTTAGAGGTCATCTGGGCCAACCCCTATCTGATGTATGAATCAATTTAGGAAATTTCACTAACAGAGAAATTTAACCCACCTGAGGCAGCCCATAACTATAAGGTATAAACTGGTCTTCATTTGGCACACAATATCTATATAATTCCTCTTCCATATTGAAACTATTTATGTACTTAATGTGCACCTGCTCTTGTCTCAAGCATTGGGCAGAAGTTGGGAGCACATTGGAGAACTGGGAAATAGGAGACACATTCCTTGCCCTCACGGAGCTTATCGTCTAGTTGGGGAAATAGACATTAATCAAACATGCTGGATGATGTGGGCTAAATGCTCTAAGGAAAGAGAAAGGATAGTGCCATGACATGGTACCACCTAGGCTGCGGGTTAGGTAGCAAGGAGGGGTTAGCTAGAAATGTTTCTCAAAAGAGGTAATGACAAGCTGAGAGCTGGAGGATGAATTAGAGGTAACTCTTGAATGGGCATAGGGGACAAAGACATTCCAGAGAGGACAATCTCATGGCAAGAGAGACCATGATGCATGAAGGAACCAAAAGTGTGACATATATTGGGTCCAACACACACACACACACACACACACACATACACAAACACACTCTCCTTCAATTGTCCCCACCACTTTTAGAATAAGGACAGAATCCTTTGCCTCTGTATTCTGGAGAAACTGTACATAGAAGACCATGTATGTGGTGCGTACGTAGGCGTGACTGCATACGTGTGTGTGCATTGGGTGTGTTGGGTAAGGGGAGAAGGGGGTGGGGCCACGCTAAAGTCTTATTTGAGTGTTGAAAAGATCACTAGGGACTGAAAGATCACTTTTGCAGCATCTTGTTCTTTCTCACCTGGGCATAGTTTAGCTTGTCAATATTCCTCTTAAAATGTGTTGCCTGAAACTAAATGTAATACTTGTATCCTTTGATCAGCTAGAGTAGAAACAATTGCCATTTTATTTTTCCCAGACAGTGTACTTCCACTAACATGGCCTAGCACTGAACCACCTTTTTCCTCTCAGTTGAGCTTCAAGTCTTTGAGTCATACCACTAGGCCTATAGTCTAGGAACACCTTGCTCTTTCTGGGCTTGTATCCTAATTACTGTTATTTTTGTTGTTGTTGTTGTTGTTTTAACTGACAGGTTGAGCCATGTATTCAGCCCTTTTAAACTCCATCCTATTGCTTTTGGCCCATTGCCCCAGCTTGTTGTGAATTGTGAAAGAAGATACAGTGTAGTGGTTAAGAGGAAGGCCTCAGAACTATGGCAGTCCTGGCTCGAATCCTAGCTCCTTCTCTTACTGGGGTGTGATTTGGGGTTATTGTTTAATTTCTCCAAGCCTAAATTTACTCATTGAGGAAATGGGTGTAAAAAGAGTACTGCTCTATTATTTAGTTTCTATTGACTAATAACAAACATTCTCTCAAAATTTCAATAACTTAAAGCAACACACGTTTTTGCACTCATGGGGCTGCAGGTTGGCTGGGATTCCAGTGATCTGGGTTGAACCTGGGCTTCCAGGTGCATTCAGGTCTGCTCTACCTGAAGGCCCGTGCTGGAGCCCAGGCTAAAGGGCTACAGGCTATCTGGAGCCTGATCTTTATGTACAGATTACAGTAGTGAAAGACGCCAAGTCAAATGCCCAGAACTCTTATGGACTGCTCCTGCAATGTCTGCTGACATTCCGATACTTTGTAATCCCCATCACTGCCTTCATGGGACCATTGTGAGGAATATCTCAGTCACATCTGTGAAGTGCTTAGCACGGTGGCTGGCACAAAGTAGGCATGCAGTAACTGTTGGCAGTCATCACTGTTTGTCCCAAAGCTGTCATCCAATATACTCACCATCTTTCCCAGATTTGGGCCATTCGTAGCCACTCCTGTACTCTCTAAAAAGTTACATTCTTTGTAACTGAATTATAGCCTAATGCAGAAAAGGCGATTTCTAATTCTGCCAAGAGTTCTGGGAAACAAGTGGTTGGTAAAGAAAAACAACTATGTAACCCCCAAATAAGTCAACCATAAATCAGGTAACTATGTCTCACTCAGGTTTCCATGATACTGGAGATGGCTTTTTGTAGGAATGGGATGTGTTTCTGGGGAAAAGTGAGGACCTGTGAAAACTTTAAGACTATTTCAGGAGAATTTTGCCACTAACAGTTAAAAACAAAAAACAAAAACAAAAAAACTCCCCAAACATCCCTAGATAACACTTTTTTTTTCCAACTGGAAAACAGGCTTAAAAATAAAAAGGATAAAAAGGATTTGTCTCCAGACTAAAATGAGCCTTCTCTCATTTTTAAAAGTATTTAAAAGTATCACCTTATTTTTAAAACTATCATCTGAATCTAAGCTCTCCTGGATGGCTCAACAGAAATGTTTATGACAGGAAAGCAATTTTTCAACACAATCTTACACTCGTATATTTATATATAAAAAGTAATACATAAACATATGAAAAAGGGCTCACTCCCATTAGTCATCAGGAAAACGTAAATTAAAACCACAATGAGATACTGCTACACACCCACCAGATTGGCTAAAATGAAAAAGGCTGACAATATCAAATAAAGATGAGGATGTGAAGCAACTGGAATTTCCAAACACATCCCAGTGGGAGTGCGAATTGACACAACCAGTTTAGAAAACTGCTTGGCAGTAACTCTTAAATCTGAACATGCACATACCCTATAATTCAGCAATTCTACTCCTAAGTATACACGTCACAAAAATGCTTACATATGTGCACCAAATAGCATGTGCAAGAATTTTCAAAAGAGCATTATTCATAATAACCTCAAACTGGAAATAACCTAAATGTCTATCCATAGCAGAATGGTTGAATAAAGTTTGTGATATACCATGAAACATGCTATGTATCGATAAAAATGAACGAACCACTGCTACATGTGACAACAAGGGTAAATTTCAAAAATACAATGTTGAGTCAAAGAAACCAGATGTAAAAGGCTACATAGTCTATAATTCTATTTATATAAAGTTTAAGAACTGATAAAACAACCCCTTATAGTAGGAGGGATAGTAATAACTATGGAGATGAGGGAGGGACAGAGATTGACAGGAGGCATGAGAACATTCTATTTATTGACCTAAATGGTATAGCAGGCTGAATTGTATCTTCCACGTTATATGTCTACTCAGAACCTCAGAATGTGACCTTATTTAGGAGAAGGGTCTTTGTAGATGTAATTAAGGTAAGAATCTTAAGATGAGATCATCCTGCATTAAGGTGAGCCCTGAATCTAATATGAATGTCCTTTTAAGAGACAGAAAAGGAAAAGGCACAGGAAAACACAGCATGGAGAAGTCCTTGTGAGAAGCCATGGAAAGATAGAGGCAGAGATTGTAATTATGCTTGCATAAGCCGAGGAACTTCAGGAGCCACAAGAAGCTGGAAGAGGCAAGGAAGGAATCTTCCCTTGAGCCTCCAGAAGGAGCTCAGCTCAATCAGGATCTGGATTTTGGACTTCTGGCCTCCAGGAGTGTGAGACGATAAGTTTCTGTTGTTTTAAGCCACCCTCTGTTTGAAGTAATTTGTTAGAGCAGCTCTAGGAAACTAACACAAATTAGTGAAAAGTAAGGTGTTGCTGTAAAAAATACCTACAAATGTGAAAGTGGCTTTGGAATTGGCTAATAGGCAGAAGCTAGAGGCACATAATGAAAAAGACCTAGGTTACCTGGTAGAGATGGTTGCTAGAAATATAGACTTTAAAGGTGATTCAGGTGAGGAGTCAGAAAGAAGACCAGAGAAGAGAAAGCTTCCATCATCTTAGAGAATATATGTATCAGCATAAATGGAATTGTAAAAGAAATATGAATGGTAAAGGTACTCTGGTGAGGTCTCAGAAGGAAACGAGGAATATGCTTTTGGAGACTAGGAGAAAGTGGTCCTTTGTTATAAAGTGGAAAAACCTCAATGAATTAAGTTCTACTGTTGACTGGAAGGCAGAATTTGTAAGCCATGAACTTAATTATCTAACTGAGATATTTCCAGGCAAAGTGTGAAAGGTACAGCCTGGTGTTTCCTTGCTGCAATTTGTAGTAAAATGCGAGATAAATGAGATAAATTGAGGAAATAACTGCTAAGCAAAAAAGAACTAGCACTTGACAATTTTAGAAGTTCCTGGCCTATCCAGATTGCAAAGGATGCTAAAATCAGAAAACTAATACAACGGATGTGGTCACTTTGTGATTATACACCAAGCTGGCACTTATAAGTTATATATTTTTCTGTATGTACATTACAGTTAAAAGTTTTTTTCTAAAAAGCAATAAAGTTCATGGTTGAAAATTAGATAATAGATAAGCAAAAATAAAATTAAAAAAATATTCATCTTTTCAATACCCAGAGACAACCCCTGTTAACATTTTACATATGCACCAAGGTTTTTTTCCACACATATTAATAATCTTATGTGTATTTTCACCAAAATGAGATCTTATACATTCTGATCTATAGGCTGCTTTTTTCTCTTAGCAAGGTATTTACTGGCAGATAGCTTTCCAATGAATATATTCCGTAAAAGTGTTCTAAAAGATTTTGAAAATTGTAAGTTCTTTACAGGTTTACACAAGTTTCACAGTAGCACATTTTATTCCTTTTTATTTTACTTGAATGCACTTTTTAAAAATTGTCAAGAAGTTTATAAAGTAAAAAGAAAATAAGTAATATTTCTTAGAGGTAATTTATTTAAATTTGTATTTCTTTGATTATAAGCAAGATTTAATATGTTTTCATATTTTATTAACCATTTATATTTCTTCATTATGAATGGGCTATTTATAGCCTTTGCCTCTTTGTTTCAGTTGTAGTGTTTATTTTTTTCTTACAGGCTTGTAGTAATTCTTTACATATTGAAGATATTAATCTCTTGTTTGTTTTATATATTACAAATGCTTTTCTCAGTTTTGTCATTTGCTTTTCAATTCTGTTTATGATACCTTTTGATGCATAATTTCATACTTATGTAGTTACATATCCAATTTTTTTATGGTTTCTGCCTTGAAGTTATGCCTAAAAAGACCTCCCACATACCCAGATTTTATAAATAGTTAACTAAGGTTTCTTATGGTGCTTTTGGGGTATTTTTTATCTTTTTAATTTTTTACCTTTCTGGGATTGTCTTAGTGTATGATGAGAGGTAAAGGATCAACTTCATTTTTTAAATAAAATTACTCTAGCATCATTTATTGAATAAGCCATCATTTCACATTTTTAAAATATGCTGTTTTTTCCACATACTAAAAATAAACATATCCTTGCATTTGGGGTTGCCTATTCTACGTCATTGTTTTGTCTATTCTGACATAGCATTTGCATATTTATTTGAATGCAACTTTATTTTACAATTATTATCTGTTAGTGTAAGTTTTCCCTGTAATTCCTTCCTTTTAATATATTTTTACTCTTCGTGTGCATCTATTCCTTCAGATAAACTTTAGAAGTTACAAAAATCCATTTGCATTTCAACTGCAACTCCACTAAATGTGTAGATTAATTTGGGGGAGAACTGTCATCTTTATAATAAGTATAGGGTATTCAGGAAGAGAAATGGAAAAATGGTAAGAAACAAAACTGTATGATTAAATAAAAGTATTCCCATAGAAGCAAAGACACTGATAACACTGGATCATTTGGTTGTGGCCAGACTGCATTTTGATTTATCTTGGAAACAGTGCAAAGAACTTTTAAGGAAAATCAATCTCACAAACATGCATGTACTAATGAAACCGGAGAGATGCAGGAGGGCAGAAACTGACAGGGGGATCCTGTATTAGTCTGGAGGCAAAAGAAACAGAAAGATCACCGAAGTCAGGAACCAGTGCCTCTTGAGGCCTGGGGAACAAGAAAGAAGAGGTTCTTGTGGTGTTGCTAAGGTGTCAGGCTCATCTGACAGGGAGAGGATGCTGCCAGCAACAGAAACAGGGAAGTCAGGAAGTAACTCCCAAAAGGCCAGGGAGATAACCTGCTCAGATTTCAACAGGCTGAGAGGAGGAGATGGCAGGATTTCTAAGTGAAAATGTTCTGAAGGAGCTTGTAGGTTTGGAGCTTCCTGAGGAGGAGGATTGCATTAATCCTCAATGTATCTTTGTAGCATGGAACTGAATAAGTGGTAGCTTTGACAGGGTATAAAGGCTGAAAATCACGTTGCAGAAGACCAAAGATTTAAGAAGTGTGTCTTCAACCTTGTTGAATACTACATTTACAAGACAGAAAGAAAACTAGAGTCAGAAAAGAAAGCAAACAAAAACCAACCAACCAATGGGCAGGATGGTTGCGACCGTGAGCAAACATTGCTGAGCATCAAGGATCTCAAATAATGATCAAAGGTGAATGAACAAATGCCCCCAAGGACATGTGGTAGCATATTTAGATGAGCCTTTAAAAAATGTTTTAAATCACCTTCTTATGTGAGCCTTGTAACAAATCCGCAGGTGGGAAATGTCAGAAGGCTCCCACCAGCAAGGAGCGGTTCTAATTTAGCTAATATGTGTACCATCCACTTGGGCTCTATTGCTTGTATTTAATGGCATGATTTCAATTTTATACAGTCAGCAAAAAAGAAAAAAAATCCACTTAAATAGTGTTGTCTCAGGGAGGGAAAAGCTAGTCATTAGGATGTGCGGAGTGCTCACCAGAGATTGTAGAGAACCCAGTGCCACATGGTTTATAGTGTCCTAACAGGCTATACACACAGTACTAGGTACGCAGAACACAGAACGTGGCAAGCGATTTAAGGGATTTTCAAGGGTAGTTTTGATTCTTTGTGATTTTTTCACCCCTGGCAATGACTTCCAGTCTTTAATTTATTCATGAGATAAGACTTCACTCTAACTTCGTCCTTTCACACAGTTTTTTTTTCCTTTTATTTCATCATATAATGGGGGTACAAATATTGTTAGGGTTACATACATTGCCCCTACCACCCCTCCCCCCCCACATGCCAGAGCTTCAAGCGAGTCCAATCCCCAGGCTTTCACACAGTTTTTATCACACCATGTTATTGCACTCGAGTTGCTGTGGGCCCCTTATCTGAGCTAAACCCAGTGGGATTTCTAGGTGGAAATCTAGGTGGAAAATTCTATGTGGAAATCTCACCCAAACCACATAGTGCAAAGGACGGCAGTGGGCTCACACTCAGGCCTGTTGCCCACAGCCCTTTGCATCACTACTGAAGGAAGAATAATAGAGAGCCTGAAACAATGGACACTGAGTCACACTCTCTGGATTCAGATTTTGGCTCTACCACTTTCTCTCTGTGTAACTCAGGCAAGACACTCAATCTCATCGAGCTTCAGTTGTTCCCTCTGTAGAATAGGGCTAAGAACAGTGTCCACCCCACGCATAGGATTGTATTTTGGTAATTATTAAATGAGTTTAGAACAATGCCTGGCCTCTTGTAAACCCTCATTAAATATTAGGTATTAATTAGTACCACATACTTTTCCAGCTGGTTAAATAATTCACTCAAATATATACAGCTAGTAAATGGATGAACCTAGACTTATAAATCTCTTGACAGGTTCAATATTTTATCTACTATTTTGTTTTCTCAAACATGTATATACTTAAAGTAATGAGCTGTGTCCAATTTGGGCAACAATATATGTTTGGCAAAAAGGAAGAGCTGCTTAATTCAATTTAATTTCTTTTCATTTTGTGGGGGATTCTGGTGGGGCATGTTGGATATATTTACACACACACACACACAAATATATTAATATATATTGTGTATGACTGACATGTTACTTCTCATGCCAATAAAGATTGTTCTAGAACCCCTCAGAAGAGTGAAGAATCACTGCAACCAATCAGTGATACAAGTGACAGAAGCCCTCTTGCTTTGAGGGAGCCTGTCACCACCACTTCTGAGTTTGAAGAATGAAACCAGTGGTGAGTGCCATTTATTGGGAGACTATGGTCTGCTCTGCTATACTATGCTAAGCTTATAATAGATATTATCTCTAAAATAAGTCTCATCATTCCTTTTATATAGAGAAAACAGGGCTTGGAGAGGTTATATAACTTGTCTAAAGGATGAATAAGCATCCAAATGCAGGTCTGTCTAACACCAAAGTCCTTATTCTCCCCTGCCTCAACCATGCTGCTCAAACTGAGAATTAAAGAATCGACATGGCTGGAATTTATAGATGATGAACCACCATAACAGCCACTGCTGTGAACTTTAAAAGGGAAGGAACTAGCCAGTTCAACATTGACTAAGGGAATGCTTTTACAATGATTATGTTTTTACCTTATTTTTCATGTTGTCCCAAAACAAGAGAACAAAGGGTCAGTCTGAGTTCATGGCAGGTAAATTCAGAAAAAGAAAAAATACAGAAAATATCGTTTGCCCCTCTATGGAATTCCATACCGTGAAACATTGTGGAGTCAAGTACCAGGGATGCGGTTCTCAGAGGCATTTCGGTTAATTTAATGATCAACAGTAATGTTGGCTGTTGACCGGGCTAAGATTAGAGGAACCAAATCACATGCTTCAGGGCCTCTGTTGATTGCCGCAGAGACCAAAGAGGAGAGTTTTCTTTTCTCTCCTCTTTTCACCATCTGCCACAGAACCCAGGAGTCCAGAGGCCCTATGTGTCTTTCCACTGTCCTTGGGGGCTCTAGGTCTCTAGCATGACCAGTATGTCACAGACAACCCGCCTGACCCAGGCAGCAAATCCCAGTCCCCACAGACATGGCTAATCCAGTCATTGAAGGGTTACCAATACAAACTCCCAGCCACAAAGTGAAAACAGAGCAGGGTCTTTGTTTATTGATTTGCCTAGGACCCTCTGACTGGCAAAAGAAGAGAAAAAAGAACCCGGCATAAAATAAATGTTCGATTTTTTTTTAACGTAAACAAGATCAAGACCAGCTTGGCTGTACAAAGCAATTCTTTGCATGTAAAGCAAAAAATAGCTCCCCTGAGGAGGAAGGAACCCAAGCCCTGCTCTGCTCCCCCCTCCCCACCCTCCCTCATTTTCAGTAACCACTGCGTTTCTGCCAATGAATGTCTTATTCAGGGTCCCTGTGCGGGAGTTACTGCAGGCAGAGAGCCCACCCCCAGCCCCCTTCCCTATCCAAAATGTCTTCTGATCAAGATAAAGGCTATGGAGTCTATGCTGAAAGTCAGTATTAGTGCCAATTATCTCCATAAAAAGGAAAAACTTTTATCCAAAAATCTCAGTCTCCTATTTCTTTCTGCGGGGCTCTGACCAGTCCTAAACTGCTTTTATGTGGGTTTAGAAGTGGACTAAGGGGAGACCTAAAAGTAAAAACAAAGAAATCCAAATTCTTTTTTGTAAAATACCCAGATGGTGGATGGCAATTTGGATGCAAATCCTTTAAACAAAGGTCTCGAAAAATTAGTTCACCTTTTGGGACCAAGGAAGTTAATCCTAAATCCTTGTTCAATCCTTATTCACGCCAAACTCTTAGTGACTTCAGCGAAACATCTGCCAACTTGGATCACGGGGCTCGGCTTCATTAGCCAGGATATCTATGGATAGGAACATTTTAAGGAAAACAAGAATCTAGCCGAAACTTCGCCCAAAACTCAACGCCAACACAAACGAAGAAGCTCAAATTTCAGAAGACCTGATTTCCTGTGGAAAAAGGGGCTACTTTCATTTTTATACAGGTCCCATGTTCTTAGTACATTCGAAATGAAGCCTGGAGAAATTTCTCTGGAAAACCTGGTTCCCTTAGAGGTCGGTGATGCCAAACCAACTGGGCATCAGACATTTGGGGGAAAGGGTGTGCGTACAGCTCCCGAGACTCCAAGTGATAGGGAAACATTTGGGCTGATGGAAGTTCCCACATTTATTGGGGTACTCAGTGAATGCAAGGAAAACAGGAAAAAAAATGTTTCTTACACCTGACTCACAGATGCTTCTCTGACTGAAAACCCACATCCTAACCGGTAGGCTCTGAGAGCACAAGGATGCCTGCTTTTGACAATGCAGATGTTGGAATGCTTTTCCTGGATTTACTCCACCCGCCTATGAAATATCCTCTATGAGAATACTTGGAGCACCCCTACGAACTAAACTGAACCCACAGTGGTGTCAATACTCTTTTTCCTTCCTGATTGCTCATGGTTTCATCAGTTGGTAAGAAACACTCCAGGAACCAAGTGGCCTGGACATACAGGGTGG
Source organism: Cheirogaleus medius (assembly GCA_008086735.1). Lineage (NCBI taxonomy): Eukaryota > Metazoa > Chordata > Mammalia > Primates > Cheirogaleidae > Cheirogaleus > Cheirogaleus medius. The sequence continues at coordinate 18,581,017 of VBSM01002217.1, forward strand.
GATCAGACAGCAGCACACCCTCTCCTACCTAACCTTCCCCTTTCCCAACCATCCTGGTGCTCAGGGGCAAGCACTTGATGTAGAAAGAGGCAGGTGTAAGGCACAGATGAGTAAGTCTTATAGGTTCACATGCGAATTCCCGGTACCCCATCCATTCAGCTCCCCCAGCTGTGAGTGAACTCGTGGCATCTCAACTTTTCTATCTAGCATTGAGATTAACCTAGTAAAGTGAGCAATAAGAAGTAATCAACGGGAATGTGGGTTGCCTACTTACTTGCTCACAAAGGGATATATTTATAGGCTCCCACATCCCACAAAAGATTTGGGGTGGAATGACTGTTCCTTCTTAAAGGTCCAGATGAAACTCTTTGTGATGGTTATTATCTTGACTCAAAGGAGAGGATGCCAGAAACGTGGGGCATCCTCCCGTGTGAGTCAAGATAATCCGGGAAGCAATCACCACCACTACGTCAGCAGGCTCCACCTAGCTGCACGTCTCCGGTGGTAAGGGGCATTCTGTTTTGGCAGTCCTGCCCTAGAACCAACTCCATCCACCACAGCCAGGTGCTCCTTTTCATTCGCTGTGATGTCTGCTTTAACCACAGGCAGCAAAATATCTGCAAGGCCAAGTTCATTCAACGTTTTCCAAATGAAAATGAGCTACAGTACCACGGTCATGGGAGGAGGGAATAACTATCAAGGGACATAGAGCATCCACTCATTTCCTATCAAAAAGTCTCTAAGGTAATTCTTAGGAGAGAGGCCAATTTGAATTAGAAAAAGTCTGAATTTTAGACTTTTAAAAAATAGGCTGTTTTAGGCCGGGTGTGGTGGCTCACGCCTGTAATCCTACCGCTCTGGGAGGCCGAGGCAGGTGGATCGCTCAAGGTCAGGAGTTTGAAAAAATAGGCTATTTTTAGAGCAGTTTTAGTTTTATAGCAGAATTGAGCAGAATTGAGAAAGTTTTCATGTACCCCTGCCCCTACATGCGCACAGCCTCTCCCACTATCAACATCCCACACCAGAGAGGTACATATGTTGAAACTGATGAACCTCCATTCATCATTCAAAGTCCATAGTTTGCGTTAGAGTTCACTCTTAGGGTTGTATATTCTATGGGTTTTGACAAATGTATAATGACCATTGTGCCATCATACAGAATAGTTTCACTGTCCTAAACATTCTCTGTGCTCTGACATTCATTTGTTTCTCCCCCTTAGCTCCCAGCAACCACTGATCATTTCATTGTCTCCATAGTTTTTGCAGAATGTCATACAGTTGGAAGCACACAGCCTTTTCAGATTAGCTTCTTTTACTTAGTAATATGCATTTAAGTTTCCCCATGTCTTTTCATGGCTTGATATCTCATCTCGTTTTAGAGATGAACGATATTCCATTGTCTAGATGTATCACAGTTTGTTTATCTATTCACCTACTCAAGGACATCTTGGTTGCTTCCAAGTTCTGGCAATCATGAATAAAGCTGCCATAGACAATCATGTGCAGGTTTTTGTGTGGACATAAGTTTTTGACTCATTTAGGTGAATAGCAAGGATCATATGGTAAAAGTATGTTCAGTTTTTAAGGAACTGCCAAACCGTTTTCCAAAGTGGCTGCACCACTTTGCATTCCCACCAGCAATAAATGAGAGCTCCTGTTGCTCTACATCCTTGCCAGCATTTGGTGTTGTCAGTGTTTTGGATTTTCACCATTCTTATAGATGCACAGTTGTATCTCGTTGTTTGTAGACCTTTCTTAATATGTGTTATATTTCTTCATTTTAAAGCCACCCACTAATGCCAACTCAATTAGCCAAAGGCAGTTGATATTTAAAGAAGATAGGTACCCTCTGTGCCTAGGAATAGCACCAGACATTCTTTATTTCTATTTTACAGACAAGAAAACAGAGGTTCAAAGATGTTGGCTAATTTTCCAGGTCACACAAGTCAAGAGGTGAAGTCCAGATCTGTGCCCATGTCTATGCGCTTCCCACTACTGCACCATATTAACCAAAGCAGAAGGGAAGCGAACTCATATTTACGGAGTGCCCACACGGGGCAGGTCAGGCCTTATGAGTTTACGACCTTAAACACATTCTCTTATTTAATGGTCACAATAAAGCTAAAAGTGCCGTTATTGTCCCCACCTACAGTGAATGAAGACAACAAGGCCCAGAAAGATTAGATTCTTCCTGGGCTATGAATTAACCACTTGGTTATTAGACTATGGTGAAGAATAGAAGGTGGGGGCTTGATGGAGGGACTAGGGTGCTGAGTGGGGGCTGGAGACTCCCAGGAGTCTCATGGAGGAAGATTACAAACTAGTCTGGAAGGATTTCAACATGTTAACAATCTGAAAGACCACACCAGCCACTACCAGCTCTGAGGGGACCTAACAAGAGTTACCGGTGAATTGGACGTGGTGAGATGGCGGATGGAAAAGAGAGAGGTAATATATATCATAGGCATTGGTTTGGGCAATTGGGCGGATAGTGATGCCATTTCTTGGACAGAAAAGATTGCAGGGGAAGTGATTTGAGAGAGGAAATCAGAGTTCCAGGGCTAGGCAGTTAGTGAATGGTAGAGTACCAATTATGCTCAGATTTCAGCACTAAGTCGGACAGAAAAGTTCACCATTATTCCTGGTCTCACAGCTCCATGCAGCAAGTGGTCATGCTCCTAGCAAGCCGTAATACATGGCAGAACAAGAGAGGTGGCTAAAGAGAACTTGAAGGTTGCCCTAAATCCTTAGTTTTCTATAAGTTCATTGGCCAATTAAGCAACCACACAAATCAATGCTTCACCATAAACTTTCACACTGAAATCCCAACTTCAAGTTCAGACCCAAGTTGAAGTAGAAGAGAAAATACAGAAAGGAGCCCCAGACTGGCACAGGGGAAGATGGCCTTCTGTACTTGTGCATCTTGTTTGCTTTGCATAGCCTCAAATTACATGAGAGTTATTTATTTGTTTTCAGTCACCTGCTTCACAAGCTTTTCTTAGTTTATGTGGTAGGAAGGGACATGGTCTAGTGTTTTGAGTCCTAGGTTTCTGGATCTGATGCAAACTTGAATGGCCTTGGGTAAAGATACGGAACTTCACTAGAATGTGAAGCTACAGTTATCTGCCTTTGTTGAGGTGTACAAAGAAAAATGAGAATATGCTGCACCCTTTTGCAAGATTTCAACAACCCCAAACAGTAACGTAGAGGGTAGCGCCAAACCTGGATGTCACACATGAGAAATGGAGTCCTGCCCTCATGCAGGAATGGCCTGAAAATTCCCTAATTAATGTTCTGAAGAACCACTGAGGAACCCTTTAAAAAGGCTATGCACTCAGTTCTTAAAGGAGCCCAGAAAATTTTCCTGCAAGTACGTAGGTAGCAATGGTAGGGAAAGAGTTTGCCAATTATTGGCTACATAGGAAAGACAGTCTTTACAGAGAACTTGGTTATCGAGTTAATCAGGGGCAGGGAATAGTGTTGGAGGTACTTAGTATTAATAAACAGACTGTTTTCTACAAAGGACTCCCCTAACCTGACTTCTGACTTTGTGGGGAAGAAGAGAAGAAAAACCAGGAAGGCAGATTTTCATTCTCATCCTCTTTTAGGAAGATTTGGTTTCTCATGAACTTGGGATCTTTAATACAGAAGATAATCCATCTCTAGAAAGGGCAGAACTAATGGTGAGAAACATGCCTCCACCCACTTGCTTTCTGTTGTCAAAGGAAAACAGGTCCCTAAAACATAGGACTGGTCACACGGAAGTGACCTTATAGCAGAGCGCTTACAGAAAGCCTGGCAGGTGTTGCAGCCATAGAGCCCTGAGGTGGGGGCAGTGCCAGAGGCCCATTCCAGGGACAGGAAGTAGCTCCATCCCTGCTCTAGTGACAGTGGGTGATGTGGGCAACAGCCAGCTCCAAGAGGCTGAGAGGGATACAGAACGTCTTGACTTTGTCAGGGGCTCTCCCGGCCATGGAGCCTCCTTTAAAGTCAACATGTTGAGGCTGGGTGCGGTGGCTCACACCTGTAATCCTAGCACTCTGGGAGGCCAAGGCGGGAGCATCACTTGAGCTCAGGAGTTCAAGACCAGCTTAAGCAAGAGCAAGATCCTGTCTCTACTAAAAATGGGAAAATTAGCCAGGCATGGTGGTGCACACCTGTAGTCCCAGCTACTCAGGATGCTGAGGCAGGAGGATCACTTGAGCCCAGGACTTTGAGGTTGCAGTGAGCTACGATGATGCCACTGCACTCTAGCCTGAGGCAACAGAGCAAGATTCTGTCTCAAAAAGAAAAAAAACATAAAACAAAAACCAATGTGTTAAGAGAGTTATGAGTGGGGTACATTGGGCTGTCTTGTGAAAATGCTTTCTACTCCCCCCATAAATGAGCCAGATGTTTTTCAGGCCACTGCCTTAACATGTCCTTGTTGGAGTTTTCATAAGGAAAAAGGCTGTTGGAAGTATGGTCTCCCTACCTGGGAGAACTTCCCAGCCATCATGGCTGCCTCCATTTTTCCCGACAGGCTGCTCCAAAGTTATTTCAAGATGGAAGTAGCAGAAAGATAGATTAGCTCTGTCAACGGGGAGCCCTAAAGTCCTGCCATTCACTGAGCAAAGAAGCGTGTGCCTGCCATGGGCAGTTGATAAGGGAAGTGGACACAGGATAAACTTCAGCCCAGCCAGCTGACAAAGCTCAAATGCCGTCTTTGAAAAAACAGCAACTCCTGGGCCTCTGCTTTGTCCAGGCAAAGACTGCGGGCTTTGTTCTGTTACCAGGTTGTGAGTGTCAGCAGGAAGTTTACAAATCTGAGCTGCTGCTGCTGCTGCCTTCCGCAGGAACAACAGGACCAAAGAGTGTACCGTATAAGATAGTTTCCTTGTAGGGAACCGGAAGTACAAGTTGCCGCAAAAATGGTCTTTCACCTCCAGTGCCCTCTGTCCCCATGGCATAAACCTCTCCTCTCTCGTTCATTTTAAGGAGGAGACCAGGATTTTTATGTAGTGGACTTCCTAATGCATATCTGAGAACTAAATAAATGCTAACACTTATTGGAGAATTTAGTATGTGCTTAATAAGAATACTAAGAGTTTTACATGCATTACCTCGCTGCATCTTCACAACACTCTGCTGTCGTGAGCACATTTTATAGGTGAGGAAGCTGAGACGCAGTGAGATGAAGCACATTGCCTCAGGTCACAGCAAGTAGACGGTGTCTCTGGGAATTGACTGCCAGCCAGGTGGGTCCGATTCCAAGGCCAAATCCTCTTCTGTTAAGTTCACTGCTTCTCTGGCTTTTCTTTATGAAAAGAGGTCATACTGAGAGAAGTTTCATAGCTTGCAAAGACTTTGGAATCCCTTGCCCGGGTTACAGGTTTGGAGAAGCACGAGCTGCGTGTGCTCCGATGCAATAAAATAATAACCAGACTCTAATAATAACCATGACTCCTTTCAGGAGTCCCCTGTGTCTGTGCTTGTCCCCTTTCAAAGGATTGTCCACTTTGCTCACTCCTATCTTATCTTGGTTAATCAAGCCATATTTTACTTTTCTCTGGCTCCTTGAAGCTCTCCCCAGCTAAATAAGCCTCGAGGGTTCTTTCTCCTTGCCATTAGTCACAATTTCCTAATGTTGAGCCTCTGCCAGGAAGACAGAGGAAGCAGCACCAAATGCAAATGATTAGCTCCTGCGTGGGGCTCTGGCAGAGTTTTGGTCACTTACAAAGGCAAACACATAGCTGGCTCAAGGGCAGCTCCATGTCATTTCCCATCACTAAAAAAATGTCTCAGTAACAAGTTGCTTCAAAACAGCTAGTTCCTTAACTTCTGTGAGGATCACAAGGCAGACATCTGAAGCTAGTTTACTGGGTCTCCACAGCCTTCTGGCCCATCCAGGGGCTGCCTAATCAAGGCAATGCACCGTTGAGTGCTGTTTTCTAAAAAGCACTGAGGGTCCATTAGGACCAATCATCCAACTGTACAGAGGTTTACAATTGAAACATGTTATTTTTGTACCGTTTCTTTAACAAATATTCCCCTCCCTGCAATGCAAGGTCCAGAGCCAGAATACAAAACTGCACTGAACACTTAGTGAAAACTGTTATCGAAGAGAGCAGTTTTGAATTATTTAAGTACATTTCTCAAGTGACCATTATTTTTAACAGACATGGAAACACTGTATTTTTATTATGGCTTTCTATTTATCTCTCCGATAATAAATACCTTATTCCTGTATGCATTTATTAAATAAACATTTCATTGAACCTTTACCAAGTGCATACTTGCAAGACAAAAGGGATACCAAGGTAACATACTGAGCCTTGCTGAGGAATCCACTGTCCCATGGGGGTGACACAAACTGCATCAGGGTGTGCTGCAGTAACAAGCCACCCAACATCTCGTCGGCCAAAATTAGCAGAGGTTCTTGCTCACATTCCATGTCCATGGTGGGTCAGCAGGAGCCTAGGAAGATGGAGCTGTGAGTCACCATACTAGAAGAAAAAAGATGTCTCGAGAGTTTTGTGCAGGCAATTAAATGTGCCATCCTAGAAATGACACTTAACCTCTTCCGTTCTCAATTTGTCGTCCAGAACTGGTTTTTGGCCCCATCCAATCTCAAGAAGACCAGGAAGAGCAACTCTACCTTACAATTAGATTGGGAAGATACAAAAACATTTGAAGACCAGCCCTAATGACTACCACACACCTATTAGCAGATGATTATGACACTATGTGAAAAGTGCTCTAATAGAGAAATGGAGCAAGACACTCACCAACTTCATGGAGTCATTACAAAAAGTTCCCATAGGAGGTGGCATTTGAGTTTAGTTTTGAAGGATAAAGAGGTGTTTTCCTAGGCAACAAGGATATGGCCATTCTAAGAGAGAGAGCATTATAAAGGCAGAGACAATGAAAACACCTTTCATCTGAAGGGGCTGGAAGGAAATCGAGGTGGGTGAAGCACCCAGTCTGGGAGGGTCAGAGCAAGGAGGTGGCCAGCAAGGGGCCAATTTGGAAAGGCATTTGCCCTTCTTAGGAGATAATAAGAATTGTCCTACAGGGCGATTCTCACAAAGGAAAATCAGGAATATGTTTGTTTGTTTGTTAGGAAGATAACACAGAAGAAGCAATTGAGGGACTAGGAGAGAGAGGAAGGCAGCTAAGGGGCTGTGCAATCCAGGTGAAAGATAGTATGCCAGGCATGCCGGGGGTTTGAGACGTGAGAGGAACTGATACAACTCTACTGTGAAAGCTGATGACGAGGGAACCCTTCAAGACCACTTCCAGGCTGCTAGTTTAAGAAACGAGGTAAATGCTTACACCATTTCCAAGGCAGGGATTCAGTGGGAGGACATAGAGGTTTGAGGCGGGAAGATGATGAACTCAGGTATTTTTTTGTTTTGTTTTGTTTTTTATTTTATCTTTTTCTTTCCCGGATGTGGTGGAAACAACTTAGGTTTGTACTTGTGGGTTTTGAGGTGCCCTGGAGATTCCGTTGAAGATGTCCCTGGGTCCAGAAGTCTAAATTCTCTAGGCAATATGATTTATTTGGGGATTGATGTCATTTGGCGTTTATGTGTCTAGCTGGCAATCGAGCCCTATTCATAGTCATGGCACCTCATGGAGAAAACTGAAGGGACAAACAAAAATACATACAAACAATCTGAATAAAACTTGGTGAGTTACCACATTTTAAAAACTACGTATAAAAAGCTCAGGGTCAAAGGATTTTGGGATATGTCCTCCATCCAAATGCCTTGAGAAAATTACTTCCAAAATTTCAGTTAATATCCACCCCCATGGAAGGAAAAACTTGTTGCCTGTGGAAATGTTAATAATTTAGAAGAAGCAGATGTATATATTTCAGTCAGAACTGATTTGTTGTTTAACCTGAGGAAAGAATTTGGAAATTGAACTTCTAATGACAATTGTAAGTAATCAATGCTATTTTTTAAGTGACTAATCAAGTTTTCAGGGTTTCAGCAAATTTGGGTGGCCATGCAGAGGAATTTTTCATTAGGCTAGGAGTTTTTTCCTTTAATTTTTAATTAAATTGGCCTAAGTCAGCAATCAAGGTTTCCACATTACTATGTAATGTATAGGGCAGCGAGTGTGCTGGGCTCCCACCAGCTCCAAGAAAGATCGTTCAGAAGGCTAGAGGGGGAAATCTGAACTCTAACTGTCAGCGTTCCAAGAGATAAACAGAGCATTATGAGTCGTTCCGAGGCAAGGGGATCGGGGTCTTTAAATAAATCATATTAATATGTGAATAAGACCAGCATTATTCTCTTCTTTCAAAATTTAACGCAACTTTGTTTTTGCCAAGGAGGAAGGTGATTTCTGGGCTGTGCCGCTGGGAAACACATCACAGACTTTCTGGTCTCTCCTCTCACACACGCCCACTTTCCAAGGTGCTAACCCTGATTTGAGAGGTCAGTCCACTTCTGGCAGGCTAGCACAGGGACATTCCGGTGGTAAGCTATCTCCTACAGCAGGAAAAACAAAAACAAAAACAATTTCTCCTGGGATGCAGACCATCCAGGAATTGGTAACAATCCACCCGACGTTTGCATTGCAATTGCATTGCAAAAAAAAAAAACAAAAAACATTGCAAAGCGCAAACAGGTTAGATTCTGAGAGGCTATTTCTATGTTTGATTCTTTTCTGACACCCAAGGAACTGAGAGGGGTTCAAGCTTGTATTCTCCAGATGCAGCCCCAACACTAAGATGCGGGAATGTTTTTGCATTTTAAAAACTAGACATACTTTTTTCTTCTTTGCTAACCTATGTTCTGAGAAGCAGTGGCTTGCAAACTTTTGGGGCCTGACCCACATTCAGAAATATAGACATATTTCACTGGAACAGAAGTTTCATGAAATAATATTTGTCCTTAAAACACATGACACAGCCTGATATTCTCTAGTCTGTTCTATTTCTTTTAAAAATGTTTGCTTGTGTTTCTAAATGATTCGTGATCCCCTAATTGCTTTTGACCCACGGTTTGACAAATACCACGATAGAGTGTCTCTTCCCAAAATACATACTTAATCTACATTGAAAAAAGCAAATAACATGGGTGACGCTTGATGCTCTTGATGCACCGGCTGCCGTCGAGACCCTGGGGTAATCTCTGCAGGACTATCTCCCCCTTCACAATGATGATGAGCAGGTTCCAATGGGCCTCAACTCTGCAGAACTATCTGTTGTTTCTGACCAAACTTTTATCACCAGAATGTTTTCTACATTTGGCCTTTATCTTCTCAAACAAATGCTCTCTCTCTCTCTTTTTTAAATGACTTTAAGCTACAAGGCACTTTGACTTCATTGATCCTTAACAAGAGACTTTCCAATGGAACTTTTCATGATCATGATGTGTTCTATATCTGCACCATCAGATATGGTGGCCACTAGCCACAGGTAACTAATGAGCACTAGAAATGTGGCTAGTGGGACTGAGGAACTGAATTTTAAATTTTATTTCATTTCCATTATTTAAATAAGTACATGTGGTTAGTAGTTCCCATATTGAACAGTGCTGGCTCTAGACAAATCCTTAACATATTTTCCCATTTCTTCAGTATCTATCCCCACTTCGTACTGCTGGCGGCTAACTGCATTGGCATCTCATTGACATTGCACTCTTCCTGGTTGGCATGGTTCATTCTTTAAAATCATGTCTACGACAAAGATTCGACCCATGCATACAGCACTCACCATTTTCCTGCCATTTTTATTTTTTAACATAAGGGTTTTTTTTTTCTTTTATTTTCATAATGACTTCATCTCCCTAGATCTTTCAATATGCTCTCCATTTTTGCATGATGACTTGATGCTTTTTTCAAAAACTAATCACACTCAGCAAGCATGCTATACACTGGCAAACTGGAGGTGGCTGAGACTAAGGTGATGATCCCAAATGCTGTTTGTTGGTGGTGGGTGGAGTGGACTTGCTTTGGCTCTGGACCGTAGTAGCTTTTTTGCATCTATAAATTGGAAATATGTATATTTAGTATCTTAAATTTGAGAATCTATAAGTAGAGGAACTCATCTACTTGAATTGAGTAATATGTTGAAGAATAAAAAAGATTTTTTAAGAAAGATACTTTCTACTTTCTAGAGAGCTTTTGACTGAGAGAAGTCAAAAAACACAGAAGTTACTTTACCATGAGGCAGACTCATTGTGAGATGACGCTGTGAGGGAGGCATGACCATTATTTAAAAGTGTTAGAGAGGGAAGAGCTCTAAGTCAGGAACAGAAGTATGGAGGGCTTCGTAGAAGAAATGCCTTGTGGGCTGGGTCTTATGCATTGACAGGTATAGATATTTGGGGGCAGTGACGAGCACTGCAGGCTGGAGAATAGAGTTATGGGAGATTTTCAGAGGGAGAATGTATGACATGTTCAAAGAAAGCTAAGTTTCTAGAGTCTCAATGTGTAATGTGTCTAATCGGGCCTGCATTTTAGGAAGTACATCAACAAATATTTACTTTGGACAGAAGATCAGCATAATCGGTTAGAAGAAAGTAAAAACAGCAGGAAGATCAGCTCCTGAACTGATCAAATAATCCAGGTGAGAGATAACAATGGGCTAAACGAGTTAGTGGGCAGGGGCAGTGGCTCACACCTGTAATCCTAGCACTCTGGGAGGCCAAGGTGGGAGGATCCCTTGAGCTCAGGAGTTCAAGACCAGCCTGAGCAAGAGTGAGACCCTGTTTCTACTAAAAATAGTAAAAGTTAGCCAGATGTGGTGGTGCGCACCTGTAGTCCCAGCTACTTAGGAGGCTGAGGCAGTAGGATCGCTTGAACCAAGAAGTTTGAGGTTGCTGTGAGCTAGGCTGATGCCATGGCACTCTAGCCTGGGCAACAGAGCAAGACTCTGTCTCAAAAAATAAAAAATAAAAAAATAAACTAGAAAGTGGCAAACTATGGGTGACAGACTGAAGCCTGTTTTTATAAATAAAGTTTTATTGGAACACAGACATGCCTACTTATTTACATATTGTCTATGGCTGCTTTCATGCTACAAGGGTGAAGTTGAATAGTTGCAACAAAGAGAGTATGACTTGCAAAGCCTACAGTATTTACTATCTGGCCCTTTCAAGAAAAAGTTTGTTAACTTCTGGTCTCACCTGGAGTGATGGAAGTGGAAAGGGTGAAGTGCATACCAGGGAAACAATGGCAGGGAAACCCACAATTCAGGGGAAGATGACACAATAAGATTGATTTACAAGGAAGGTTGAAGTCAAGATGTCTTTAGGGTCTCTAGCCTGGAAGACATAAAGGAAAACAATCCTATTAACTGAAATAGGGACAAGAAGAAGACAGGCTAGAAAAAAGGTCAAGAGTTATATGTTAGATGTGTTGTGTTTGAGGCCCCTGTGGTACACCCGTTCGAAGATGGATGTGCCCAGCTCCGAAGCCGAGAAGACAGTCCACGACTGGAGATGTAGGTGAGGGACTGCATGCCTAGAGTCGAGAGAGGTGATGAGAAGACAGCCCAGAGATGGCCCAGGAACAGGCTGGAACCCTGTAGGAAACGTCTACTTAAGCAGCAGACAGAGAAAGGGAACCAGTGAAGAAGTACACAGAAAGGTAGCAGGAATACTGTGGCACATGGAAGTAACAGGAGACAACAAACATAAGGGACAGAGGATACCAGCAGTGTCACAAGCTGTTCTGAGAATGAGGAAGATTGGGAGAAGTTAAATGAACACATCGGAGCATCGTTGTCGGTATTGGGGATAAAATCCAAGGAATGGACAGAAAGAGAACAAGCTTTGACAGCAAAAGAAGATAAATACTTTGATATCTTTAGCTACTGAAAAAAGATAAAAGCCAGGTGGTAGCTGGAAGGGGAAGCAGGTCTAAGGGGGGCTTTCTTGAGGAGAAGCGAGCTTTGTGTAAGTTTATTCTACGTAAATGTCAATAGACTCTGGCGAGGACATTTCCCAGACTTTGAACAGTTTACAGATTACCCAGATGCTTTTATTTGCTTCCTTCAGAGCATACATCAGAGCTATGATCTGAAAGTTGAGGCTTCTGGAACCCAAGGACAAGCTAAATGAAATGTTCCTTCTAATTCAGTCTAAAGATGTCCTTAAATTTTCTAAAAGGAACAAAGTCCTTTTTAAGATCTATGTTTATAAAAGAGCTTCTTATCCTTTGAGTTCCAAAGGTGGAAAAAGCCCTGGTAAAACCTGAAAATTTGAGGAGAGGTGAGTATCGGGAGCCTTTGGCCTCCCAAGTGGAACATCCCTCTCTCCTACGCCCAGAAAATTTGCATCCAGACACAACTTTATGGTGCCCACAGTTTCAGCCCTCAGGAATGCCTCCTCCTCTGGTGTTGCCTCTGAACCATCAATTTAACATTCGGTTGCAGATGGCATTACCTCAGAGGCAGAGGAACAGATATTCAAAACTTCCAGGTTTGGAGCCAAGTCCTGGGTTTAAACCAGTGGTTCTTAATCCAGGTCTGTTTTGCTCCCAGGGACATTTGGCAGTGTCTGGAGACATTTTTGGTTGTCATAACTGTTGGGGTGAGGGGAGATGTGGGATTATTGGCATCTAGTGGGTAGAGATAAGGGATGCTTCCAAACATCCTACAACATACATGACAACCCTCCCCCAACAAAGAATTATCCAGCCTGAAACGTCAATAGTTCTATCCAATCTGCTCTGAGTCACCTATTCAATTGGAAACGGTGTCACACATTCATACTAAAATATTAAAGATTGATATGGTATTAATGTGTCATTTTGGCTGGTAGGGATAGGAAACTTTTCAGTTGCAGGCACTTTTGGTTGCCTACCTAAAATTAATTTCCTATTTCTTTTTTTCTAACAAACCTTCTATTTAGTTCAGGAAGCCACCCATTGCCAGCCACAAAGAGTAATTAACGCATGGCATTATAGGTTTAAAGGTAGTTATATAAACTATGTTGGTCCAGTCAAACTAAAAGATTAAGAGAGTGGTGCTTAATAAATACTTAGTAAAAGGCTGTCCAGAAAATAATTATGTTCATATATATATGTATATACATACATATGTTTATTATAAATTTTTACTGACATAATGGATATATAGAATCCAATGTACAAATAAAATAAAACATATCATGCTGTTTATTGTAGATTCCACACAGCCAGTTGTACAGAATACTGTGCCATTCATACATCTCTAGCCAACCTATGACTGCAACTGATAAATGAGTGCAACATTGACACAAATAAATGTTTGCCACTTTTGTTTATGTTAACAAGTAAAACAATGAAGACATATGTCAGAACTTCACTTGTTTGTCAATGATGTGAGTGAATCTGCTGAATCATGTAACACTGAAAGAATGGTTCCTTAAAGTTTTGTATTATCCACAATGTAACAGTTTAGAACAACACTTTTTAAAGTTTAATCTGCATCATTTACATTTCTCCATCACTTTCTTAAATGATAAAAAATAAATAAATCATGTCCCAATTTATGGTGGTTGCCCATTTCCATGGTGTAAATCCTCCCATCGTGGCCAAATTCAAGCCATCAGTGTGATTATCAAGGAATGTGGAGCTGGGGAGAGAGTACAGTAGCATATGGTTTTATAGTATCACCATCCTATAAATGTAATAGATATAAATCATGTCAAATGCAAGTAATTAGCAAGTGATGAGATTTGAGTAGTTATCATCTTTGTTTTAAATGTAATTCATTTCATGGTAAGTTATATAATTTAAATTTTAATAACAGCTGTGTTTAACAACTAGCTTGCAAAATTTCTGAAAATTTGACAGTCAGATTTCATGAGCCAGTATAAGCCAAGTCCAGTACACCACTGATTGGGAGAGAGAGTGTTCTCTTTCTCTCCTGCAGGGTGTGAATAAGTAAGCATGCAGGCCTGATCTCCACTGGCAGCTACTATAACCAGGAGAAGATCCAGGTTTTGGCTGAGGCAGGTGGCAAAGAAGGCAAATGGAGAGGTAGAGGGAACCTGAGTCCTTGAACCATCATCAGTTAGTGAACAGACTGTCCATAACCCATCCCACCACTGATCTTCTGCTCAGGCAAAATAGCTCATGCTCCTATTGTTCAAACAAGCTTGTGTCATGGTTTCTGGTGGTTGTAACCAAGACCATTCCAATCAATATAATTTTTAAAAATTTTTTTTAAGGAAACAATGGCTTAAGGAAAGAAATCGCCTCTAATTTTCCTGAGGGTGAGGAAAGTTTGGCCTTTGAAGTTGTAGAGAGTATTTTTAGATAGAAACTTTCAGAACCCCAGGAGAGACTCTGCTTATTTCATCTAGATAACGAGAATAACCCCTCTTTACTCTTTTTCCTGCCATCCTGCCTATGCTAATCTTTCCTTCAAAACTTAACATATTTAGCTCCTTGTCTTTGAAGTCTTATCCTAATTCTTCTTCCCATATCCCCCAAAACAAAGTAGATTCTCTCCCTTGATGCCCTCGTGTACATAGATTGCATATCATGTTGTCTAATATTTTCCTACATGTCTATAAGACAAGGCCGAATTGCTATGTCATTTTTTTTTTAATCTACAGTGCCCAGCACATGAAAAGTGCTCAATAAACCTACTAAGGACTAAATTGTGGCCCTCTCAAAATTCATGCATTGAAGCCCTAACCCCCAGTGTGACAGTATTTGGAGACAGGACCTTTATAGAGTTCATTCAGGTTAAATGAAGTCATCAGTGTGCAGTCCTAATCCAACATGAAATACTAGGGCTGTGCCTACCCACAGGAAAAGCCAGGTGAGGACACAGCAAGAAGGCAGCCACCTGCAAGCCAAGGAGAGAGGCCTCAGGAGGAACTGAACCTACTGACACCTTGATCTGGTTCAAGCCTCCCAGGCTGCAGTACTTTGTTATGGCAGCCTGAGCAGACGAACACAGAAGGAGTGTTGAATGAATGAGTGCCTGTTAAGAAAGAGAGTTCAAACATATACATCGATCTGCTGCTATTAAGCATTTATTTGCTTCCACTATTATTCTGAGTATGATTTCACCAAAACTCTGACAAATTAATTTTTGTTGAGAAAAGGGAGAAAACATCAAAGTAGCATATCTCTCTGCCATGGAAAACATAAGGAAAGAGATTTTCTCTATAAGTCCTTCCATATCCCTAATTTATGATATTTTTTTTCTTTGTTTTAAAGAGAGAATGATGAACCCAGTGGAGACCTGGGAACTACACACAAAAGGGAAATGTGACCAAAGAAAGGGGTCGCTTTCATCTCCCATGAAAGCAAGGCTGTTTTTGTTGATACATATGGAAAAAATCAGGCCCAATTATACATTGTGATTTGGCACCGAGGTTGCAGCCTCACCACAGGCCTTTTTTTCTTTGCACAGATATACCGTCACAGACCACTGCAGTCCCGAGCCCCCCACACCGGCAAGGCCTTCCTCGGAGAGGAGGACCTATCCAGAGATGTCCCCATCACTGTCACGGTGGGTTGCAAGTGAAAACAGGGTTTCTTTTGTGTTGACCCTTAGGAAGAAGATCTTGAGCTGTTCAAGGAAGCCCTGAGCAAGACTACGGTAGAGACGGTCACACACTGCTTCCTACAAATGGGTGTGGGCATGACTGTCTTTAGCCTTCAGGGAGCTCCCAAAACCGGGATTATCCTGGTACTTCACTAGCTGCTTCTTTCTTTTTCTTATTATTACTATCATTATTATTATTTTAGAGATAGGGTCTTGCTGTGTTGCCCTTGCTGGACTCAAACTCCTGGGCTCCAGTGATCCTCTTGCCTTGGGCTCCCAAGTAGCTGGGACTACTGATGCGTGCCACCATCCCTGGCCTAGGGGTTTCTATCAATGGGCTTTAGGTTGACGATGATCAATCCTCTTTCTTAATCTGGTTGAAATCTGGGGTATTCAGAATTTTTAAGGTAGAAACTCTCAGGGTTTTAGAAGACTTAGTTCTAGACCTGCTCTCTGCTAACTTACTCTATGACCTTAGGCAAGTTTCTGCCCTACAGAGAACCTCAACTTTCTCATCTGTGAAATCAAGAGTCTGGACTAAGTGGTTTTCAAGATTCCCTCCAGCTGAAACCATCTCCTGTGCTGTCCACTATAGTAGCAATTAGCACATGTGGCTGTTTAAATTTAAATTAATGAAGTAAAATTTAAAATATAGTTCCTCAACCCCACTTATCACATTTCAAGGGCTTTAATAGCCACACGTGGCCAGTGCTACCATGCTAGACAGCACAGATTAATAGTATTCCATCCCTGCAGAAAGATATTGGACAGTGTGGATCTCTTGCTCTCATTCATTGATGATTATAGTTTCATAACAGAGCGTACCAGTTGGAATAGCACTTTCATGTGTAGAGCGCATTTCAACATACTCTTACATTTAACCACCCGAAATAGGCAAGAGAGGCATTACAATGTCTACTTTATCAGATGAGGACAATAAAAGAGTAAATGACTCACTATAGGGTCATGCTGCTAATGACTAATGTAGTTTCCAAATCCATAACTCTATCTAACACATGGCACTAAGTCAGGGAGAAGCCCTGTGCAGCCCGGCCAAGGCCATTTGACCCATGGTAGCACCAGAACTGAGGCCCAGTGATTAAGGGCTGCTCTAGAGACCCTATGCCTCACTTTAAACTTTAGCTCGGCACACCTTACTTTATGTCTCTGGGCTCCTTTCCCCTCTGTCTAGTGGGGATGCCGACAGGATCCATGGCTTATGAGAAGTACACAGCAGATGCAAATAAAGTGCTTTGCATGAGAGGTCAGACACATAACAGTGGCTCACTAAAAGTTAACTACTGTGATGATCAGCATTATCACTACCTTTATTCTGCTCTAGGCTGTTGCATTTCCTCTCTGCCCCAAATAGACCCACTGACAGCCCTCGTGGGCTTACGTCCAGCTTGTCTAAGGAAAGATGCTACTCTTAGACACAGACAACAGCTCCCTTTTTGAAACATACTGAGTAATTTGGCCTTATAACCTCCTGGGGCCATGAGCTCTCTGGATTAATTACAACTTGTACAGGAAGAGCCTTCCTGAGGGATCGGATTAACCCGCCTGGGCAGTGTGCCATGAGCAAATGGCTTTTCCCCCTGTAATTTTTCCAAACTCCTTTGGTACCGGGAACCCACCGAGTGCCTGCCCCCGAGAAAGACCTGGCCCAGGGTAGGTGCCATCAGTGCCGGTGGGGAGAGAGGTCAGGAGGAGGGGCCAGGGAGGGCCCTGAGAGCCTCCTGCAGAGTTTTCTGCCTCGGAGCAGCGTACAGCAGCCCGAGTGCAACGCTGGAGCTGCCCAGCCTTTGCGTTTTCTCTTCTACAAAAGGCAAAGATGACACGTGCCCCCCAATGACAGGTTTTCCTTCCCTGTCCCGCCACATTGGAGTGCCTGGAAGAACAATATTTACACCAACACTGCTGCACAGAGGTCAGGGGGCCAACCTGCAAAGAGAGTGGTGGGAGGGGCTGTCCCAGAGTGGGGCGGGGCAGGGCCCAGCACTGACTGCAGAGGTGTTGTCCTTGTCCTGCCCATTCTCTCTGGGGTCCCAGCCACGGGGACTGAGGAAGCAAGGAAGGGTCTTCTGGCCCTCCTTCACTTCTCCAGGGGCAGGAATAGAACTATGGTTAGACCCTAGGTCTCTCTTGGGACAGGGACGTGAAGCCCTTTAGCTACCAGATGCAGCTCCTGGGCATCGCTGGCCCACAAGGTGCGGCAGAACCATTGGCAGGACCCGGTCTGTGGGTTCTATCTGGTGGTTTCCACGTGACACAACCAGAGCCATAAGCACGCCCATGGAGAGGACGTACTCAGTCACTCACACACCCATTTTCTTGTTCATTCATTCAATAATGACTCACTGCATCCTGGGGATGATTCCAAGATAAATAAAACCCAGTTCCTTCTGCAAGAACCTTAGACACCAGTGAGGAGCCCAAAAAGATAAAAGACAAATTAGAAGATAGTACAGTAAGTGCTAAAACTGAAACACAAAGGGCTGAAGGGTACACAGAGGTCCAGGGTGCTCTTCCAGAAGGAGATGACTTTCGATCTGGGTCTCAGTTGCCAAATGAGAATTCGAAGGTGCCAGAGAGGAGGGGGAGTGTCAGGGGAGTGATCTTGTGCAGCCTTGTGGACCACTGTAAAGACCTTCACTGAGAGATGTGAGAGTCTTTGGAGGGTTGTGTGCAGAGGGGTGGTATGATCTGAAGGTACATCTTCATGGGATCACTCTGGCTACTATGTTGATAACAGATTGTTTAAGGTTGGGGGTGAGGGGTAGAAGCAAAAAGACCAGTTAGGGCATTATTGCAAAATTTGAATTCTGACTATTGCTTGTGGACTCAAGCCCCCGGCAGAGCCTGGTGTATAGTAGATGCACAATTAGTGTTGAATTATACCATCCACCTGTGACATTTTTCAACCACCTGGCCACACCAAACCTTCTCCCTCCTTCAGCAGCTGTCAGCGTTTTGAGGACTGCTCCCAAGCAATAGTCAGAATCTACATCTCCCCATTCTTGCTCTCATTTTCCTGTAAGACTTCAAATAACCACAAGGGTCGTTGAATTTCCTTTCACAATATCCTCTCTGGATCGAAGTGCTTTGCAGAGTGCCTGCCTCATCTCTGGGTGGTAGGAACCTGCTTCTGTGGGGTCAAGGGGCCCCTGCTTTGGAGAAAAGTACCGGACTGAGCCAACCCTGATCAAGAGGGTACCCTAAAAACTCCCACAGACCCCATCATCGCTCTGAGGGTTTGGTACAAGAGATGTGGAAAGATACCAAAACGTCACACGAGTACAATAGACACCATTCTTCCCGGAGTTCTTAGGAGAGACCCCGCCGTCTTACAGAAGACCCTCTTTTGTTTCATTTCTCTCCCTTACGTGGTGAGCAGGGTCCTTCAAAGGAAGCATTTAGAGGAAAATGTCTCCACAGGCCTGATCCCTTTCTTTGAAAGCATAATAACGCTCAGGAATGACAACGATGTAAATCGCCAACATCATTAGGCAGAATCTCGATGAATTAAAATTGCTTGCATCAGGATAAGATTAGGTCAGTGGCAGAGAAGGGAACTAGAGGGCTGGGGCTTGCTGACTTCTAGCCTTTCAAAAGCAAATATTGTGAGAGCCCCCGTCTCAGTCTCCACAGCATGGATAGTCAACCCCTGATAAGATCATCCTTGTCTGGAAAAGACCAAATTACTGTGCTGTTCAGTCTCCGAGACCCCTTCATTAACCATCCCACAGAGACAAATTACCCTGGAAATGCTGATAGGATTGAGCCTCCAAAAAGCCCGGGTCTGCCCCACCGAGTAAGGACTACTGCTCACAACGCGGGCGGAGGCACAGGGCTGCACGGAAAGTCCAAGAGGTTGCCTCGGGAGAAAAATTGCACTGAAATCACCAAGAAAACCCAGGAAGGTCTGACTGCCCCAAAAGGGGAAAATCCTAAAAGCAAAATAGAGCCATTCTGTCTCAAGCCTAGGGAAAGCCTGAGAGATTCTGGTGCCCAACACAAATAACAGGAAAAATATGTCAGATGTGTGGTCATGGCATAAATCAGGAACAAAAACACAATTATAAGACTCCAGAGGAGCAGGGGGAGCGATTGCTTGAGTACGAATCTTGATAACTACTGAATACAATTTTCGCCATGGAGAGGCAGGCAGTTCGTAGCCACGTTTATTTTAGGATGTCAGGAGTGACTGGCCCTGAGAAGCTATGGTGGGTTTCAGTTTGTTTTTTTCATTTAAAATAAAGTAAAATTTATATTGGAGAAATTGGGAGTTGATTCCTTCCGAGAGTAGAATGCATTCACTGACCACGAGAAGGAAATGAGAATGAGTGTGGATTAAACCCTGCAGTGAGTCCCCCAGTTGTGTCTGACTGCACGTTCCATTTCCTGTTCTGCTATCACCATTCAGATCTGTCTGATTCACGCTTCACGATTTCTGCGCTTGTTTGTGCAATCTCTCCTAATGGGGTGAAGAAACACCTGGTAGGTGGAGGCACAGGTCTTAATGCTCTGGGTCAGGCTGCCTGGGTTCAAATCCCACCTGCATCACTTATTAGCTGGATAAGCTCAGAAAAAATTGCTTAATAATTCTGTGTCCTCTCTCCTTCTCAGCAAAACAAGAATAATAATAAAGTCAGTGAGAAAATTAAATTAGATTGTCCACATAAACAACTTAGCTATCATTCAATATCCCAGAATTGAATTCAGAATGAACTAGAAATGAGGAGTAGGCAAGGAAGAACAAGGGTCTGTATCACACATAAAACAGAAGCCTCAATCCCTAGTCCTTGGACACAAAAGAGTTGATGCAAAAACAATAGCCACTATCCCATGGCAATGCATTTTCACTTGGGGAAAACTGTTTTTGTATTTAAAAAATTGACAAGAGAAAATGGCTTAATGTGAATGAAAAGGCAGTGATCAAGAGGCCAGCTATGACAGTTGCAGAAATAGAGGCAAGTGACCCAAAATGGCCTCGGGAGAACGTAGAAAGATCTATTAATAAAAAAGGCTCATTTGCAGCCTCTGAGTGTGACCATTCCCTGCTACATGGCAAGGAATCCTCTTAGTCCATCATCTAGAGTTTGAAATTGAGGATGCCGGAAATGTGGAAGCCTTCTCAGGAAACAAGAGGCCCAGAATAGAAAGGAAAAAGCCAGTGATTCACTTTTATTATGCCACTATGCTATGTGATTCTCAAACATTATTCATCCCATAATAGCCCAATGTAGCAGCCATCCCCATTTTACAGGTGAGGAGGTTGAGCCTCCAGAAGGGGCCAAAAGTCATAAGTTAAGAGGAAAAGCTGAGATTATTACCCCAAGTTTGTCTGGCTTCCAACCAAAGCATCCAAGCATCACTGGTCACCAGCAACACACACTTGTAGAGGGATATCAGCTAATCCCCTATGCCCATTAACAAGCCAGGCTTTCATCAATGACAGATGGGAATGACGGTGAAGGGACCTTATTCTTTCCCTTACTAGGTCCTCCCTGCCCCCATAATAGACAGCTACCCTCGGGCACGTTTCTGCAAGGCAATTTGAGGTTTCAATATCCCCTAATGTCAAGCTGCCAAGCAGGAAAGGAAAGCCAGTTTTAACAATGCATCTCATTTTTCACCTAATTAGTACCAACACACTTAGCGATGTTAAGGGTAAAGTCTGACTTGTTAGCTGCTGGCAAACACAGACCCATCAGTGTAAATCTCATCCTAGGCTGGGGCAGGGGGAGTGGTATTTCCCCAGTCGAAGGTTGTTGTTCTTGGCTGGAAGAGAAGTGACAAAATACGGTGGCTTCTCTTCCATGTCTAAGGCTCTGGAAGAGTCTGGCACTGCCGTGTACAAGGCAGACCTCCCTTCCAGCATAGGAGTTCCTCGTGACTCTTTGCACCTAAGAAGCCTGTTCCAAGTGAGTGACGCGACAGGGCCACCCCTTGCTTTGCCAGGGAATAGAAGCTGCCTTATATCAACTGTCCACCACTACGGATTCTCCCTCCTCTCTATTTACAAAATGGAAACAGATGAATTCAATCAAACATAAGCCCCGCGAATTATGGCTTCCTTTATACCTTGTGGTAAAGGAGTTTATACATAATTGGCACATGATTTTCTCCAGTGGTTTCAAGTTGTTCCCAAATGTAAAAAGGAACCTTTCAGTTTGGGAACGAGACGGTTTTGTTTCAAACCCATCCATCATGCCTTCCAAAGGCGAAGAGGGTGGGTTGGCTGAGTGAAACCAGGAGGGCAGTGGGTGGGTCGTGGCCTCCGCTGCTCTAACTGGGCAGATGCAGGCAATGGGTCAGCGAGAAGAGAGTCTAAAAATCTCCTTTGGGCAGTTGTGGGAGGTCTGGGGAGTGAGACTGTCACAGCTGGGGTGGAGACATTATTCTAAGCACTCCCCCCATTTCATGTAGCACTGCAGCCTCTGTTATTGGACCATGAGATGGAGAGGGAGGCCCTCCCCTTTTGCAGGTTAAGGTTAACCAACACCCAAAGACACCACCTTTCACAGGCTCTGCGGATCAAAAACACCCTCTGCCAACAAACACCAATTTCCATAACTGGCTGGCACCAAAAAGCAACATAGTCACCATTCAGCCATGTTTACGCAAATCTATAGTGAAAGTCAACACAGAAAACAAGGAGAGACCACTTTACACTTGGCTTTAAAGAGCTGGGTTTGGAGCCTGAAAGGTTTTCCTAAATTGCTATTAACAAAGTCAACTGGTTAATATGTGTTCAAGGCTTCCTCCAAATGGGGCACCTAGATAATGATCCAATTACATTAAGGTAAACAAAAGGGCAATTGTGCGCACCCCAGGATTAGGAGGCATCTTAAAAGCTCTTTTGTATTTATTTTCCACAATTTAGCAAGCCCAAAAGGGAAACGTTCAACTTTGTTAGAGAGGATTGCTTATATGTCGTGGAAACAACGGGTCACCTCAGGTTCTTGAGGCATTAAAGATTTATTTAGGAATTTTACCGAGGAGATCATAGGCCTCAGTGTGGTTCAGCCTGCAAGCTCTCCTAGGAGATGGTGGATGCAAATTTGGGATGATAGAACCATCAGGCAACGTCTGCCACAAGCTGTTATTTATTTCTGTTTGGGGCAAAGGGGCCTTTGTTATCAAGAAAGTCTGGATCAATTGTGAACCAATAGTTACCCAAGCTTAGGAAACCCAAATGTCCCTCCCAGACAAGCAGGAGCCAGAAACTCTGGTCCACAGAGGAGAGTCACGTGGCAGGAGCCCAGGGCCAAGTGTGGATTAGATGGTGGACACCACAGGGCCACAGGCTCTGGGTCCTGGAAAGCTTGTGGGAAGATCACTGAAATCAAAGCCTGGACCATCTACCCAACTCGGGTTGGGTGAAAAGGGACCACCAGGGGTCCTGTAATGACTTGGAGACTGAGATGGCCCCTGAGAAGGGAGGCTGTGCCCGCTACTTATGGGACCTGTGGTACACAGCCTCCAAGACAGCCCGAAAGCTCCCTGCCTCCTGCTATCACACCCTGTGCAGTCCCCTCCCCGTGAGTATGGACTGGACCCAGGGACTTGCTCTGGCCAATAGAAAATGGCAAAAGTGATGAGATGCTATTTCCCAGATGAGGTTACTGTCAAAGGAAAACCAGAGCCGAACAGAAGTTAAAGCGGAAAAGGCAAATTTTATTCAGGAACCATTTCCACAGGGGAAGAGCGAGCCCAGGACACACCGGAGCTCCATTCCGAGAACAATCAGGACAAGTGAGGATTTATGGCCAACGAGCAGGGTGGGGTCAGCGGGGACAAAATTTCTAAGAGGAAACATGAGGTTAGGGGGGATTCTGGCTAAACCGACTCTGCAGGATTCTTCCTCAAACTGGACTAAGCGGGCCAAGGACAGAGCCCAAGGTCAGGGCCTTCAAGGAGCTTGAGGGTGATGCTCCCTCAGCCTTAGGAGGAGACACCTTCAGGGCAACCTTGTGAAAGCCCCCGAGGCAGAGGTCATGAGGCATTCAGCTAAGTCACGCCTGCCCTACAGACACTGTGAGATTATCAATGTTTGTTGTCTTTAGCCACCAGGTCTGGGAGGTAATTTATTACACAGTAAAGGAAAACTAACGCAGGACCTCTGTGGTCCTAGATGGGGAGGGAGGCTTAGAAGGTCCTCCTGGCCCCAGGCCCTGATGCTCAGCGCCCTAGCGGCCCGGTGCTCACTTCATCTGATACGGCGTCAGGTGGCAGGAGTCAGTGTACCCACCAGCATCGGGCAGCCCAGCAAACTACCACAGCCACAACGACTGCAGGCATCAGTATAAGGCAAAGAGAACAGACCCCATTTTAGAGAAAGGAAAAACTACCAGGGTATTCTCTCCAGATGAGTTTTATGACTGAATAGAACAGAATGCATGTCCAGGATAATAACAACCAAATGGAAGAAACCCTTAGAGTTTACAAAGTGTTTTATATCCATGATGTCATTGAACCCTCACCAACACCCCACAAGCTTCCCCTTGGACCTTGAGGGATCGTTTGGAAGGACTCGTAGAGGAGCACACTTTCCCACACACCCAACTCGGGCGGATGGTCCTTCTCTCCCTGCTTCCTTTGACTAGGTACAAAGCTTCAGGTGAGGAAGGAAGGGGCCACCTGCCCAGCCAGCCAGCTCAGTTGCAGCAATCCCTGCCAACACAGAGACAGAATTCTGAAAGCAGATCACCCTCACACGTGTGCCACAAGGCAGAGTCTAGCTCCAATTCTGCAGAGCTAGTCCAAGATAGCACAGCCAGGACACACCACATGTGGTAACTGGGACCTGATCCTACATCATACCTTGTGGCTTTTCTGCATCCCAAGTGGAGCATGCAGGCCCAACTTCAGACCTCTTGCCAGCTGCCCTGGCAATTCTCTCCAGGCTACAGCAGGAAGCAAATGAACAAGAATATAAGAATATTATCAAATATTAATTGTAATAATTAATTATTAATAATTAATAATTAATACTAAATAAATAATTATAATATTACCAAATATTGTCGCATTTGGAATTATCTCACACCCTTTGATGCAAAAGGTCAAAATGGATGAACACATCCTTCATGCACAATCCATGCTCTAGCTGAAGTTATTGTCCTCCCTTTTCTCCATTCCTCAAATCCAATCAATCTGCAATCATCGTTTGTCCTTCAAAACTTGGAGCAAATCTGTTTCTTCCCTCCCTCACTGTTTGCACCGCCTCTCTCACCTTGACTGCTTTATAACCATGTCTGGGGCTTTGCTTAGTGAGGGGCTTGTGCCTTGTTGAGAGTAAACTTGTCAAACCCCAGATCTGACCCCAACACCAGTTTCTTTCAAACCCCACCATGTCATCCATTCACTGCAGGATGAATCTCATCTCTCAAAGAGCATACAAGGGCTTCCATGGCTGGCCTGGCCTCGACCCATCTCGGCACCCTCGGCTCTCACCAGTCCTCACCCCCTACTTTACATCCCAGCTGCCGTTGGAACTGCTGTTGTTCTCTTAGATCATGTGGCCTCACCTTCCAGGCCTTTGCTCATGCCATTCCCTTGACGTGAAATGCCCTTTTTCTCTTATACATGTGATGAATCCTACCCCATTTTTAAGATCCAGGCATCCCCTACTCCTCCTGCCCCCATGTCCCCTCTGCAATATAGTCACTCATCCCTCTGTGGTCTCACTATATTCTGGCATGCATCTCTCCAATGCCACTGACGTCATATTGTTGCATCATTGCCCCGGTGTGCACCTGCCTCCCACACCAGCTTGGGACAGAAGACAGAGAGGGGATGCTATCCATGCACGAGTGGCCAGAGAGCTCACACTCAAAATGAAAACACAAGCAAAGAAGTAGATTCACACGCTCACCTGCCTTGGATATAGATTCAGGCTCGTTCGCTCTCTCTTCCCAGAGCAAAAACGGTCACACAACCATACCGAAGTGGCAGGGAAAAAAAAGAAGAAAGCAAGCCTCCTTCTGTATTCAAATCAGGCATATCTGCTGAGCAGGGTTTGGGCAGATGTAGGAGAACATCAGGCTAGCAGTGGCAGACATGCGGGTTCTCCTCAGAACACTAGCACCACCCAATGCTCCATCGAAAAGCATGGAAGGGCAAATGGCTTTGTAAGTGACCCTCCACTGTTATTCCCTTTTGGAAAACAAAAGAGGATGTGCAGATTAAATAGATTTGGGAAATACCACATAGTGGTATATTGAAAGCTCTGAGAAGTCCTGCAATAAATAAAAATACATGTGTCTTTAACCTAACATTTCCAAATTATCCCTTTCCACATCTCATCCTCAGTACTTTCCTTCTAAGTACACTTTGGGAAATGCTGGTTTAGTGGAAGTATGTGGAAGCTACAGAACCAAGCAGACCCCAGTTTGAATATCTGCTCACCACATTCTAGCAATGAGGACAACTCTTTTAAATTCTCTCAACCTGTGATTCCTCAACTCTGAAAAATATGGCCACTAATATCAGCCTGTTAGGTCACTGTGAAGATTCAAAGAGATGCCTTAAGTAAACCACCTGGCACATATTAAGTACTTAATCATCACTAATTTCACTTCCTTTCCCCAGTATCGCCTTATATTTACCTGAGAGCCTTGTCTATATGGGCTTAATTCCTCTAAAGTACGTAATGCCAGCTGCATGGTAACTTGCTTTCTAGGACACCAAACAAACACCAAGCTGTACTGAAACTTTTGACTAAATCCACCTAAAACAATACCTACTGCAGGCACACCATCAAACCCTCCTGTTCACACTGACTGATCACTGTTTCCAAATAAGGACTCTTTTTGTGCATTGGCTATCAGAAGACCATGACACAGACACTAAAGCATAATGCCCTGGCGCCCGTGAGACGCGCAGTGATAAATTAGCCCCCAACTTAGAGGGTCCCGGCCACCAGGGTACTGTTCAGAACACACAGCAGACACAACCTTCGTTTTGTTTCTCTTCCTTTGAATAAAAATGTGTCTGATGCTTCACCTACAATGAAAATATTCTTCAAGCTGTAAAAAACAAAAGTATTAACACACTCCATAGGCATGCATAACTATGAGATAATTGTGCTTCTCAGCTCGTTGATACCACCCGCCCCCTAAACCAGGGGTTATAAATGTACGCCTTGTTGTGTGGTAGTTTCCCAAAATATTATTCATGGGAGGTTTATAATAACAAAGCATTACCATAATAAATACCCCACACAAGGGTCTTCTATCGAAAAGAAGCCTACTAACCTTGCTCACGCTCCCTACCCTTGATTCAGGATTAAATTTCACTTTTTTTAATCAAAGATTCTAAATCCTAAGAACTCTAAACCTTGAAATGGATACCCTTTTTCGAAAGAAAAACTAGATTGGAACTGTCAGATGGAATGATCAAAATGACATGAGGCCAATCAGATGACGTGTGTATAAGAGGTTTTCTTTAGTTCATCTGTCAAGAGAACATTGAAGTGTCTTATCTCTCCCAAAGCCCCAAAGCCACTGTCCCAGGCCAAGCAAGCCAAAATTGTTTTAAGAAAAAATAAAGGCACAAAAGGCTTCTTAGGAAATTCAAATTTAAAGTGTTACTTAAGCTCACAGCTTGGACCTGTCAGAAATGGGAAATCCAGGATGGTGGTGGACAAATGAAAGAAGAAATTATTTATACTAGAGATCAAATCCTGTTAAAAAGAACTCTAAAGAGACTGGGGTTGTTTAATTATTCTACCCTATGACTCTATCAAATATGCCTTGAAGTAAGTGGGTTAGGATTTAGACCCTAGCAATTTAATTATTATACATAATTTTGTCGGAGGAGCATTTGTTAGAATGCTTTGATTGAAAAGAGAGCCTACTTTTTAAAAATCCATTTTAATGAAGTACAGTATTGGCGACTTCTCTTGAGGGGTCAATCAAATCGTTTAAAATGGGTAGTTTAGCAGAGGTGATCTGTAGTTAACCAAGATAGGAGCTACAGATTACCAAAGTTGTTGTGTTCTGAATATGAATTGGAGCCCTATTTGCCTCAACCTTCAGGAAAAAAATATTCAAGGAGGGTTTGTATAACTCTCCTGTCTTCATAAGGAGGAGATCATGACGTTGGTAGAGTGAACTGCTGGTCCTGAGTGTTCACCCCTCCCTTGCTCTGGTCTCACTGTGGCAGTGTGCACGTCCGTCTCACCCTGCCTGCACCAGCAAGGGTTCAAGCAGCACAGCAGAATCATGAGGGCTAGACTGGATTTCTTACAGGGCTTGGACCTTATGTGACCTTGGGAGTAGGGTAGGCAATGCATTTGAGGGTGTTGTCCTTGCATTGGTGCCGGGCCTGAGGGCTGACGCACAGGAAGGAAAGCTGGATATGAGACAGGCAAGAGCTGTGGCCAACCACAGCCCATGGGACACGCCAGATCCCACGTGAGTCTCACTGCCCCCAAGCCTCTAACATTCACATAGAACTGCAGAAGGGCTGGTGCATTTCTCCACGGAGCTGCCTCCTGTCTCATGATATGGAGAACCTGAAGAAGGAGATTTGGGGGGACTTCAAGGAGCCATGAGCCGGCTGCTGCCCCACAGCAACCAGGTGAGCCAGCAGGTCCTCCGCAGTGATCTGCAACAGCCGTAGACATGCCCATCGCTTCACTTCCATCTTCCACATCTTGTGCAGATTCTCCTGTGGCCAACCCTACTCCACACCCACACACAGAAGGACACTCTCGGAAACACGGTTCCAGCTTAGCAAAGCCACCACACTGGCCCCTGACTTTGAGTTCAGCCATGTGACTTGCAGAAATGACAGTGCTCCAATTCTATGTCCAGAACTTAAGAAACCTTAAGTTCCACCTGACCACTGTACCGTTTTGCACAGAACTGAAGTGGAAAGCAGAGCAAGCCCATCACAACCCGGCAGCCACAGCTTGAAGCAAAAGACCCCGGCTATGCCCAGACTAGGCGAGCTGAGCCACAGCCGAGCTGCAGATGTGTGAGCAATGATAAATGATGGCTGAAGGCACTGAGTTCTGGGAAGTAACTGACACAGACCTACCTTGACTTTGATAACGAAGGACCCCCTCTACCTACCCATCATGCTCATGATTCCCAATTTCTAGAATGTACCAGGCCCCTTGCCCACAGGCACATGGCCATAAAGGGGCACAGACTAGAACTCTGTAGCAGGAATTTAGTCCACTCTCCTAATGTCAGGACATCCTCTTTTTAAAAGCAAGTGGGGTGTACATGCCTAAATTCAACAACAGTAAATCCCAGCTACAGCCACCATAATACAAAACCTTGAGAAAAATGGTTAAAGAAACATACAAGGCCTGCATGAAGACAAACATTTAACGTGATTGAGGGACGTGAATAAATGGAAAGGCACGCAGTGTTCCTACGTGGGAAGACACAGCGTTGACAAAAGGCCAGTTCTCCAAATTCAATTATGAATGTAACGTAAATCTACTTAAAATCCCAGTGTGATTTTTGGGAGGAGAAAGCATCATGAGGCAAAAGAAATGCTTCAGAATTACCAAGAAATACCTTTCAGAGGTAAGGAAGGCGCTTTTAGAACCTGATGGCGAAGGCCTTCTGGCCCCAGGACGCCATGAATCCTTGCCTCGAAGACCTCCACTATTTTGCCAAGAAAATCTGCACAAAGAGATTCAATAAAAGCTGATGGGATAAACACATATTCTCTCTCTCTCTCTCTCTCTCTCTCACACACACACACACACATACACAGACACGTTTTTGTATTTTTTGCATTTATTTGAATTTCTATTTTTTTAGGTACTCTTTTCCTTTCCTTGAGCTACTTCAAAAGTCTGGGACTTGTCCCTGGGCGAGAGAGAGCAAAAAGAGGCAACCGGTGGCTTCCAAACACACCCTTGGTGGTGCAGAAGCTGTCAGCTGCTGGTGGTGATTTAGACTTAACACAGCCTGCTGCCCAGACCAGGGGTGAAAGAGTCATGTCAAAAGTTTCAAGTCTTGGGATGAACAGAGTTGAAGTTAGTGAAGTTTGGTCTTTAAGGAAAAGTCTTCCCTGGCACTCAAAGCCTTCTGTTTTTAACCACAAAAGCCCTCAGTGTTGAGGAAGTCACATGCCAGCCACTGACACTCAACTGTGGATTTCCCTGGCTGCTGGGCTGTTCTTTATGCATGCAGCATTGGCTACAGCCTCTCCAGTCAAAGGCCTTCCCGCCACAGGATAGCATAAAAGAGCCCAAGCAGGTTTACATTAGTGGGCAAATAGTCCCGGGCTCCTTCTTTGGCAGTCAGTGCAGCGAATGTGGTAAGGCAGTTTGGCCAGGGGAGGGGAGAGGGCTCAACAGGAAAACAGCCTGGGTAGAAATTCCTCTTGTACAGACCACCTTGCTCTGAGCAGCTCACTTGGCCTCTCAGAGGCTCTACTTCCCATCTGTAGGAGGGTCACGGTGGGTCCCACTGAATGATCGTGGTGAGGGTTATGTAAGAAAATTGCATAAAGCCCTTAGCACCGTGCCTGGCACACAGCAGTGCCCCATAGGGATTTTGCATGTCGGTGAAACTTGAAAACGGTGTTATAAGTGCTGGTCTATAGACACACCCAGTGGGCAGCAGGGCGGGATGGGGCTGTTCATTTAGGCTGAGAAGTTGGATCAGACTTCTCATAGGAGGTAATGTTTGAGCTGGCGCTTCAACAATGAATGGAGTTTCAACAGCTAACGGTTGCTCGGGGTGGGGAGAGAAGGAGGGGGTTCTCCAGGATAAAGAAAGAGCATTGCTACAGGGGGGAGGTGGAAGGACATGGGGAGGGTTCATGGAGGCAAGGAGAGGGCGCAGAGGCCCCCGAGGCAGCTGGGCGCAGGTTGTGGGGCACAGTGTGTGGCACAGTGAGGAGTAGTGGGCAGCCATGGAGGGTTGTGAGGTAAGGGAGGTCCCCAGTCAGACAACATCACCTTCTTGGGCCACCTTTCCCTTCATAACTTGAAACTTTGAAAATTAGAGAAAAGCAACTGCAGGGTGGCTAAGAAGCAAGTGAACCCAGAACCTGGTCAGCCAGTGTGCCACAGGTCCCATGCAGCGTGTGACATGATCTTCCCGCCATAGCCTGGCCAGGCCGCGCCTGCGTGCCGGGCTGCTCCATCAAGGAAGCCTACGGTCTGTTTTCCCAGGGCCCCTTCAGCTATCATAAGAAAATATTTTTCCACTGGGAGTCTACAAACTGTCATGTCTAATTTAATCCTAAATACATTTCCATAGTAAAAGGAGTCAAATGAGCAAACCCCTCCTACATCCCCGATTCCTTGTTTCTCTAGTCCTTCACCCGCATCTCCGTTCCGTCTCTCTCTCTTTTTTTTTTTTGCAGAGGAAGTAGAAGTGGACAGGGAGGTGAGGAGGAAGAAGACTCTGTCACTTACTAATTTGTTTTCCATCCTCAGCCCTGGACTTCATTCTCTCTGATTGGGACAGGGCAGGTGGGATGGTGCCAAAGGGACACTAACTTACTTACTCTGAAAGCATAAATTACCTTCAATGAACAGAACACCAATTATATCCAGGTAAGCACCGGGGCCTCTCCTCAAACTCTATGGTTTTCTCAGCTGCTCATTTAAGTTTTAATGGAATAGCAAGAGGTTAGAAAGTCAGGGAGAAATTTAGCTTTGCTGTAGATCTAAGCTCCCTCCTGCTCTCCCTCTGAGTCCTTCCCTGCACTTCCTCATGGGGGGACCCGAAATGATTCTGATTAGCATCAGATGGTGGGAAGAACCCTGGTTAGGGACAGGAGACCCGGGCTTTGCATCAGCTTGCAACTGCATTCCCACCTGCAGCCAAATTCTAATGTGCCCTAAGACGTAGCTTCCATACCTGTAGGAGGAGGGGATGGAAAAGGTTCTTACCAGGGTCTCTTTCCACTCTGTGATTGGTTCAAGATTCCAACCAAATTTACCTTTTGTGTCTGAATCATATTTGGTGTGACTTAAAATTATTTACTGAAACCTCCTGTGTCATATGCATTAGCATTACGCCACTCAAAGTGTTGTCGGACCCAAGCCAGTCTGCACATTGTTCCCAGTCTGTGTTGAGATAAGTAGGAAAGTTGAGAGGAAGCATCTAGAAACTTTATGGCAAGTTCATGTGGCCAAAACATCCAAGTGTGTGACCAGTGACCTCATCTGGTTAAGCTTGCATGATGAGTTGCCTGTGGGGTGAACTGTGTCCTAGTCCTATACAATGGGACTATATATAAAAGAGAAGTAAAAAAGAAACAAATACTCCAGCCAGGTGATCAAGGTCAACACCAACATCATATTGATAGTTTGTACCCTTAATACGATGTGATGAAAATGGCACTCTACCTCTGTGGCCTTCGTGACTATAACCTTTGATCCCAGTCTCCTGAGGAAAACATCAGACAGATTCCAACAATGGGACATTCTACAAAATACTTGACCAGGACTCTTCGAATCTGTTAAGGTCATCAAAAACAAAGCAGGTCTGAGAAACAGTAAGAGGAGCTAAGAATACACGATGAGGAAAGTAATGCCCTAGAACAGATAGAAGACATTAGGTAAAGACCTAATGAAATCTAAATAACTATGGACTTTAGTGAATTTATTTTTTAAAAAAAGAATCTTAATAAAAGAAAAGAAACAACTGGTCCCTTCCACAGATAATTTAAAGAAGGATTACTTTAGCATACATTAATTTATTTAACTCTCACAAAAGCCCTGGGAGGCACAGAGAGTGAGCAGCCTGATTGCCATTGTATGAGTTTCATGGAAGAGGAAACCAAGTCTAATGATATTCGGTGACTTTTGAAAGAATAAGGCCAGAGACACTTCTCCTGACTTCCTCTCTCTCTCTCTCTCTCTCTCACACACACACTTTTCCAAGTAGATGGACATACATCTAAGTTTATGCTCTTTTTTATGATTATAAAAACAAACATGCTTGGTGTAAAATATTTTAAAAATATATGCAAGAATAAACAGTTTTAAAAAATCATTAATCATTTCCCAATTCAGAGCAAACAGTTGTAACCCTTCAGATGTCCTTTTTTTTGTTTGTTTCCTGAGCACTTACCACCCCTAAGTGGGAAGGGGAGGGAGTGGGTACTAGAACCTAAAGAGAGTGAGTGCTTTTGTGCACTGTGTGACAGAGACATCCCACAGGAGATCGGGAGATGGACCCTTGCTGGAACCTGCTGGAAAAGGGAGGGGGCGAAAGAGCAGAAACTTCAGGAACAGAAGAACTGAGGGAAGCTTAATCTAGACCAGAGTAGCCATGATCTGTAGACAAGTAAGAAGGCACCAGCTGAAATAAAGGGACTGCAAACACAAGGGAAACAGGCACCAGCTGGGGCGAAACAGATGGGCACAAGGGCCATGGGAAGAATCCAGTGTTGGAACAAAGACGGGACTGAATTCCTCAAAATCAAAATGAAACAAGAGGAAGAATGAAAATACAATGACTTCTGGGGTACAAAGGACACAGCTCAAGTCAAATGACCCCATATTTTGTTGGCAAAATAGGATTTGAGGTCACCTATGTCTGAGAAAGGGGTAAGAACATAGCCAGTTTGGGGAAGGTATAGTAAGTTTTAAATATCTGCTGTAAGGATTAAGCCAGAGAATTCATAAGAAATTAATAAAAACAATCTCTAGCACAACTGAGGCTAGCAATGTGTCACTTCTTAGCTGCATCAGCAGAACAATGGCTACACTTGAACAGACTGTGAACTCAGCACTGGTGCACCTTTGACCTTACAACAGCAAAGGAAGCCCAGTAGTCACCCAGCAGTTCTCCCAACCTGGCAGCATCTTCTTCATCTGCAAAGAACTGAATTCAGTATTCCCCACACACAACAATGGGATGCAACCTGAGCAGCACTTGCAACTGTCATTAGCCAGAGAAGAGGGGCGCCCGTTACCTACACTTGTATGGGGTGATATTCCAATGAGAGAAGTGAGGTCTTGAAGGAGAGCAGGACCTATTACAAAAAAGAAAAAGAAAGCCCCGGCAAGAACTGAGCACGGCACTTAAAAGGCTGGAATGGAACAGGCAGGGGGTGTGCGGCTGCATCCTCAGGAGTCAGGAGGCAGGAATCTTCTGATGGGTCTGGGTAGATGCTGCCAGTTGTCAGCCTGGAACATCCTCTCCCCTTCCTCCTTAGAAATAAGCCCCAATTTTGTTGGGGACAACAACACACCTGGCGAAAAAGATAATATTTCCAACCCACCCCCTTTGCAGATGGAATAGCGTGTGACTTGGCTTTAGTGAAATTATGTGAACTGAAGTCGTTGAATGAAGTTTCCAGAAAAGCTCCTTAAAATGTGGGGATGGGAGCAGGGGGCTGGAGGGGCACAGACTCAGCTGTTTCCAGTTGTTTCACCCTTCACCTGCCTAGAACATGGAGAAGATGCCAGAGAAGTGGGAGCGACTATAGGTCTACGACAAAGAAAGCCGAGAGAACGCCAAGGACCTGGGTCCCGACGTCCTTGAGCACAGCTCCGTGATCACAGCTCTGAGCCTCCAGACTGCTCGTGACCTAAGAAAAACAGAACTAGTTGTTTGTTCAGGGCTCTGCTTTGGGAGGCTCTGTTTCTCCCAGCTGAATATAACCCCCAATTCATAACATAGGCAACATTTCACTTTCATCATTAATTTAGAATTAGTGCGTCAGATATTTGCTTGTACTTGAGTTTCACGTAGCAACTGTCCCTTGAAAGAATGAGGCTATCATCCTTTGGGGCGCTAGGAAATCCTTTTGCAGAACAGAACTGAACGTTTGTTTTGGGGTGTCTGCCTGTGCTGTGAAGCCGGCTGACCTACTTGCACCACGTATGATAAGCATGGAGCAGCCCAACTGGTTTTATTAGTTTTCCTTGGATTGGGGTCTATAACGGTTTCTTGCTGAGTTGATTTCACCCCCGATAACTTCCTTTACACTCTACTTCCTAATCGATAAAGGCCCGCGTCAGGAGTAGGGAAACAGAGACCAAACCTTTCCCAGCCCTCTCCTGGGACTCCTTAGCTCTTTACTACACCGCTGGGCGGGCTTAGCAAAAGCAATGTGATGTCCAGAGTTTCCTGGCAGCCTTCCACAACTCTGTCTGCCCCATCAGAAAACTCCAATCAGTGCGTCTGTGGCTAAACGCAGTCTGATCTCACTGGTGGTGTTGCTACACTTTGTTCTTTTTCTGATGTGCTGTCTATTCACAATGGTTTTGTTCTTTCTCAGGCCTGAAAGCTGACATGATTTTTGGAAAGTGAAGCGTGCTGCTCTAAATTCTAGCCCATACCCCCTCAGGTGAAACTCTTCAAGTCATTAACCTTAAGGTAAATCTCCTTGGAGGATGGCTTTTTGTATTGGATTCCAAGAGCTACCATTCCCAAAGCCTAGATTTAAAAATTATTGATAGCTGCAATGTAACTGCTCTAAACTAAACCGAATGAGAAAGGCCAATACATAAAACCAATAAAAGCAGTGTTGTTCTGATTAAAGTGGAGGCATGGCAGGGTGGGGAAGATAAGGGAGGGACAGTTGAGAGCCCCTACAGATTAACCATACCCTCCCCCAGGGGGATCTCAATGGAGAATTTTCCAAGGAACCCTGGGATTCCAAGGGACACAGTTTGAAAACCACTTTGCCACTAAGCCTAGAGTGGCAAAAACTTTTTATAGTCACCTTTAAGATAAGCAAGCTAAAGACAGATGAATTCGATCTGAATTCAAGGATACTGGGGACTCTTGATGAAAAGAATCCATTTCGAAGCCTTCCTTCCATTTCCAAATTACATTGATTATTTTCAAGCTTCTCGCACTGTGTTTGCATTTGTTTTCTTTATTTTCCCCCCAGCATTATTCAGGTATAACTGACAAATAAAAATTGTATATGCTTAAAATGTACAACAGGATGTTTTGATACATGCATTCGTTGTGCAATGATTACCACTATCAGGCTAAGTAGTAATAACATATCTACCACCTCTTATAGTTTCCTGTGTGTGTGTGTGTGTGTGTGTGTGTGGTGAGAACATTTAAGGTCTACTCTCACGGCAAATTGCAAGTATACAACACAGTACTATTTACTATAGTCACCATGCTGTACATTAGATCTCCAGAACTTAACAGAAACTTTCTGCTCCTTTGATCAACATCTCCCCACTGCACTCAGCCCCTGACAACCCCCGTTCTGCTCTCTGTTTCTATGATTTTGACTTTTTTAGATGCCGCAGATAAGTGAGATCATGTAATATTTGTCTTTCCGTGTGTGGCTTCTTTCACTTAGCATAATGTCCTCTGGGTCCATCCATGTTGTTGCAAATGACAGAATTTCCTCCTTTTTCCTTCTTTTTGTGGGCTGAATAGTAGTCCATTGTGTATACAATCCACATTTTCTTTATGCATTCATCTATTGATGGACACTTAGGTTGATTTTGTATCTTAGCTATTGTGAGTAATGCTGCAGTCAACATGCAAGTGCAGATATACCTTTGAGATACTGATTTCATTTCCTTTGAGTATTTTACCCAGTAGAAGGATTGCTAGATCGTATGGAGGTTCTATTTTTAATTTTTTCAGGAACCTCCATACTGTTTTCCATGATGGCTGTACCAATTTACATTCCCACCAACAGTTTACAAGGGTTCCCTTTCCTCCACATCCTTGCCAACACTTGTTATCTTTTGTTGTTTGGGTTTGTTTTCAATGGGCATGAGCGCTTACAGATTTGTCAAACCTAAATGGAATTGGATCATTACTGTGGCTCCCTAACATTTTCTAAGTTGCAAAGTAATGAGCCTACTGTATTGGCAAATAACCAAATTACATGATCAACACACAGTGATTCCAAAGTAGGGACTGGCTTAGAGGATCATTCTCTGTGGTGTGGTGCTTAGGCATAAACTATAGGCATTCCCCCACTTCCAATGGTAAATTGTATTTCCTTTATATGTTCCAATGTTTTGTTTTGCTTTTCTCCAGTTTCTGTGTATGGTCTCCAAATGAACAGTTTTCTCAGCTCTCTTTTATGTCTAACTCACCTCAACATACACTAAACATTCACAAGCAGACACATCTAAAAAGACAAAAAGCCTAGATCCAACAGAAACTCAGTTTCCCTACCAGCAAAATGGGAAGAACAATACCGTGTATTTTCTAGGGTCGCCCAGGGGAACAAGTGAAATAAGGTCAAGTGAAAGCACCATGCTCAACACATCCTGGAAATTTGATTTAAGATGTTATATTTTTTTCCTCTGTCCTTCTACTTGCCTTCCAGGGAAGTATGGGAGAAAGTGCTCTGAATGATTTAGAAAACCCAAAGCAGGAGAGAGCTTGGCACCGCAGGCTCAGGACCACTGGTTAAGCTCCATGCTGGGACACTGTGGACCTGAGCTCAGCCTACTTGGTCTCTTCATCTGAACACGCTCCCGCACTCATCTGCTCTTTCTTTGGTTTGTTTGTCTTCTGTCAATTGTCAGGCCTCTGCAAGGGACCTTCCACCCTGCAATGAAGGGTCTGTGTTCTGACACTAGCAACACAGGCTTCCATTTTAGTCTGGAAAAGCTGACTCCTCCAAAAGGGTTTCCTTGGACTAACAGCAGAATTGAATATTGGTGCGAGGAAAATGTTTCCCATTTCCTGCTCTGGTTTGGATCCATTTTGACCAGGACCCGTGGGAAGCCATTTCCACTCAGGCCTCCTCCTGGCCCTCCTGAAATTCCACCACAAAGCTATCTGCAAATTACCCCAATGGTTAGGAGCTATAATGCACTCAGTTTTCAATTTTAAATGTGTGTGTGTGTGTGTGTGTGTGTACGTTCATGGATACACACACACACTTATGTGAGTACACACATAAGATTTTGTGAGTACACAAAGATTTTGGTAGCACCTGGTAGAAGAAAACCCCCAACTGCTATCTGCCCTTTGGTTCCATCTCACCTTTCAATGCTTCCGGAAGTTTCTCCATCTGCCTCTTGCCAAAAACCGGAAGTAGCAGTGGGAATATTTTGACTTCCTCTTTTAAACCAGGCTCAGTGCTAGACATTTGACCCTACTTAAATCATGCAATAGCTGTTAAGGTCAAGTATCATTATTGCCATTTTAAGGTGAAGACACTGAGGTCAAATATGGCAAAATTCACTCTTCGAACTCTTGGAGAGTGGAACTGGGTTTTGCTCACTTTTAAACCCCGATGACAGTTCCTCACACATCATGTGGTTCTCTCAGGAAGGCCCAGCTCAGTGTGGGCGCAGTGATGATGCCTAAGATTAGAAACCAAGGTTCAACTGAAGGTGTTAGTGAGTGATCCCAGGCTGAAGAGTGGGGAGCTCCAGAGAAAGGCCTTTGCATGGGGTGGGGAGGGCACCATCTGGCTTTGCTCAGTGATAGGTCATGTGGTTGCAGAGAAAGATGGGCTTCAGAGCAGAAAGACTTGGCCTGAATTCCCACTCTGCCAAGCCGTGTCACTTCTGACATCTTATATCATCTCCTTGAGTCTCCATTTTCCATCTGAAACAAATGGAGATAACAATACTTATCTCAGACAGTCAAGAATATTAAACAAGAGAAAACACGTGAAACTTCCTAGCCCAGATCATGGCGTGCAAAGGATGTGCCATAAACGTTTCCTTCTTCCTCCACTTGCCCCCAACTCTAAAGCATTCGTAGACTCTCTTTACAAGGTGGCAGGACGCTTGTATTAAGTATCACCACAACCCCCGATGTTCACAATCTCAATGTCTTTATGAAATGGAGCAGTATCTAGGTATGATGATTTTTTAAAAATGTGGAGTAATGAAAAGAGACTCTGATAAAGTGGAATTACTGTCTTCGTTTCATGTTTTTCCCCCTTGTAATTGAAACCATTTTCAAGTTTTATTTAGTACAAAATTAATTTCACATTTTCATCAAGGAGCTCATGCGGATCCCAGGGTGATTCAGATTTTCCGATACAGAAATCCGTAGCATTCATGACTGGTATTTTTCAAGACAAAAGAGTTTATGCCAGAGGAGCACCATTTCAGTCCTCTTGCACGAGCAAAATAAATACCCTTTACGGCACTTCCAAATTCAAGCCTAACATTAATGTTTTGTAGGAGAGCTGATTTTTAAAAATCTACAGGAGTTACTCAGCCCCAACTTTCCAGTTTCCCAAATAAAACACATGATTTACTTTAGGAATCAACTGGTTTCCTCTTGAACTGAACTCAGAAATGACACTGGGCTCACTTGTCGGGGGGAAACGCACATTGAGTCTACCTGTGTGGGTCAGGTGCTGGCCGCAGAAACCGAGAAAGTTGGTATCCCCGGCTTCGCCCTGGCACAGGCTACTGGGCCATCCCATGGGACATGGGCAGTACCACATGGGTCAGAACTGGGACCCCTTGAGCCTGCACTCTATCCCAGGCACAAGGAAACAGAGCAGGTGCTTTGGGACATCGGACCTAAGCATTTTAGGGAGCAGTCACTGTATTCAGTCTCCAGAACATCAGCTGGGGTCAGAAAAGCCAGCCAAACTGGGGCAGGAGACAGGAGACGGTGGCCAGGGAGACAGCGGGTGCTTTCTAGAACATGTGTACCCTGCATCAGTGCCTCCCCACCACACCTGACCCCGAGAACCTTCACCTGCCCCGCTCCAGAGCTGAAATCAAGCCATCCTCTTCCCTGGCCCTGCCCCAGGGCACCTCTTCGTAATCTCCAGGATGCAGTCAGGCGCCTGTTCCCTGGCGCCTAGGAGCGCTGACATCTGTTTCGTGGCTCAGTGCTCTTAGTTCATAATCCCTCTTTATTTTTCCCCCAATTGAGGTAAAAATCATGAAACATAAAATTTGCCATTTTAGCCATTCTAAGGGGCTAAACAACTTAGGGGCTTTTAGTACATTCACAGTGTTGTGCAACCATCACTACTATCTAATTCCAGAACATTTTCATCACCCTAAAAAGAAACCCTGTTCCCATTAGGAGGTCCATCCACATTCCCTGCTGCCCTCAGCCCCTGGGAGCCACTGATCTACTTCTGTCTCTACAGATCTGCCAATCCTGGAAAAGCGGTTCCCCTTAAGGAGTATTTTTGCCCTTGGCCAATGCCATGAGAAAAGATGACCCAAGTCATTGTAAGATCTCAACGAGTCTTCAGCAAAATATTAAATTGCCCTCAGAGTATAGTTCATGTGTTTTGTACTATTATCTCATTCCCTAACATCTATCTGTTACATTGCAATAAACCCAAACTCTTGACCCATCGGAACTACATGTGTTTAAGTACGTACCTTATATGTTATTGTACATATATGTTCTGTTTTCACAGGAGAGCGACTGGTCTCTGGAAGCAGACTGCCTTAATCATTCTTGTATTCCCCAGCCACAGGCACAACGCCAGGTGTTTGTCAAATGAATATGCGTATTGAGTGTCCACTAGGCACCAAGCTTTGTGTAAGCCACTCTACACATGTAATTATTTTCATTCTCTCAACAACCCTGTGACATGGCTATTATTAACCTCATTTAGAAGATAAGGAAATAGGCATATGGAGGTTAACTAACATCTCCAAAGCCCCACATCTAGCAAATGGTAGGGCTGAGATTTGAACACACATCTGACTTCAAAGTCCATGCTCTTTCCGCTGAATCATAAAGACCGTAGGAAGAAGTATTTAAGGATCTGAATGACATTGCATGGCCTTTTCAAACTGCCAACCTCGAGTTTCCCTGGGAATTTCTCATTTTCTATGCCAAATCTTGGAGCTGTTGGTTTCGTAGCATTGCACAACACGCTCATGGAAAATGTCACCTGACTTCTTTATCTGTTAAACAAACACTAAGAATAGCTATTTGGCCAGACTCATGCTATTGTTCCCTCATCTATCACACTACAGTATTGCTTATCAATGGAAAAGCATGTTCCCAAATGTCACGGCAGGACTTTAAAAGCTAAGTAGACCCGTAAATCATTCTTCTAAAAGCAACAAAGCTGACCTCTCCCTTAACACTAAGATATTTAATCTGTAAATTATTTAGCTTGCAACATTTCTCTTTCCCAAAGCTCAGATAGTAAAGCAGCCATTTCATTTCCTTTTGTATTTCTCCAAGTGCTTACTTAGGAAGTAGCGCTCTTCAGAAACAGGAGGCACTTTTATATTTTTGATAAATGAGTTAAAAGAATAGGTTTCCTTGGCCCACTAGATATATCATGCTATCTCACTCAAAGGGCCCAAATGCTGAAGGAAAATTTTTGGAAGATGAGTAATTTGTAATATTTAGGTAGTAGTGACACAGTTAGTTGCTCCTCTGTAGTCTATCATTTTGGAAAAGACCAGAGACAGCCATACAGCTGACTGCCAAGATTTAACTAAAGATCGTGTCCTGCAGGAGCTCTCCGACTCATCCTGATTTGTGCTGCTCAATCTCATCGTCAACACTGGCATGTGACACTCACACCACATTATTAACTTTGGGGTTAGGTACTTCCTTATGTTTTTGTGAGTTGTTGCAAAAACTTGCCGCAGGAATAAATGTCTTGTCTTATTTAGATGGCAAGCATTTCAAGGGCACAGACAATTTCTTCTAATTGTTTTGTTTTGTTTTGTTTTGTTTTGAGACAGAGTCTCACTCTGTCACTCCAGGGTAGCATGCAGTGGTGTCATTGTAGCTCATTGCAACCTCAGACTCCTGGGCTCAAGTGATCCTCCTGCCTCAGCCTCCTGAGTACCTGGGACTACAGGTGTGCACCCTGATGCCTGGCTAATTTTTCTACTTTTTTTAGTAGAGATGGAGTCTTGCTCTTACTCAGTCTGGTCTCGAACTCCTGAGTTCAGCAATCCTCCCACCTCAGTCTCCTAGAGTGCTAGGATTACAGGCATGAGCCACCATGCCCAGCCAATTTCTTCTAATTCTTTTGTGTCCCATACAGGCTTATGAATGCTTCTATCCTTCCACATGTTCAGAGCAACTTTAAGGCTCCAGATACTGTGCTAGGTGCTCCTGGGGAGACAAAAGCGAGAGATATACATGCAACTTTTACTCAGCCAAAATGAAGAGCTGCTGATTCAATAGGCATAAGAAAAAATACAGCAGAATATTGACAATGGGTGTCTTAATTACAGTGATAGAGTTTTCTATTATTTTTGCTGATTTTTCTATATTTTAATAAGAAGACGTGTTTGTTTTATGTCAAGAAAAAGCTATTTTAAACAAAACCTAATCACTAACCAAAGTCAAATTTACAGAACAAAGAGGCAGATATGAATATAGTAAACAAGCACTGAGATAGGACTTAAAAGTTTTAATTTGAGTTGAGACTTTGCCCCTTACTGTGCGATCTTTTCAAGCCTTGGTATTCTTGTCTATAAATTGAAGCTGAAAATATCTGCTTCAGGCCAGGCACAATAGCTCACGCCTGCAATCCCAGCACTTTGGGAGGCTGAGGTGGGAGGATTGCTGGAGGCTAAGAGTTTAAGACCAGCCTGTGCAATATAAGGAGGCCCTGTCTCTACAAAAAAAAAAAAACAAGAAAAATATTAGCTAGGCATGGTGGCACACATCTATAGCCTCAGCTACTCAGGAAGCTAAGGCAGAAAGGTTGCTTGAGCTCAGCAGTTTGAGGTTGCAGTGAGCTATGATGATGCCACTGCACTCTAGCCCAAGCAACCAAGTAAGACCCTGGTTCAAAAAAATAATTTTTTTAAAAAAATTCTCGGTGATCTTGAGATACAAAAATTAAAAAAAGAAAGAAAAGAAAATATTTCCTTCATAGAATTGTTCTGAGAATTATATGAGATAATGTCACTGGAAACGCTTTACAAGCACTAAGTAATGAAAGGTATTATTACTGAC
The DNA here is from genome assembly GCA_008086735.1 of Cheirogaleus medius. Taxonomy (NCBI): domain Eukaryota; kingdom Metazoa; phylum Chordata; class Mammalia; order Primates; family Cheirogaleidae; genus Cheirogaleus; species Cheirogaleus medius. The sequence continues at coordinate 18,623,329 of VBSM01002217.1, forward strand.
GTTGTGAATTGGATCTGATTTCAAATGGCAAGTGCTGGAATTCAGGCCTATTGCAGACACCACTAAGCATATTATGGGATTAGGAGGGCCAAGGCCAATTACCCACAAAAGTGGTTTATATATTTGGTTCTTCCCACTCCACGGATGCCACAATTTGCTCAAGATGAGTGAACACTAAAAAAGTCTTGCCCATTCAAGTGCCCTTCCTACTTGCAATTAAAACCCAGGCATCAAGACCACAGAGAGAGTGGGTTGGCAAATCCCTCCGGCTCATGTTTCTTTCATCTTCTTCTGGGCTGAGATGAAATCACAAAGCTCTATTTTGATTTTATTGTCGCAAGTCAGGGAGACTATTGGGAGCAAGTTGATTTATTTTTCCTACTCATAAAAAGAAAAAAGGCAGTGGTCTCTGTTTATGTCTAATAAGATAAGAAGAGATAGTAAACCTTGGTTTAGAGGAGAACAAATTGCATCTCTACCCTGATCAAGCCTCCACTTCCTAATATCCTATATTATTACCCTTCTTCCAAAATTCCCTCAATAGTGTTGGGACTTCCTGTGCCTCCTACAAGCTCTCAGGGTAATTGTCTCTGCACATGTCACTTGCCTAGCAATGGTGACAAACCCTTACAGCATAGACTGCCCCATTATTTTCCCTTGTTCTAAATTTCTCTGCACCAAGCAGAAGTGCCTCTTCAAAATTTCTTGATGGAGGTTGGCTAAAGTCAAAACTAGCCTAGTAAGTAACTGCCCAGCAAATCACAAGGCACAAGAAATAAGGCATCCCCAGCTCCTCTGAACCTCAAGCTTTCCAGTTTCTTTCTCTCTCTCTCCCCACCTCCCCTCTCATTAAATGGAAAGATAACAGCTGCCAAGGTCAGATTACCCTGGGCTGAAATCCTGGCTCCTTCACTTACAAGGTTTATGGGCTTAGGTAAGTCAGTTGGCTTCTTGAAGCCCTAATTTCTTCGTGCAAGTAAGAATACCTAACTTGCAAGAGTGTTATAAGGATTAAATGAGATGGTTGTAAAGCATCAAGCACAATGCCTGGCACATAATCAGGCTCAGTAAATGCAAGTTTCTGTAGCCCCCCTCTTGGCCTGTTTAGTGCTAGTTTGAGCACAGCATATGTCTTGATTGTACATTCATCACAAATTCCTGGACCTCTGGCACATCAGATGTTCCAAGCATTCAGAGGTAATAAATTGGAGGGAACCCCCAGGGCTGTGGGAAGCCTGGCTTCCCAGCCCCGTAAGCAGACCACCTACTGCTGCTTGAAGCAGCCACCCTGTGAGGAGAGCAGCTGCCAGACAAAGGGACAGGGGACAGGCCTCCATCTGCACCTCCTCCCTCTTGCCTCCAACACAGAGGGTAGCTGTGGTCCCCAGGAGACGCCTGGGAGAGCTTTCAGTGTTTCAGATGACAGATCAGCCCGTGCTCTCTGACCCAGATTAGACCAGACCCAGAACCAGTTCACCCGTCCATGTCACCAGCAAATGATTTTAATTCACTCCCAGGAGACTGTAAGGAACGCTTGGACCGGTAACGCATGTAATCTGGCTGAGCTCTGCAGCGAGCCTTCATAAGGCTGTAGGTTTCACATGTTCCACTAATATTTCACTGGCCTGTCAGGCCCAGCCTGTCCGTGGGAGCCAGGCTGCAAATTCAGCACTCTTTGTGTCCCCAGACAGTTGGGGGAGGGACAGGCAGGGAAGGACTCAAAAGGGAAGAAGGAAAGAAAGCACACTTAGGACCTAACTCAGCGATTCTCTGAGTGTGGCCCGGGAGCCAGCAGCATCAGCCTCACCTGGGAACTTGTCAGAAATGCAAATCTGTGGGACCCAATCCGGCCTCACTGAACTGGGAACTATGTGGTGGAGCCTAGCAATGGGTGTTGTCACAAGCCCTCGTGCGAATCTGATGCATGTTAGCATGTGAGAGCCGCTGACCTAGCTGAGCAACATCGAGGTAGACTAAAAGTCTAAATTGGATGAGAAAAGCAAGGACCCAGGGAAGGATACTCATGATAAGGAGAAAACCTCTAGGTTTGGATCAAGAGGCCTTAGTGTTAATTCCAACTCCAGTGATTGCTAACTGTGTCATCTTGGGGAAGTCACTTATCTTTTCTGAGCCTCAGTTTCCCTATGTGTGAAACAGGTGTAATGAGACCTCCCCTGCAGAGTTAGGGGATGAGCTACACTCTCCATGGATGACCTGGCATGTATCAGCCTGTTCTTCAGCCCCTACACCACACAGCTTCCCCGGTGTACCCTTAGGGCAGGGTTCTCAGCCTGTGACAACCAAAATGTCTCCAGACATTGCCAAATGTCCCCCACAGGGCCAAATTGCCACTGGTTGAAAAGCACTGCATTAGCATTGGGATGCAGCTTGAGCAAAAAGCAAGAGCACCATGTTCAGTTAGACCTAAGATTCACATACCAGTTCATGCATCAGCTAGATATCTGATCCCAGCACGTCTACGACCTGTCTGAGCTTTGGTTTCCGTACCTGCAGAACGGGGACTATAACATCTCCTTCACAAGGATGGGGTAAGACTGAAGAGTTAGCAGCTAGAAGATGCTCAGTGAAGTTACAATCCACAGTGAAAATCTGATCTTTCTGTGCTTTTGATTTGGCTGCCATGAGGCAGAGGGAGAGAAGAGATGAACTTTTGATGGCTTCTCTTAAACTACAAGGTAAGGGACAGCCAGAGCCATAAATTAAAAGGAAGGCAAGCTGAGGTCACAAAGAAGGGCTGGGTCTTCACCCTGCTGAGCTTGAGATGATAAAGCATTGCCCTTCCAGAAAAGAGCAGTAACAGGCAACTCTTTTGACAGGTCATATGATAGCCCATTTCCCTGGGTCCTTATTCTGAAGCTTGAAGCCAAGCCAATATTGCAGTATCCTTATGCCATTCATTCGGGCATGGGAGACAGACAAGAAAGGAGTGGGTTAAGAGCTTGGGGTTCCCACAGATCTGAGTTCAAATCCTAGGTCTGCACAGATTGGTTCTGTGAGCTCAACCAAATTACATAAGCTCTCTGAGCCTCAATTTCCCTATCAGTAAAATGGGAGACAAATAATAGCTACCCCTTAGGGTCTCAGTGAAAAGTTACATGAGATCATACGTGTGTAACACTCAGCACAATGCATGAAAATTATCATAACATTGCTGTGCTATGGTCTTTGTAATGTCATATTTGGATGGGCTCAAGGCAAACACGCATGATAAAACCAAAGACATTGTCTCTTAACAATGATCACAAAAGTGATACATTTCAGGACAATGAGAAACTGGGTCAGCATTTCACTCTCCATCATTCAGTCAGTCCTTTAAAGGCCCTTATGAACTGAGGGGCCCTCCAAACAGAGAGGCTATTAACTTTTACCAAGCCCTAAAAGATTAACCACAGTACAGCTTTAAAGAAACATTTTGCTCAATACCCCTAAAGGTATTGTGTGTAATTGTGTGTTTGTGAGAGAGAAAGAGAGAGAGAACAATTGGCTAGAATCTCTCACCTCTAGGATAGGAAGGAAAAACCTCTCTCCATATTATCAATTACTGACCACTTGCAATAACAAGGCTCAGGGGGTTAGCTATGCGCTACTATCCACTTTATCCACACAACCTCCACTCTAGGCAGATATCACTATAGTCCCTATTTTACGTATGAAGAAACTGAAGCTTAGGGCTAATTATATCACCTTAGGCAGACAGAGAACTGATTTAATTCAGTTCTTAGGTAGCTTTTACAACTTCTATTTCACCATCTCATATTTTCCAGTCAGAAGAATGATCTTCCTCTGCATTAAGCTCCAAGTTGCTTTGAGACCTGATTTAGGGAGGTGAGAGGAACTGGACTGAAGCCAGGGGCATGGGATGGATTTATCATCTTCTCCAAAGATCTTTATATCCAGGCCAGACACAGCCCTGGGGAAAGACAGTCACAGAGCTGGAGAGGTGTCCCCATTTTCTGTCCCAGGGTGGGGATCCCAGCCTGGGCTATGCCTGAATGGCAGCTGGCGAACATCTAGCTACATTCCAGCCCTATCCAGTACCATTCTGAGGAGTTAAGCACTTCCCTTCTTTTTTGAAGGTTACCAAATTTCACTGATTCACACACTCTTCATTTTCTGATCATAAATATAATGCCTCTGAAATGTGTGTCCATTTATTTGGAGTTTGCATTGACTGAGCCATTAACCTTGGGACTACTTGGTGGCACTTCAGATACAGTTGCACTCTGCTCTCCTCCTGAATTCTCTGAAATCTAAAAACAGTTTGGGGCACATCATTAGGAAGATGTTTACTCACAGGCAGAGTTCAAGGGGGAAAAAATGTGATGAAGCGACTGCTGGGATTGGTTTATAACGCAAAGACTGGCTGGGAAACTTTCACTTCTTCTAAGCTTAGTCCAATAGGAAGACTCTTCCCTGAGTCAATGGAAGAAACCAACAATAGCATGCTTTGTAATTGAACTCACAAATTTCAATTTCTAAGGCGTTCTGTGCCATTGGCCTTTGAGTTATTCCCATTGCTCACTAGGCAGTAGGAAATAATGTAGGGGAATTGAAGGACATAGCCTATATTAATCCCTAATCTAGTAAAACTCCAGTCCGTGCTGGAACTAAACATGTCTCCAAGGTTTTGAGCAACATTTGGTCTTACTATCTCCCCCTCTCTCAGACACATCTGGACTTCTGGGCTCCAGGCTAACTGGAAATGAAACAAAAGCTAAACTCTTACAGCCGGAAAACCTGTTTATTTTTAATTGATGGTCTTAAAAATTGTATCTGGGAGGAAGTGTGGTCTAATTGCTAAAACTGTGAGAGATCCCTAATGTCATGAGTTCTAGTCTCTTTTACTATTACCAACTAATCATACAAGACCTTTGGTGATTTAATTTAAACTAAAAGTGGTCTAGTTTTCCTGGTGAGTGCTAAAAGCCTAGAATTAAAGATGTTATTCATATGCAAGTAAGCATCTGCAATGCAGAATTTAATCCTGGCCAAGGAGATTGAGTTTATGAACAAACTTGACCAAGAAAGAGAACCATTAGGTATTGCTTTTATGGAGGCAGCATCACACCCTGACACTTACCAAATTTCTACCCAGGCACTCAGGAATTAATGATTTGGTTGTCAAAATAGGTTTAAAAACACCCTCCCAAAAAAAGTCTTTAAAGGCAGTAGTAATGAGTACTGGTGAACAATTTCCTTTGCTTCAAAAAGCCCTGTAGAATCTTTATGTTGGTAAGACTACACAGACATAGCATCTCAAACACCAAATTTCTCTGTTTTTAGCTGGAGAAACACACAACTCATTTGGTAACACATATTCTGAGCAGACGCTCTGACAGGCAGTCTTCGATTAATGAAAATTCAAAAGTGAATTTTTTTACTAATTGAAGTTTGTCTGCTAGACTGAAGCATTTAAAATATGGGGCCTGTGAGGAAAAAAATAACAATAACGAAGGTACTTGGTGGGGGCATTTGTTTGTTGAATCATTGTGTGGCTGGTTTGTTTTGAGGAGGGTTGGAAAAGTGGCAGAAAGAACTAACGTGAGTGTGAAAAGAAAATAGAGTACAATATTTCAGTTAGAGAGCAGGGATCAGTTCCAGAGACCTATTGTACAATATTGTGACAATAGTTAATAACAATGTGTCATATTCTTGAAAATTGCTAAGAGAGTAGATTTTCTACACTTTCACCACACAAAAGATGAAAAAA
>VBSM01002217.1:18629213-18745192 GCA_008086735.1 Cheirogaleus medius
AAAAAAAAAAAGAAACGTAGAGTAGCCAGCGAGCAATCCACAAAGCTTTTATAAAGGAGTAATAGATTACAGTGCCACCTAATGGTCGGAGGAGTTTTGAGGTTGATCATTTATTTAGGCTTCATTTACTTAACTGCTTTCCCAGCAAAGATGGAAAGTAATTGTTCTCTAAATAAGAAGCATTAAGGGCAGGGTGCCCTAGGTATTGCCAGGGTGGCTTTCAAGTGTGTTTTACTTCCAAGAATATAACCCCCTGAAATATTGATGAACCACAACTTCATAGTTTCCAGAGTGGCAGTTAGGAGACATTCTTCTGGGGAAGTTTCATCCCAACAGAACGTGAATAATACATTGCTACCAATTTATGACCATCAGGTCACTTGTGGGTATATGTTGCAATTCAACACAGGCACAATTCTGCTTGAAGGTGGACTATGCCTGCTAGCAACCTGTGGAGGGGCTGCAAATGCTGGGCCAGGGCACCACCAGCCTCCCTGGCAGCACATGTGGCCCGGCATTCATCATCACCTAGAGGATCTTGCCCAGTGATAATCTTTCTCAACACAGCATTCCAGGTCCTACTACTAATCTACCGAATTTGGCATAAATCCCACTTGCCTACCCAGCCTTAAGACAAAGATGTCACATAAATTTGAGATCTCACTCTTGGGAGGCAGTGACACACAGGCCCACAGTCACCTTACCTTGGCTTCAGAGCTCTGCTCTGTCCCTCAGCTAGCTGTGTGTGCTTGAGCAGGCTACCTTGCCTCTCTGGGTCTTGGTTTTCTTCTCCCTTAAATAAGGATTATATCACCCACCAGGATTACTGTGAGGATTAAGCGAGATAATATTTCCAAGCAGGCAGCATGGTATGTGTTTAACAAATGCTAATTCCTCTCTGGCCAGTATCAATCATACAAGGAGGTGTGCATCTTACCTAGAACTCCAAATTCTCTGAATTTGGAGAATCTCCAAGATTCTCCAAATCTCCCCAGTTTGGGCTCTGCCACTCTTGTGTGTACAGCAGTACCCCCTTATCCATTGGAAGTACATTCCAAGACCCCCAGTGCATGTCTGAAACTTCATAGTACTGAGTCCTGTGCATACTATGCTTTTCTCTGTACACACCTAGCTATGATAAAGTTTAATTTATAAAATAGGCACAGTAAGAGATTAGCAACAGTAACAAATAATAAAATATAACAATTATAACAGTATACTGTAATAAAAGTTATGTGAAAGTGGTGTCTCTCTCTCTCTCTCTCTCTCTTTTTCTCTCTCTCAATATCTTATTGTGCTGTACTCATCTATTTTTGGACCACAGTTGACTGTGGGTAACAGAAACCATGGAAAGCAAAACCGTGGATAAGGGGCACTACTATACTTAATTCCACAGACAAGTAAAGCTTGAGAAGAGGAACAGATTGACTCTATTGTGAAATTTAGGGCAAGTTAAAGAACAAAATGCTACAAACTAAGAATTGCCAAACACTCAGGCTGAGCAGTCAATTCTCGTTTGTGTATAAACTTTGACCCCACACAACCAAAAAGTGTTAACAATCCCATTGTGCCCAACCTAGTCACCAAACAGTGAAACCTATGAAACCATGTACATAGGCCACCAAAGAAATAAAGAAGAGCAATTAGGAGGCAGAGCCGAGCAAATTCACCACTTCCCAGGCCATTTCTGTCCAAAACCTTCATTTCAGGTTCTCTGACAATGGAATCATTTGCTCAGCAGCCCAGCTTTACCATGCAATCTTTCTCTGCTTCCTTCCTCTGGAATAAATAGAGCTTGTGCCTGTGCCCTCTGTGCTCTGATCCCCACTGCAGATACCAGCTCTGGCTGCACTCACGAGTACAGAGGGGAAAAACAAAGAATCGACAAAGAGAGAAGGCTACCTTGATCTATTTCCAGGCAGCAACCCTGCTGTTTTTGATGGGCAGACAGGAGCTGTGAATGTAATTGTGACCAATGCTGAGATTAAACCATGAATGATTTGGCTGGAGCTTTTAAGAGTGATCAAAACTGTGGAGCATAGCCGTGTTTACAGGTTTATAGATCTGCCTGGGGCATCCGACGCCCTTGACTATGATTTATTATTACAGGACAGAGATTATCTCAGACTGGGCTGGAAATGGATCTTGGCTGAGTTATTTAACTCACCGGATGCAATGTGTGAGAGTTGATGGCCTTGTTTCTCAATTTGTCAGTTGTAAAGGGAGTCCCCAAGGCTCAATTTCAGACCCAGTATTGTTTACATAGCCCGGCAATAATACATCACATGTGGCAAAATATTACAAATTCATTTTTATGCTGATGATATGGCTCATGCATAATAGCAGCTAATGTGCTTCTCTTTTTATTTGAAATTGCAGCTAAGTTTCTAAAGGCACAAAGGGCCTTTTGTGTTTTGAATCATAAAGAAGAGAAAGTATATGACAGTTTTTAGAAGGACAAATGAAGGGTTTGATCGGGCTCGGCTGCCATCTGTAAAAGGGTCCCATTATAGCAGTTACGGTCATTATAATACCACACCATCTGAAGGTATCTGTCAGGATTTTTCATACTATCATTATTATTATTATTATTGTTTGGGAAGCTATGGAAAATGGCTTCCCGTTTTGCTATTTGTATTTAGGTGGTGGGAAAGGAATAATTTGAATGATGATTTCCATCTGGTACTTTATTCAAATGACCTACACCAGTCATATGGAGATGACACTTTAGCACATATACTAAGTACCAAAATTTGGAGGTTGCTTTCAACAATCTCCATATAAATTCACTCACTATGAGCCACAACAAATTGCCTGCACTCTGTCTCTGAAGAATCTTTAGAAGAAAAAACACCAGTATATTTTTAAAAACACAGAAATACCCCCTATGAGGTAGGAACTGCATGGGGTTTCTGGACTTAGAATCTGAGAATGCAAATCACAGGCATCTTTCTCAAGAAAGAACAGCGCCTTTTAAATAAGATTTCATGCTCTATGACACTAAAAAATCAAAAAGTAAGCAAAACAGTAACTTCCTCAGGAATTTGGTGTGTTTTAAATGAACATTTACAAAAAGGGAAAGAAAAGAACAGAGCTGTTCCATACTTTTTTCAGATATTTTCTAGCCCTACAAAGCCCTATCTTTTCCCACACCGAAAGATAGCCAGTAGCTGTGTGGCCACGGGTAATTTGGATTTAATTGTGTTTGCTTAAACCATGCATTCCACTCTCAAACCATAAAAATGAATCCTAGAAATCACAGCGATTTGAAAACTCTGGAGTCTATGTCCTGTTTGCTTTCTCAAAGGAATATTCCCAGGAAAGCTTTATTGCAACCTGAGTGTTTACCTTTGGGATCTTTCTAGCACACTGGACCTTTTTTAGAAGGATGTGTGGAAGATCAAAAGATGTAAACACAGCACCTCCAAATAGTGCTACAATAGCCAATTGTCAGAGGCGGATCTGAGAAAGCAATGACGGATTCTCAAGGCCTTGACTTTCACTTGTATCCATTTGCTTGTCTGACAAACATTTACCGAGCACCTACTGTGTGCTGAGGAGAAAAAGCATAGTGGCACGAGCACAGGCTTAGAGTCAGATAGGCCTATGTTCAACAAATGGCTTTGTCACTTTCTAAATGGATGACCTTGGACAAATTAGTTAACTCTGCTATGCCTTGCACATAGTAGGAGCTCATGAAAATTTGTCAAAGAAATAAATGACTAAGCTTTTGTTTCTTCATCTGTAAAATGTAGCTGTCAGGGCCTACCTTGCAGGGCGGTTGAGGATGTGATGAGAAAGTGGATGGATAGTGCTTTATTGTTGTTTTTGTTCTTTCATTAGTAGTCAGCGGGCCCTGACCTTTGGTCTCATGGAGAAGGCAGACACCAAATCAACAACTACTCTGCAGTGTGGTTGTAAACAAAACCGAACTGGGAGTAAGAGAACACATGGTGGTGAGATTCAGAAAAGGCTTCCTGGGAAAATAAGTCTCGAGCTAAGTTTGATAAGATGGGTAAAACCCAGCCAGGCAAAAGAAGGGAAGAATGCATTCCCAGCAAGGGGACTGGAATGGACAGAGGCGAAGAGGCATGAGGCCACTGTGCCCTGACAGGTCGCTCTATGTTGCTCAACTCCCAGGCACACAGGGGCGGGAGAAGAGGCCTGAAGAGGGAGGCTGCAGCCAGTCATTTTCCTGGGTGTCCTGCGCTACACTGAGGAGCCTCAGTGTGCCCTGAAAGCTCTGAGCTGTGCAGAGCATGCGAAGACACTGCAAGTTCTTAATCCAAACTAAATTCCAAAGACGAGGCATAGGGAAGGAAGAAACCTGCATGCAGGAAAGCGTCTACTGCAGCCACAGCTGGCTGCTGGGCTTGGGAGAGGTTCCAGGATCCTGCCCTCCTAGGAGCCACCAGGAAGTCTGCAGAAGCCACCAAGAAACCTGTTATTGTCCAGAAGCACTCAACTCTAAAGGACCCCTGAAGTCTTAGAGTTTTAATATTTTTAGTCTAGTCTTTTTAGCTCAGAATTCCTGGACTTAACTGTGAATCCCATCTGCAGTAATGCATCCTTTAACAGCAGGGATATTGTTCTGAGAAATGTGTCATTAGGTGATTTTGTTGTGCAAACATCATGGTGTGCTCACTCAGACCTGGATGGTCTAGCCTACTACACACCTAAGCTGTAATACACGGCATAGCCTATTGCTCCCAGGTTACAAACCTGTACGGCATGTTGCTATACTGAACGTGTAGGCAGCTGTAACACAATGGTAAGTATTTATGCACCTAAACACTGAAACATAGAAAAGGTACAGTTAAAATAGGGTATGATAGTCTCATAGGATCACTGTCACATACTCAGTCTGTCATTGGCCAATGTCATTATGCAGTGCATGACAGTATTTTACCTTTTTAGCTTTTCATCGCATGAGAATTTTACCTCTTCTATTTTTATGCTTTTAACCTTTTATCTTGTTAGCTTCAAGCCTTTTATCTTTTAGTTTAAATATCACCCATTTTATCTCATGTGCCTCATCTTACAAATATTTTAAATTTTATTTTTGACTAATACTTTATTCCTTTTTCTTTACATTTTTTTTTTCCCTAGCCTTTCTGGAAATTTTTTAGTTTTATTCACCTTTATTCACTTTCTAACTTCCTTTTATTTTAAAAGAATTTCTCTTCTTCCTTTTTCCTCTCATTTTCCTTTTCCTCTTCCTCCTCTTTGCCTTCCTTTTCTTCTCCTTGGCCCTGTTTGGGTTTGTTTCTTTAACGTCCTGGAAGACAAATGCTGATACATAAGGAAGCATGGTGAGAGGCTGCGCCACTGACAGAGACAGGGACAATAACATGGTCCTTTTTCCCCTCAGGTGACGCTGCACATCCCCTCCCCCAGCCCTTCTCTGCCCCTGGCTGTCCTTGCAGCCACCCCTAAAATGCAACCTGAACCCCCTCCCCCTGCCTGCAATCCCACCCCTAAGAGCTCCACCAGTGACTCGCCCAGCCCTTTAAAGAATGGATTGAGAGAGACAGACAGGCAGAGAACTTGCCTGCAGAGAACAATGCGGTAACCCCTTCCCAGGGCTACAGTTCCATGACACGGCACACAAAAGCACTATGCCAGAGTTTTCCCTTCTGACATCTCTATCAGGCCTTATAAGGAATTTGTGCATGTGTTAGAATCCATGGATGAGTGTATGTTACAAGGGACAGTTGTGCCCCTAATAGGAGGATTTTTTTCATTGCCAGAATTTATGCAGGTACAAACAGAACATCACATATTAAAGGGCAAGGAAGGCCCATGCATTTCCAGAACATGTGCCCGGTCTCCCCTCATAGTTCTCAGGAAGGGAGAAGTAGGTAAGGCTGAGCTTCCACTTTGTTATTGGCTTCCTAAAGAGAATAGAATGTTATTCTGAGGAGAATAGAATCTCTGGGCCGGGCGCAGTGGCTCACGCCTGTAATCCTAGCACTCTGGGAGGCCGAGGCAGGAGGATTGCTCAAGGTCAGGAGTTCGAAACCAGCCTGAGCAAGAGCGAGACCCCGCCTCTACTAAAAAAGTAGAAAGAAATTAATTGGCCAACTAAAAATATATAGAAAAAATTAGCCGGGCATGGTGGCGCATGCTTGTAGTCCCAGCTACTCGGGAGGCTGAGGCAGGAGGATCGCTTGAGCCCAGGAGTTGGAGGTTGCTGTGAGCTAGGCTGACGCCACAGCTCTCTAGCCCAGGCAACAGAGTGAGACTCTGTCTCAAAAAAAAGAATCTCTGAATATCACTTAGTCAACTCTCAAGTCTAGGCCTATGTGGGCACATAAAAGTAATCTAGGGAACTGTTAAAAATGCAGATTTTGCAGACACACCCCAGAGATTGTGATTCAGTGGGATGAGATCCAGAAATCTAAATTTTTTGCCACATGCCCCCAGAAGACCCTGAGGTAGGTGGTCCAGGGGCTACGCTTTGAAAACATTGTCCAAGCCCATATGGGCAAAAACTTTTTAAGCGTTTCTCCCTTCAGAACTTTCCCTTTGCAGCCTCCCGCTGAGGGGCCACCCCTCCCTAAGATGGCTTTTGTCCCACCATGGTACAACCCAAGTGTCCCTCTTGCCCGGTGCTTTTCTAAGAAGCCTTGGAGCTGCCCTCGCCCTTGCCCAGTGCCACTCTCCGGCATTATCCCAGAAGCTCGCCTGAGCGCCCGACTCACGTGCGAGCCCACCCTGGTGAGGGAGCCACCGTGGTCCGCCTTCGGCAGAACGAGTTTGGGGCGCCAGATCTGGGGCCAGCTGCGCCACCAGGCTGAACTGCCCCGCGCAGCGAGGCCACAGGATGCGTTTCTGCGGGTCCCGCTCATCAACCGATTCCTCTCCTGGAGTTCAGCCAGTTCCAGGGTGAGGGCCTGCGATGCCGATTTTCGGTTTTCCATGGATTTTGGTGCTGTGTGTGTTTGCCGATCTGCTGATTTTTTTTTTTTAAGACTTGAGAGGCTAGGGTGTGTTCGAATCCTGAGAGGGACGCAGGAGAGGGGAGAGGACAAGATCTGGGCTCCCCAGGAATGGAGCGCATCTCTGCCTGAGCTCCGCCTCTTCCCCAACCCCACCCTAATTCTGCCTCCCCATCCCCACCCACCCCACCGGTGGAAAATCTGTCTTCCATGGAACTGGTCCCTGGTGCCAAAAAGGTTGGGGACCGCTGGCCAAGATGAAGGGGAAGAGGGTCTGACTGCCCGGAGGAGGGGATCGAGCACGTTTCCTCCTCTGTGGTTGGAAGCAGAGGACGAGCGGGCTGCAGGTGGGAGTTTGGGCTCAGCCGCAGGTTCCACCTTGTAGCTCCGCTAGGAGGCTGCGACTGAGGACCCGAGGCTCAAAGAGAATGTAGAAGGAATGGAGTTGCCACGGTGGAGGAGGGGAGAGCGAACACTCCAGGAACATGAAGTCAGTCTGCTGCCTCCATCCACACCCCATGTAGCGTTGTCGTTCCAGAATTTATGATGTTACAAAGTGACGCAGTTGTGCAGATTTCCCCTGGTGATTTTCAGATGCCAGGCAAAGGTGGATGATGGGGTGATGTAGGGTTGGAGTTTTGCTAATGCCATTGTGGAAAGACAAGAATGCATAGGAATTTAATGAATATGTAATAAATTAGTTTTATGAAATCTGGATTGAACAATAAGGAAATAAAGACAGGAGGCAGGAGATGGATGATGAGAAAGCTTGTGTATGAGGGCAGCTGGTCAAAGGTCCCAATTAATTCTAAGAGTAACTGAAAGTGGGGAGGGATGTTGAATAAACGACTGGGAAGGACCAGAGGCCACGTTGGAGAGCGGGAAGCTTGCTTTCTATGGAAAAGTTCCTGAAATTGGCAAGGACCGGGACATGACCATGGGAGTAAGCCACTCTAGTTGGAGGGAGGAGAAAAGGATGATGTAATCATGGAGCTGAGAGGATGGTGGACGGGTTAGTTTCTTGAAAGCCTTCCCTTTGGTAAGTGGATATAGTCACCTAAATGGAAAATTCCATCACACACGACCACAGAGGTGATGGCGTTGAGTCCTAACGTGAGACCCACTTCTGGAAAGAGCATTGCTCACATCCCATACTGGGGAAGATGGCATAATATATAGAATTTGCTCTTCTGCTCCCTGTCATTTGAAAAGAGACTCGGAATGGTTTTAAAATGATTATCCCTTAACCCCCACTTTAAAAATGGAGCTTTATTTCTTAGTGTAGGAAATTTAGAAAATAAAGACAAGGAAAAAGAAACAGAGGAAATGAAAAAACTGCCTGCTGTATATTACTCAAAATATCACCCTAAGAAGAAAACCACTATTTACATTTTGATTAGGATGGGTGGGCAGGCATATACTTGTGTGTATTTTTTGTTGAAAGAAAATCAAATTGTACTCCATGGTAATATGTTTGTCTCATCTATGTAATGACAAATGCACTTCCATGTGAGTAAAAACCATCCAACATGGTTTACTTTTTAATTTTTTTCTTCAATGATTTTTGCTGCCTATCCTCTTTTATGGGCAAATATATTTAATTTATGATTTGTTTAATCCCCTATTTTCTCGTTTGTAGATATAAAAAACAACACAGCAGTGAACATCTTTGTAACTACATCTTTGGACCCACCTTTGATTATTTCTTTCAGTGAATTTCCTAGAAAGAGCCTTCCTCAAGGCTAAACGTGTCTTGATGTGTTGTTAGATTGCCAAACAGCCATGAAAGAAGGTTGTATCAATTTGGTAACATAAGAAATTCTGGTTTCCACACACCCTCACAGGTATAAGGCATTATTACTTTTTTGAATTAGTCTTCAAATCGTTGCTCATCTGATAGCTGGAGAGTAGCATTGCATTTGCATTTGCATTTGCATTTTATGGATTCTGGTGACATTGGATGTCTTCTCACACAGACGCATTCCTGGCCCCACCTTCGCCGCTTCCCAAACTGCTTTCCCTACCTGAACTTTGGCGTTTTGCCCTGAATGTACATTGAAGGGCATTCTGATGAAGAATCCCACAAAGTGTGTGTTTGTATTCACTATAAGAATGTTGTAGAAAGTCTGTATCATTATGAAAAATAATGTCTTTTTTCTAGGATCTATTTTAGTACTAAGAATAGTGTTTCTTCTGAATATTCCACTTATTTTTATCTTGTTGGTGATGTGGAATGTGCAAGAGGCTCAAGCTCCTTCTGCATGCCTTTTTGTGTACCACCCCCACTCTTGGCTCTTTCTTTTCTTTCCAGCCTTTATTTTTCCTTCGTCATATTTTCTTTAACTATTTCTGATTTGATTGCATCTTGTTTTGGGGTCATTTATGCTACACGGGGTGTAAACAAATAAAACATGGTAATCTGGGTTGATGGCGGGTCGCTGTGGCGGGTCACTGAGACTGAGCTAATGTGGAGCCTCCCAGAGCTTTTCACATCGTGGCACACATTGAAAACGATGATGCTGGTGGGATTCACCCAGGGAAATTGAGGAGATTCCTCAGAGCCAGAGGAGACTGTTGAGGGGCTCTGTGCCCACCCTGTCTCATCCCCCAAGGTCTGGGGAGACCGTTGTCTCCAAACACCCACAACCCATTGGTGGCACATGGGTTGAGAAGCCCTGGGCTAGCAGAACAAAAATACTTTACAAAAGTGAAGTTAGCAAAAATTAAAGAAAACTCTTCCCTGGCTTGTGCCTACTTCAAAAGAAATGCTTTTGTTTTCTCTCAGATAAATGTGTATTCTTTAGATATGCTACAAAGAAAATGAGCACTATTCCCTGGTATGGAAGTTACCTGCAGATAGCTACTGCCCTCACGTGCTTGCTGGGATTTGTGTTTGCCTGCGTCCTTCTTCCTTCTTTTTCTCCCCTACTTCTTTAAAAGCATCCGATCCCTTCCCAGAGCCTAGAGGCGGCATCTTCTATTCATGGCAAGCATGGATTCTTTGACTCTTCATCTCCTAGGCTAGTTCCTGGGTAGCCTTTTCTTTTTGCTGCTGGCTCCACGGACTCTGCCCGCCTCCCTCGGCCTCTTCTCGGGAGCATCCACCACCTTCTCCAGCTCTTGGTTCTCTTCCCTCTACTTTCCACAAGTCTCCACCAAGACTAGCAGCAGAATAGGATTCAGACACCTCAACTCAATGTTTTTTCTCTCTCGTGGTGGCAGAGAGGAATTAGATGTTCACATGCAGCTCTCAGTTTTCCTGGCACACCGCCAAGCTGCTTTTCCTGGCACAGTTGCATCCCGGAAGGGCACAGGAAAGGGTGTCACCCATGGAATGTGAGAAGAACTGGCTGTCACTTCTGGGCCCAGGGAGTTCAGAGCGTGTGTGTCTTCTTCATCCTTTCTCTCTTCCCCATCTGCAGTTGGATCACACCAGGGTGACTTCGAAATCCTGTCCTGAATATGGCAAAGCCACACCGTGGGAAGAGTATGAATCCCTGAGTGACTGCATGGAGCAGAGCTCCCCACTAACTGCACTGGACTGTGACATGGTGGAGAAATAAATCTTTGTGCTTTAAGATCACTGAAAAAATTTAGGGAGTTTGTTACAGCAGGTAGCATATGCTAATTATGTATTCATTTTTATTAATGTTTCTAATGAAAACAAAACAGGCCCTTCCAACTTTTTCATTTTAAGCATGTTATGACAAATCACCAGGGGAACAAATATATGGGTTTTTTTTTTTAAAAAAAAAGCATAGGAGGTTTGGGAAATATCAAATTCTTCCCAAAGGGTAGTTTCTGGAACACTAGTTCCCCCAGGAAGTACATAGTAAAATGTAGAAAAGGGGATTCTATGGCTTAATAATACTGAGGAGAATAGAATTAAAAGAAACAGACTTCCTTGCTGCAGGACTTCTCAGGGCCTTTAATATACAGCTAGACATTATCACCCTCCCCACAAGAGGGCTCTGTTGAACAGATTTGTCTCAACTCAAAAGACCGAATTGCAAATCAGAACAGAACAAGAACTGGCTCCTTTCAGACGTGAGATGTGTACCTCTGAGTACCGCTAGATGCAGAAATCCTAACAGATGCCTGGGACCCTGCCCTAGCCTAGACTGATTCCTCCTAAAGCAGATCTTTTAATGACTCCTTCTCCTCCATCAGAGGACCCAGTCTAGGGTTGCCTATTCCATCGTCTGCCTCACTGTGCTGCATCAAACCCACCAAGGCTGTGGCCGTGCCACTGTTCCCAGTGAAAGCAACAGGCCCCTCCACCTCTGAGTTCCTGCTACTTGGAACCAACATGGCCTCTCTCCAGGAAGGCAAAAGAAAAGACAGTCTCTGATTGCCCAACAGCTACTGTAGTTGAATAGTTGATCTGGTACAGGTAAAAAGAAGGTCGGTAAGGGGCATGCTATGTGTAGCATGAAGGGAAAGACTGAGGAAGGACAACCAAGGTCTCAATAGAGTGGTGGAAACCAAACCAGCACTGCGAGCATTTGGAGTGTGTGCTTAATGACAGTCCAGAGGGGCCAGAAGCGTTGTCCAAATTCCATATGAACACATTAGCAGCCAGCCGCCTGCAAGCCTCCTGGCAAACAGAGTGCAGACTTGGGTCGATTTCTGGGGGGAAGACTGTCTGAACTTGCTCTGAATCACGTCCAGCTGAGTGTTGCAATGCTGCAGTCTTCAAGCCTCAACACCAAATCTGACTGTATCACCTGCCCCTGCCTAAAAGCCTAGATTCCATTCCTTGAGATGATTGCAGAGCACAGATCTCCACAAACAAGCTAGCTTGTAAAATACTTTTAAGATGAAATAAATATGCATTTTAGGTTTTAATCTCATCTAGAAGATTGCTAGCACCAACACCAGGAGAGGTCTCTGTTAGCTCAAACCAGAGGAGCCAAAGCCATTCCAAGAAAGGAAGCAGAATAAGGCCTGGCCTCATGGGGCTCACCAGTGACTCTTACGTCCATGGCTCAATCCCAGCTGGCCTTATAGAAATCAGCCAGCACCCAGGACCCTGAACTGCTTCTTGAGTACTTGAGTCATTGTCTATGTACCTATGTACATGGCAAGGGGAAACTAAATATCCATTGAAGCTGTAGCCTTTGTCTCTCTGGATGCCAAAGCCCAGGCATTCATGCTCTTCAAGATCAAACTGCCCCTCGGTACCAGCACCTGTCATGAGTCAGCCTCCGTCAAGGGGAGACAGAGCTGGAAGTGCTGCCGGGCCTCCCCAGACAGATGCAAGAGCTCTGCCTCCTTTTTCTGTGTTTCCCACAGTACTGACCACACCCGGGCACAGTAGATACCTGTCAAATTAGTGAAAACTGGATGCAGTCCATGAAATAATGCATTTACGATCTCTAACTCCAACCAAGATGTTGACAGTCTCTTTTGTTCACCTTTGGTTTCCTCATTGTATTTCCTGGTCATTCACCAGCATCATGAGCTCCAAGTGCTTGTTAAAATTGCAATTCCCAGACCCATGATTATACGTTTGGAAGTAGAGGCAGAAATAAGAGCCCAGGAATCTGAATTCTAAAACCTCTGCCCAAGAGATGCTCTGCACATAGTGTCTAGAGAATGCTGCCCTGGGGTTCCTATTCCCAACAGCCTCCTTCCCATCAAGAAGGAATGGCAGACCTGCCCACATCGGCTCCCCGAGGACATCGAGGACATCCATTGGCGCACCCACCTCTCCTCTCTGCCACCACTAAACCAGCAAGCCCTCTAGAAAGAGTCACCCCCTTCCCACTCTTGCCCATAATCTCACCTCTGATGCCTTATCCGAGACAGCACTACATGCCATCTACTCTCATGCACATGCTATCGAATGAGATTCCTCTCCTGCTCCTCCATGTGTGAGCACACTCAGAATGTCCCCATTCTTAAAAAAAAAAATCAAATGTGCCTTTCCTTTACCTTCAAACCAACTAGTAAACCACCTGCCTACCCCACTCTCGTTCTCTACCTCCCACTTCCTCTTCAGTTCTCACAGTCAGACTCCAGCCCACACCACTTTACTGGACCAGCTCTGCAGCATTTGTCATGAAAACGATGCTGTGTTACATCCAAAGGGTACTTTACAGCTCATAAAATACTTTCACACACAGTTTGTCATTTTCACTTCATGACCCTGTGAACAAAGCATATGACATCTTGGAGTCCCAAATTTCAGTCTACCACCTTCCCAGTGTTTGCCGTAGCCTGTTGGCCCTGAGTTATTCGCTTAGTGTTTTTCTTAAATTGATTCACATATTTTAACAAATGTATTGAAAGAAAAATGTCTACAGTTCTCATAAATGGAGAATCAATATCATTGATCTTAAATAAGAGGCACTAGTATAAAGAAATTCAATGAAAACGAAACAGTGTTGTTACATTTCTAAGTCAGAGACCCTGGCCTGGGGGCATGTAGTTGAAGGTGGACTCCTGGGTCCCTAGAGAAAGTAGGCTAGCTCTCTGTTCCCCACTGCTCCCGCCCAGAGAGTAGAAAGGCTCGGCCCACCTACTGAGCTTCCTCGGACTGCTCGAGAGTCACAGAGGTCTGGCTCCCTCGCAAAGCATCAGTGTCAACCCTTCCCACACTTCCAGACTCTTCAGGACACTGCCCTCCAACCATCGTCCAGCCCACCAGGAGGAAGCTGCACACCAGTCCTCGCAATAAGGATCTCAGCAGAGCCCAGGGCCTGACTCACACCCAGGTGCCCACAGGCTTCTGCTGCAGCCCATAAAAGAGGCAAGGACCTGGGGCATTGGCAGGACACAGTGGGAGCCACTGTGGCGGTCACGTTTCCAACATTTCCTCTAGAATTCTAGCTAGGATGCTATTGTCTGACAAGGCTTAGCACCCACAGTTCATTCATACCACTTTATTTAAAAATAAGATCATCACACCCATTAGGGCAGCTATTATAAAACACACACACAGACACACACACCCCAGAAAACAAGCGTTGGCATGGACATGGAGAAATTGAACCTTGTGTACTGTTGGTATGAATGTAAAATGGTACAGCCATTATGGAAAAGAGTATGGAGGTTCCTCAAGAAACTAATCATAGAATTACTATGTGATCCACTAATTTCACTTCTGGGTATATACAGAAAGAATCGAAGGCAGGGTCTCAAAGAGATATTTGTACACCCGTGTTCGTAGCAGCGTTATTCACAACAGCCAAAAGGTGAAAATAACCCAAGTGTCCATCAATGGATGAGTAGATAAGCAAAATATGGTAATTCATACAATGGGATATTATTCAACCTTAAAAAGGAATGGAATTCTGACATATGCTACATACAGCATGGATGAACCTCAAAGGTATTATGTGAAGTGAAAGAAGACAGACACAAAAGGATAAGTATTGTATTATCCCATTTACATAAGATACCTGGAGAAGTCACATTAATAGAGACAGAAAGTAGAATAATGGTTGCTAGGGGCCCAGGGAGGTGGGGGTCAGGGGGAATGAGGAGTAATTATTTAATGAATATGGAGTTTCAGTTAGAATTATTTGTAAAGTTCTAGAGATATAGTGGTGATAATTACACAACAATTTGAATGTACTTAATGCCACTGAACTGTACAATTAAAATGGTTAAAACAGTAAATCTTATATGTATTTTATCACAATGAAAAAATGAGATCAATAATTACTTATCAGAAAGACATTAAAGTCATACTAACACCAAATTCAGACTTTCTGTTTGACACAAATTAGGACAGAAATTAAACTGGAAAACAGATACTTTCTTACTATGTGATTCAATATTATCAAAGGTCATATTCCAGTATCTCCAAAACTACCAGTAATATGATTGCCAAGTTTTGGGAAAACACTCTATTATTTTATATACTCATCACACAGATGAGGACAATGAATAATGAATCCCAGGCATAACAGATGTACTATGTGGATTTCTCAGAGTCACACATAGTAAATGGCTGGATATAGGTTATTCTGACTCCTACTCTGGTGTCAGTCCCATTAATCCTGAATATTCCTTCCCTCTCCTCCCCCTTTTCTTCTCCTTTGATATCCAAGACACTGTCTTTTTGTTTTCCTCCTACCCATTTTTCTTTCTCTATTTTTTGTGGGGTTTTTTTTTAAATTAATAAACTTGACTTTTTAGAGCAGTTTTAGGTTTGCATAAAAACTGAGCAGAAAATATAGAGAATTCCCATATAACTCCCCCAGCTTCCCCCATTATTAATACTTTGCATTAGCATGGTCCATTTGTTACAATTGGTGAGCTAATGCTGATACAGTGTTATTAACTAAAGCCCAAAGTTTACACAGGAGTGCACTCTTTGGGCTATACATTCTGCTGGTTTTCACAAATGTATAATGACTTGTATCCACCACTCAGAATCATACAGAATAGTTCCACTTCCCTAAAAATCCTGTTTTTCTTTCTCCTTTTTCACCCAAGTTTAGAGATTCCCCAGAGTTCTGACTCTGCCCTGTTTCTCCTCCTTGGGGGACCACTTCCATCCCGACTTCCACCCTGACAACTCCCCAAGTGAAATCCCCGCTGGCCTGCTGCACCTCCATCACGATGTCAGAAGAAAGCTCACTGTGTTCTCTGCACCCCCCTCGCCCGCCCCCGCCCTGACCACCTATTTCTCTTAATGCCAAGCCATCCTCCCAGTCACCTCATCACCCTGGAATCAACTCTGACTCTTCTCTCCTTATCCTTTGAGGCAGAGACCTTAAAAGAGGGGCGGCGGGCAGTGAAAGGTTGGAGTCATGTTTACAACGAGCTTAGACTCTCTGGCTACAGGAATCTATCTTCAAGTCCTCTGACCCATGTAAGGTGAATGGCAAAAATAATGACCTGGAGAGCCAGCAGCCACATTAGCAGAAGAAGTGCTTCTTTGTAGTCACCCAGGAAAGACCCCTCCCTCTATTTTCACATCAAACAGGTTTCCCCACCCCTCACCCCCTGCTGCCTTTGATGTCTCTTGTCTCTGACCCAGGTCTTGGCACTAGTGGGAAAGAAAGTCGGGATGAGACCAGATTTGCTGATCACCAGTGGAATGATTGAGCTTATTCTCTGAAGTCAAAGCTCAAGGAATTCATTAAAGGTTGCTTTTAAATATAAGCTCATCAGTTTAACAACAATGTACTATACAAGGCTAAGTCTCATCTGACGTTTGTCCTTAAGTAACTCACTGGAGAATCAAGGAGAAATCCATGTAAATAAGGAATGAACACTCAGTGTGACATGTGTAGTAACAGAAGTCAGAAGATGACAAAGGAGTGTACTGGGGTTGGGATTGTGTCCAGGTGCATGTGAGAAGAAACTGACAACAGTGACATAAGCAAATAGGGATTGTTTTTCTCAAACAACAAGCAGTGCAGAGTTAGGCATCCAGGGCAGGTACAGAAGCTCCGTGAAACCATCAGGCACCAAGCTGCTTTTATCACTTCCTCTCTGTGGCTTCTCATTTGTGACTTTCATCATCATGCCTATCAGATGACTGCTTGCACATGCAGATATCAAATATGAGTTCTGGACATGAAAAGCAGGTAACAGGCCAGGTGCGGCGGCTCATGCCTGTAATCCCAGTATTTTGGGAGGCCAAGGTGGGAGGATCACTGGAGGCCAGGAGTTTGAGACCAGCCTGAGCAACAAAAAATACAAAATATAGCCAAGGCTGGGGGTGCATACATGTAGCCCCAGCTACTTGGGAGGCTGAGGCAGGAGGATTGGCTTGAGCCCAGGAGTTTGAGGTTGCAGTGATCTATGCACTCTAGCCTGGGCAGAGTGAGACCCTATCACAGACAGAGACCCTATCTCAAAAAAAAAAAAAAAAAAAAAGGAAAGCAAAACAGGTCACTATGAAGGTCAAAAGGTGCATGCCAAGTGAGACTGAGTCTTCTACCCAGGAAAATAACAGCTGTCCTGGAAGTGCCACACAGCAGATGTCCACTTACATCTCATTGGCTACAACTGTGTCACAGGCCACGTTAAGTGCAAGTCCGCCTGGGAATCCAACTTTGTAAGGTAGGCATATGCTACGCTCAACAAAACTTGAGATCAGTAAGAAAAAAAGATCTGGGACAAGCCAGCCACCATGTTATGAGGACACTCCCTTTGCTCTGTGGAGGTCCATGTGGTGAGGCACTGAGGCATCCCGCCAGCAACCAGCGCTAACCCTCTAGCCTGTGAATGAGCCACTGGGGAAACAGACCCTACAGTCTGACAAGCTTTCAGATGACTGTGGCCTCGGCTGTAACCCACCCAGCTAAGCCCCTCCTGGATTTCTGCCTTATTCCATTTTGGCTGCCCTGACAACAATACTGGTGGCTTATAAACAGCAGAGGTTTATTTCTCATGGTTCTAGAGGCTGGGAAGTCCAAGATCATGATGCCAGCAGGTTCAGTGTCCTGTGAGGGCCTTCTTCCCGGTTCATAGACAGCTATCTTTTTGCTGTGTTCTCACATGGCAGAAGGGGCAAGGGATCACTCTGGGGTCTCTTTGATCCCAAATATTAGTGCTCCACCCTCATGACGTAATCAACCCCCAAAGGCCCCACCTCCTGATACCATCACATGGGGGTTAGGATTTCAATGTAGGAATTTGGTGGGGCACTAACATTCCAATCACAGCACGTCCTAGTCCTCAGAAACAGAGTGAGATCCTAAGTGTTATTGATGTTTTGATTAAGTCTGGGGGTAATTTGTTATGCAGTGATGGACAACTAACACAGAAAATTAGCAAGAAGAGACGAGGGAACGTGAATTCAGCAAATAGTTGTACCTGCCACAAAGAGGGAATAGATAACTTTTGGAGCACACATAAATCTTCCCAGAGGAGATCTCCCTCCACCGTACTGTCATTGCTTCTCACTCTCATTCATAATGTGCCATGAGGTAGTCATTAAAGATGATCATGTTATCTCATTCTACCCTCATAATGGCTCACTGAGTAAGAATTATTTGGCACTTGGTTTTGTCACATACATTACAGGTACATTATTTTAATTCAGAAGAAACTGAGGATCTAACACATGCCCTGGTTACTGGGTATTTAAAGATGAAAAAGCAAGATCTCGCCCCTTGAGGAACCTACTATTCAGTGAGGAAGAAAGACCTTAAACAAATGCTTATCATGCCAGATGATAAGCCCTGCCCTAGAGGGATAGACTCCTGCCTTGAAGAGCACAGACAGGGAAATATTTCAGTCTAGTTCAGAGTGGCAGTAAGGAGGATGGGATGGCCCCCAAGTTATAAGAAGGGCAGCCTTGAGTTAGGTTTTGAAGGATGAATAGAAGCCCACCAGAGAGAAAGGCATTTGAGCCAAAGGGGGTTAGCATGAGCAATGCCCAGGAGCAGGATACACAAGCTGTTTGAGGAATTGAAAGAATTGGCACTGCCAGAGGCCAGGGTGCACAGGCAGGGAGTAGCGAGAAAGGAGGCTGGAAAGATAGGCTGAGGCCTTGACGCCTCCCAGAGGGGAGGTTAGGACTTTGCTTTGAAAACAGTGAGGAGCACCTAGGACATTTGCAGGCATCGCATTCGACTCTTAGGCTTTTGGAAGAGGCACCTACCGCGGTATCCTCTTTGCGACCCCGAGTCTTGTCTTATGGTACTAAGGGCACTCACGAGGCAGGCTCCCCAGGGGATCGCAGACTCTCCAATCTGTCACTTCTGTGAGCCGCCCGGAGTCACCAATGAGACACATTGTGAGTAAATTACATGATCAAGAGACACTTAATCTGGGCCAGATCCATTTGCACATGAGGGTGATTTATTAAGAAAGCAAACCCTCTCCCAAGATAAGGGAGGCGAAATCTCCCAGAATTGATTTACGCTTGCCGGCAGAACATTAGCGTCATGCGTTTCCTGCCCGCTGTCCTGCTTTCCCTCCATCGCAGAGGGCTGCTTGGAGGAGGATCCTCACCTTTCAGACCACGGCGCCACGTGAACAGCACTGACCAAGCAGACAGGCTTCGGAGCCCACAGAAGTTGTCACAATGTGACTTGCAGTCCCTGTGGTGGCCTCATCCAGGGGCCAACCAGGGTGCTCCATGAAGACACTGGGCGCCACTAGGAATAAAGAGACTGTTAATCACCTGCAGCTTCCAGGATTGCAGGGGGAGGGAGGCCTAGACAACTGCGAGCCTCCCATGGTTCAAGGAACATGCTGCCCAAATATTATTCTGCACCAGGCATTTACTGTCCTCAGCAGCCGTCTGGATTCCGGCTCTGGGCCGGCACAGTGCCCTGTGGGAGGAAGCCCTGCCATCCCCACCGTCCCACCCAGTCCTCTCAGGTGACATGGGACCCAGCCAAGGAGCATACCAATCTAACTGGCAATGGACCGCCTCACTGCCTGTGAGACATATAAGTATCTTGGGGCCGGGACCTCGTGTTGTTTTGTAACATAAGCACTTTCCACCCAGGGCACAGAAGTCAAGGAGGGTTTGATTGTGGAGTCCAAACAGTCGCTATCACAGTGTTATTGTAGCCTCCCGTTCTTCCTCCCGATTACTCCTCTGACATAATCTACAGTGGCCAGTGATAAACCTGCTGGCACTCAATTTCTAGGCAAACAATTCCCGTCTCTCGCCGGGCACTTATCTTTTCCAGCAGTCAAAGAAAAACTATATATAGTGTCTCGCTGGCGTCTAATCCTCTTTTATTTTTTTTACTTTTTGACACAAGGGAGACATCAAGTTTTTTGCTGGGTGAAAGAGAGCAGAGTTTAGCTCCTCCCGGGAACATAGCAAATGGCTGTGCACCAGGGCGGAGCGGGTTGGCAGTGCATGACCGGTTAGCGAAAGAAAAGGCAGGAGAGGAGGAGGATCAAGGCTGGAGATTGGGGCCCTGACGTGGCCTGTGCACAGTGAGCCCAGACGTGACAAAAGCAGAATCAAGGAGGTACGTAAAATGGCAACAAGACTCACAACCAAGAGTAATGCTTTATAAAAGCCTTGGCCACTTCTTCCCAGAACTGGGTGTCGTAGTGATGCCATAGGAAGTCTGTGCAGTGTTTTATTCATGAAGCATTTTCAAAACATTTGATTGCATTCCCAAAACAAGCCCGCAAGTCAAGATAAGAACCACTCCCGTTTTAGATGAAAAAATAGACAAATTAAATGTAGGAAGAAACAGAAAAGTAGTCAAAACTTTTTTCTGCGCGGTGGCTCACGCCTGTAATCCTAGCACTCTGGGAGGCCGAGGCGGGTGGATAGCTCAAGGTCAGGAGTTCGAAACCAGCCTGACCAAGAGCGAGACCCCGTCTCAAAAAAAAAAAAAAAAAAAAAAAAAAAAAAAAAAAAAAACTTTTTTCTGTGGCAATATTTATAATAGTCTCTACCCGCTATAGAGATGCAATCAATTACTGCTTAGAAAATATCCTTAGCACGTCAGAAGGAGAGCCAATTTAATCAGAGGTCGGCAAAAGAAACTTTCACTCCTAACTATGTTCTGCTCTCCACTTTTGGAGAAAAGAAGAAAAATCTCCAAAAAAAGAAAAAAAGCAAGTTGATAAAAGGGACTTATTAAGGTTATAACCCAACATTACTCGGCCTGATTCTCAAACCTATGTCTCCAGTCCTCTACCATGTGAGCGGAAACTGTGCACCCATTTGCTGCCCTTCACCTTCTAACACAGAAAAGATACGTGTAGTGTAGTGAGGCGAAATTGCACCAAGAATTAAAAAACCAAAGGAGTTTTGGTTCCCACAAAATTAAAAGACCAGGGCTCCCCATTTCCCAAGTGTTCCAGGTAACCAGGGTTTTTCTCTATAGGACCTTAGGAGGCTTTTAAAAATACTTCTTAGAATAAAATTATCACTCATAGAAAAGCACCTCCCTATCAGCTTTAAATGATTCATTCTTTATCCCCAATTCCAGATTAAATTCCTCTCCCAGAAATGCTATGACAACCAAATGGTTCTTTCTCCACTTTAGGTCCCCGCCGCGTTTGTTTCTGACAAGACTTCTTCGACGGCAGCACTTCTCGCACCAAGGCTGTTCTGGGAAGCCGTGTGTGACGCGGGTCCAGGCAGGAGGGGTTCAGGCAAACGGCAGACACATTCCAGACTTCTGGGGTGCTTGGTGCGTGTCTGTCAGGTGGGGGGCAGAACCACGTGACGCTCAGGAGGGTGTAAGGAAGCTGTTTTGACGCAAAACAGGAGGAAAGGACAGGAATCCAGACTGAACAGCCTCGGTCCTAATGAAGAGAGAAGCTAGAGGTGACTCTGGCCCTCAGAGCAGGAGACACAGGCCCTGCTCTGCCCTTGAGGAGCTCCTGGTCTAACAGGAACAGACTATCGGGGAGATAAGTCCCCTTTGCGTGAACAAAGACCTGTGTGGCCCAGGAGGGGCTGTAAGCCTGTCTGATAGCATAGTTCAGGCAAGGTTTCACACTGAAAGTGACACCTGAGAGGGGACTCGAAGGACTTTTCTAGGTAGAGAAGGGTTGGGGACACTCTAGGTGAAAAAATACCTTGAGCAAAATTAAGGAGATTGTCGTGGGTGAAATGGTGGCTGGAAAGATATGCCCATATCCTAACCCCTGGAACCTGTGACCGTGGCCTTATTTGAAAAAAGGGTCTTTGCAGATGTCTTTGAGTTAAGGATCTCAAGATGAGATCAACTTGGACAATCCAGGTGGACCCTAAATCCAATGGCACACAGAGAAGAGACAAGTGTCACACACAGGAGAGACCCACAGGGAGAGGAGAGGCTGCATGAGGAAGGAGGCTGAGGTCGGAGGGATGTGGCCACAAGCCAAGAAACACCTGGAGCACCCAGAACCTGAAAGAGGCACGGGAAGACTCTCCCCAGAGCCTTGAAAGGGAGTGTGGCCCTGCCAACACCTTGATTTTGAACTTCTGGCTGTGAGAGAATACATTTGTATTGTTTTAGCCCGACAAGTTTGTCATAATTTGCTGTGGCAGCCACAGGAAACTAATATAGAGCCATGGAAGGAACGTCAGTCCTGGGTTGTTTGTGCCAGCTCCATTCCTCATCCTTCTCCTACTCTGTTCCCTGTGGCAGGGGCTGAGCCCTGCAGGCTGTGTTTCCCGACTCCGGGTTTCGGGCTGAGCTCGGCCAATGGAGCACTGCCAGGAGACTGAGGGGGCAGGAAGGGAGCAGCCAGGGTGTTTCTGTCTCCTCCCTGGCTCAGGCTCTCCCAAAATAGGATCACTGTGATTCCAGGGTCCCCTGGGTGATCCCAGCCCCCTGCTGTAACTAGAAGTCATGAGAGCTTCTGGGAATAATGGCTCCAGTATGACCAGAACACAGGGCATATGGGAGGAGGGGAGGGGTACAAGCCTGACACCAGATGGGATGGGCTATTCCACAAACACTGACTACACCACGCACAAGTAGTGGGGCTAGGGGTTCCTCTAACTGCACAACATTAACAGAAGCCACAGCTCCCGCCCCTCACTTGACGCTGACTGGTACTTCATGGGTCACCGTAAAGTCTCCAGACATTTCTTGGTAGGGGATTGCATTAGTGTTCTGGGGCTGCCATAACAAAGTACCAGACTGTGTAACTTAACAGAAACTTGTGTTCTCACGGTTCAGGGGGCCAGACGTCTGCCATCAGCATGCTGGTTTCTTTCAAGCCCTCTCTCCTCGGCTAGCAGATGAGCATCTTCTCCCTGTGTTTTCCCATGTTCTTTCTCTCTGTGTCCAAATTTCCTCTCCTTATAAGGACACCTGTCATATCGGATGAAGGCCCACACTAACAACCTCCTTGTATCTTAATTACCACTTTAAAGACCCTTACTCCAAATACAGTCACGTTCTGAGGTACTGGCGGTTAGGGCTTCACGTATGAATTTGAGGGGGACACAATTCGGCCCATAATGGAGACTTGGGGGGTCAGGGGCAGACTGAGAGATAGTGGAAGTCTCAGCATGCCCAGTGGGAATCAGACATGACCAGCAGGTGTTCAGTAAGAAACAAAGGTGCCCAGTGAACTCATGGGTACCAGGTAGAGGTGGCACAGGCTGACCAGGAGCCAGCAGCCACGCCCAGAAGAGGCCAGAGCAGGGTGAAAGGCAGCAAGTGGAAGATGCCTGGTGGGAGCCGACCCGAGCAAAAGCACAACTGGACGAGCTTCTGAGAGCACGTGAAAAACCCCAAGGACTACCAAAAAGCTTGAGCTGAGTTTCTAAGTGGCTAGGAAGGAAAAGAGTCGGCAAAAGAAAGCTTTGCATTATTAATGCAACTCTCTTTGTACCCACAGGACGATTAAATCTATAAGGGAAAAGGTCTGTGCATTTAGGAAGGAATTAAGTTCTTCTTTAAGCCCAATCCTTCCCACCACAACACAAACACACACAGATGGCGTCTGGTCTCCTTTTACATTGCATCTTTATAGAGGTAAAAACAAGAAATCAAGGAAAGCAAATAGTCATTGCGAGTAAAGGGAGAATGAGACAGAGGCAGCAGGAACCAGAAGAGCTACGTTTGTGTATCGGTCACATGCAGCCTGTGCCCCAGCTCCAGGACCGTGAGCCTATGTCCAAGGGAGCGATATACACGTGCTTTTGCAGATGAGCCACAATTTATTAATATGAGACTCTGCGGGGTGCACCGCAGTAAATTGTAATTCGTGAAATTTATAAACTGAGATAGCACTCGTGAGAGGTCCTGTGAATTGTAATTCTCTCGACCTGACAAATGAACTGCTTTGAGCAGCGACAGCTTCAGCAGAGTGAGAGAAATAAATCAGCCGGTGGAACTGTGGTAAGAAAGCAAACAGTTTTATTGGTCTACGGATCTTGAGAAACGTTGATTAAGTCCGATTTGGAATCCCCCCACGGTTGTTTTACAAGCTGCTTTATGCAGGAGACCCCCCAGGCTTCTACATACTACCACAATCTCCTAGGAAAGATGGGAAGTGAGCTACACTGTGTTTGGGGCAGGAAACAAAAATATATGTTTTCTTATGGTCCTGGGAAAAGGTGAGTCTGACCATTCAAGGAGGATTCTGTGCTCCCAACGTCTGTATTAGAGCTTTTATGGAAGGCTCTCCACAGGACTGATAACGTCTCAGTCTCCAGGGAGCAAATAGAAAATACCCTGAGTTATGGAACCCACTTTGTGAGAATATATTTAGAATAAATGGGACTGATCAGAGGTTAGTGTTTGGACTAACAAAGTACAGGTTTACTTGGCAAACTAAGAGTAGAAACAAGAATGTAGTGGGCAACATGTAAACTGTAGACACCAGAACAAACTGCTTTTAATTATATTTATATCCTAAGAGAACCCATTTGCTATCAAATAACTCACGTGCTAATTACACTCTGGTCTGTTCATTGAAGCGGGGCCCACAGAAGACTCCATTATAAGAAGCCCTTTGCTTTCTGCAAATGGTTACATTTATTTTTAAATGTAGCCTTCAAATACAAAATGTCATATTCAAGACTTATCTTCCCTCCAGTTGATCTGAATTACCAGACAGGAACTATTTAATTCAGAAGTTTATTTGCAACATCCCAGCAGGAAAGAAGCGGCAACTCCAGAGAAGGGAAGGATAGGGAAACTATTAATAATATTGCTAAACCATCTGTGTCCCAGGTCTTTATGTTCAGGTTCTCACAACCTTCAAGAAGCGATTATCATCTCATTCTAGAGAGACTGAGACTCAGAGACAGTCATTAACTTACCAGGGTCACACAGCACTGATCTGAAAAGGCAGGAATTCATTGTCAACTAAGTTCATGCCCTTTCTAGTGTATCATGTAACATTTCAAAACTGAGGACCCTAGAATCTCCGGGTGAAAGTTCCCTCCATGTCCCCCAGCCTCTCTTCCTGCCTGCAGACGCAGATCTCCCCAGACTCCACAGCAGATCACTGCCTCCCACCTTCTTGCCACCGCTGGGGAAGGAAGCTCCACCTTCTGCCTGGGCAGGACACCCCGGCAGCTCAGTCTGCCCCAGCCGCTCGGCGGGGCTGCCGGCGGGGACAGAGGCCGGGCATCTGGGCATCCCGGGAAGCCGAGCCTGCGGGAGGACCGGGGGGGCAGTGCTGGGCAGCTTCCAGTTTGGGGAGCGGGCTGCCCTAAGATGGAGAAAGGCGGGTCACAGAGGTGCTGCGGAGCAGACGCGAACGATTTGTTGCAGCCACAGGAAACTTCCGAAATGTCTTTCCCAGAAGCTCCGGTTCCGCGGGGAGCCGGCGCGTGTTTGTGCGGCTGCAGGGCACCGGCAGCTGCGCGCCTCGCCTTTGGGGGGGTCGGGCACATAAACCACAGCAGTGAATCTGACTTCCCAAACACAGATCCTGAGGATGTCCACTTCCCCAGCACGCAGCGTCTGGGCTGATCACCAGCAAGGGTCCTGCCATCCGAGGTGCAGGCGGGGTAGGGGGTGTGCCTCAGGCGTCCTTGCTTGTGGGGAAAGACCTGTTTCACCTGGCCCTCCCTCCTGCCATTGCTCACACCTGGATTGTTGCCAGGAATGGGGTGGGGCCCGAATGCGTGTTTTCCAGCCGTTCCAGTGAGCTCAATCCCAGACACTTTTGCATCACATTTACCACCCCACCACCCTCAGCTCCGAAATCGCTCTTGCTTCGTCTTAGCCTAGAGCGGTGCTTAAATGAAAAGATATAAATCTCCTGGGGGACCTGTTCAAATGCAGATTGTGATTCCATTCAACAGGCCTTGGCGGAGGCCTGGGCTTCTGCATTTCTAACAAGCTCTCACTTACAGGGATGCCTGGGTCCTTGGACCACGCTTTGAGTGGCAGAGGCCAACAGATAGGTCCCAGATTCCTAAGGCTGGTGTTGAAAACTCTGGGCTGCCTTTGCACTGGCTACTTCTCTTACCTCCTGTATCTCCTCCCCACCTGTGCTGTGCTCCAGGCAGAATTATCTACCAGCCCGCAGGCAGCCTGTGCTGCCGGGCACCCACCCCCACCCCAGACTTTTGGTGCCTGCCATTTCCCTGGGCAGCAAAGCCGCACCCTGCTTGCCTGTTCAAATCTTACCTCCTGCAAGTCCTAGCCTTCCCATAAAACCATTGTCTTCCTGACAGCAAGAGCTGCATTCCAGAACGGTGGCACACAAAGAGAACAAGCCCTGCTTTCTCAGGAAGTGTCAAACCCAGGGATTGTTGGGAAGAGAAGATGGATCTGGGCCACCTCCTTCTAAATGGAGCAAGCCTCAGAAAGCTGCCAGGCTGAGACTACTGCTCTGTCGTGGCCATCTCGGAAGGGCACTCACCAGAGTCTAGGATGCTCGAAAATTTAGATACGGCAGTGCCTCAGGCAGCGAATACCTGTGTCTAGGAGAATCTGGCTGATGCAGATAGAGTTTCCTTTTCCTGCTTCACCTTGGTGAGGCCAAACACCAGCAAATGAAAAGTGCATTATGTACTTTCTATAAAAATATTTTATACAGTCCGATATTTCACTGGGAAATGACCAAAGAGTATGAATTCTTAGCCGTCCTTTGTTTTGATTTAAATATTCAAAAGCACCTATCCTGGCAAAGGCCCCTGAGAAGGGCTATCTGAGGCTCTCAGTTTTCCGGTTTTATTCCAGACAGTGGAATGCTAGCCAAGATTTGCTCATTGTAGAACCTCTTCTGATTCTGCTGTCTCACTAGCTGCGGAAACTATTGGGAACTGGAATGAAAATTTCCATGTTATCTTCCCCTCTGTTCTTTTGCAGAGGAGGGTGTGGTGTTATAAGTTTGCAGTGGGCTTAGGGGAGGTGGCAGCCTTGCAGAGAGTTTGGTGGGTTTTCTTTCCCGGGCTTTGCTGTCAGTTGTTTTGAGGGAAATGAATAATCGGGTCTTAGAATCCCTGGATGTGAGGAGATAACATTGACTATGGGCAATTCTATTTACTGATAAAAATAATATATAGTTTTCAAATGCTCCCATAGTGAGTCACTTCTAAATAGTCAGAAATACGTTTCCTGCAATTATTCTTTGAGACTTGAATTAATAATTCTATAAAATTGCTCCCCTCACTAAGGTCATCCTATTGAATGCATGTAGAATTAGCAATGTGGTCTTAAACTTGCAATAACCTGGTCTTTGGGGACCCACCAGATAGTAATCAAAATCCAGAGCATATTCTGTCATAAGAAATGTATTCTAGCTTCTCTTCCTGAAAGACAAGAGTCAGACAAAATCCATTAGCAAGTTTCTAGAATGCCCAGGGCACTGGCTGTTAATCCATTCTCCTCTTTGGCAACAGGCAAACATCACAAGTCACTGATGGATGGAGCCACAGCTTAATCTCAACACCCAGTGAAGCCACAGGGTCTTAAAGAAAAATATCAGGAGACCTGGATGCTACATTCTGCTGCTCTGCCACTCAACTTCCTTATCTGGAGAGCAGGGGATAACAACTGCCCCACCTTGCAGGGTGGCTGTGACTGTCAAACCAGAACATCCCTGAGCAACACCTTCTGAATTTACAGAGAGAGGAATGTTGTGTGATTGGCGTGTCTGCGGGTTACCTGTAATGGTAGAAGTAGGAGGGAGGGAGGAAAGTGACAGGTATTTCAGAGTGATGATCAGAATTGTGTCCAGTTTCACATATCATTCTCGAAATCTCTCCTGCATGTCCTTCACTCAGTCCCCAAACAAATTCTCCAATTCCATCTCATCACCCATCTCAGTAACAAAATTAGTTCATCCTAGTTAACCTAGATAACTTATCTTTTCCCGACTCCCAGGAAGGAGAGGCCATCATTGTGTTTCTACAGGCTCTTATGAAGGGAGATTACTGGTTATCTTCTCCAAAAGATAGAGAAGGGGACAGTCCTGTTAGAGAAGGAAGCCTGCTAAGGATTCTAGTGCCTCCTCCAGAACTGGACAGGAACAGAGGCCTGTGATTCCAGGTGAGAAGATTCTACCTCCCTGGCAAACCTGGGGAGGTAGCAGGGCCTCAGGAAGAAATCATAGCCATGGCACAGCTTTGCCAAGACATGGTGGAGCCACCAGCCTCAAGAACCACGAGGACTTAGCAAATGAGCACATCCGTGGTCACCCATGTGGACCAAACACCAGAGGGCCCTACCTGAATGTTCTGGATGAATGTTCACAGGAACTGGGGGGAAGGAGGAGTTCCAGGAAAGTCTGAGAGTGAATTTCCCATCACCCTGGCTGTTTGGCTGCAGTAACATATCAGCTTTCATTTAAAGTAATAAAAGAAATGTGACATTTCTTATGCCCTATCGTGTAATGTAGAAGTCACATGCCTGCTATCTCTCTGGGACATTCTGGCAGATAACTCTGCTTTCTTTGGATGGTCTAGAGTTTGGGAGAAACCGTTATAAAGATCAGCACAAGCTCTTTCTGAAATTACTTTCCGCTCCCACCCCCAATGAGAATTGACCCAGGGAAATACCAACCCAGCAAATATTTCCTCCACGACCTGCAAGTCAAGCCCCAGCAGCCGATCCCCACTTCACCCACATGCACTTCTTGGCAAGCCTCAAGTAGACAGGAATGTTTTATCTTTCTTATATCCAAATAGGAACTCACAATAAACACATCGAGAAATAAATACTCAACTTTATGACTAGCAAACATTGTGCATGGTTACCAGGTGAGAACTAATGTTGAACCACTCCAACCAACCAAGGCTCACAATTTGGGAAATAGAAATGTTATTGTCCTTATCTTACTCTGAGAAAATTGAGGCCCAAAGATAACAAGCTATTAAGCAGCAGAGCTGGGATTAGAACCCAACTCTGCCTTCTATTCTCTGGGGCTATCTAATCCCAATTACCTGGCCTTCTTTAGCAGCATGCTTGGTGGGGGGGGAGAGAGAGAGAGAGAGAGAGAAATGAAGGGCTCAGCTGCTGAATGTAGACTAGAGAACCCAGATTTAAAATGTAACCATTGCCATATTTGTCAAACTCTGGAAGGAGAAACTGTGAGTTCCAGTAGGCGTGTGTTGAGTCTCGGCTGAAATGTGCCCATAGGCTGATTTAACGTGATAATCGGGGGTGGGGCCCTGGTGACAGGCTGTGATGTATTGGCTGTTGTTCTGCACTTTGATGTTCCTTGGAATTTGTCAAAACTTCACTTCAGCACTCCAAAAAGTGCCATGGCGTCATCTGTCCCACTCTGTCTGCAGGAGCAAATGGCAGGGGAGTGGCTGTCCCCGGAGTTAAGGTCAACACCCGGTCAGAGAGTGGCAGACCTTTCCTAAGGACAGCCCGCGGCAGCCACTCCCCAGCTTACCACCTCACACCCAGGGGACTCCTGTCTCTGGGGGATAAAAATCTTTGCTGTCTCTGAGTGAAGGGGACTGCAGATCCCTCCTGTCGCAGCTCAGTCACGGGGCTTCTGGAAAAAGGCATCATCTTCCACACCCTTAGTCATGGGGATTGAGCTGCAGGCAAGGTGGGCAGGGGGCTCATGGAATGGGGGGACGTGCCGGCTGAGCTCGCTGCCTCCAGAATGCTCCCTGTCGGGGTCGGGCTGCCAGCAGCAGCCCAGGGCAGGAACCAGCCTCTGCCACCCCTTTGGCAGCGGCGACCACAGAGGTGCAACAGGCAGGAAGGCGTGCTGGTGCCCAGGCTCCAGGGCCCAGATGAGTCACCGCCAGCGTCCTGGCCAGCTGGAGAGCCATGCCTGTTTCCCAAGGCTGGTCTGGGCAGCAGAAAGATTTTGGAACACTGCCGGCACTGGGGATCTGTAGAGGCTTCTGGGAGCTGCTGATTTGTGAAGGGTCACCCTGTCATAGAGGTGAAGAATGGTAATGGTAATGTTTGGGGCAACAGGGTTAAGGGGGAGAATGGTTTGCCTAGAAAACCCGATCGTGCTATTGGGTTGCCTCTCATTGGCCTCTTGATGGGGCTGGGCCTATCAAATAGGGTCTCAGTGGGTCCCCGTTACTGTGACATTGGAATCACTGTTCTGATCTTCCCAGCACAAGATGACATCACCTCTATTGAGAAGCCAGCCTCCAAGAGAATCCAAAAAAAGCCATATGCCTTAGTCCGTTCAGGCTGCTATAACAAAATGCCATAAACTGCGTGGCTTACAAATACAGCAGAAATTTAGCTCTCACAGTTCTGGAACCTGGGAAGTCCAAGATCGAAACACTGGCAGATTCTGTGTCTGGTGAGGGCCTGCTTTCTGGTTCATAGACAGCACCTTTTTGCTGGCCCCACTTAGAGGGCATAAAGCTGGTGAGGGTGGCAGTCACTACAACCTGTGGCGGCAAAGGGGTTTAGACTGTGAGACTTGGATAGTCCAGACATGGGTCTTCCATCCGCAGAAGCCATCAATTTCCCTTCTGTTTTAACTTGAAGGAGGAGCTCCATTGCAAACCAACTTCTCCTTCAAACCAACAATTTCTGACAAGAAAGTGGCCTGAAGGGTCACTTGGGATTAACTACTAAGAAATAATTTCAGCAAGGGGCCACAGACATCGAGACAATTTGGCTCCCTGTGCTGAGAAGGTGACGTCAGCCATGCAGATAAATTCCAAAGAATCTATCACCCCTCAGACAAGGTTTTACTAGCTTATAAAATGTTCCTGAGCTCTTTCCATACTGACAACTTCTGGGGGCCGTCCAGGGCATCCTGGAAAATTACAGCAAGAGGGTGTCTTTCCAGTTCTTCCTTATCCAGAGCCTAATTTCTTTTGGACTTAGTCTAATTTCTTTCTATTCCATGAATTGTTGTTAAATGGGAAGGTTTGTTCCAGCACTAATGTCGAATGCTAGGCAGAAGTGCATGGAAAAATGACCAAACTCTAGGTTCAGATCAGAAAATATGCCAGAGTTGGATAATGAGCATTGAAATTATTAGAATTTGTCTCTCTGCGTTCCCACAAAGTCATTTCTCAAGGCCTGTCTATTGGTACCTTTATATCCATTCTACAGATCAAGACACTGAGATAAAGACAGACCAGATATAATACGCTTATGGGTATTCAGCTAATAGCTGCTGAATCGATCCAAAAGGGCATATTGCTTTACTCTCAGACCTCCTCACCATCACCCTGCAGGGAAAAAAGTGAGATGCATGAGATCAAATGAAAGTGCAGACAGAAAGGTCCAATAAAGCAGGAGTTCCCTTGATCTACGAAGTTCCCTGTACCCTTTGGGGGGCTCTTTGAGAGAAAAGAGATTTCCATGAGGCAGAAGAAACCAATCAAATCCAAGAAAACATTTGCTACCAGCCAAGGTCACTTAATAGAGAATGCAATCAACCTTTACAAATAACATTTGAAAATATGTAACATCTTCTCACTTGTTTCTGACAATAAAGTTGTGAGTATGGTCTTATTACTGCCATTTTCCAACAAGGAAACAGAAGCCTGGAGAAGGTACCTTCCCCAGTGTCATACAGCTAATAAGCAATAAAGATAGACCACCCAGCACCCCAGCTGCTCTGAATTCAAATCCAGTGTTCTTTGCCCTACATTGCAGAAGTTCTTACCTATGTAAGAGTTAGCGAGAGCTGTATCATTGGCTAACAAAGGAAATATTGATCAAAAGCTACCTAAAATGCACTAAGGGAGCTGCCTTTTAAGGGAATATTCATTCAACAGTGCCCTAAACTATTCACACAGAGGGGTTCTAGGGTAGAGATCACCTAAGGGGTCGACTCTGGGCCAGCAGGAGTTCTAGAAGCCTTTCCCAGTAAACCCCTGAGGGCTGGTGTCTTTCCAAGGTGGGAGTCTTATCTTTGCTCCAGCATGGGCTCAGGGCGTGCACTGGGACCTTGGACCCTGAAGCCTTACAGGGAAGCCCTGGGATGGTCCAGGCATCCTGCCATCCTGGGATCTGGTCCAAGAGGGTACAAACCTGGGCCTTATGTCCTCCTATTGTCATTCAGAGGGACCCAGACTCCTGCTCTCCGTCCCATTCTGCACTCACAGAGCTGTCCTCAGGAGGTGAAGTGGGGACAAGACAACATCCCCAGGTGTTGACTCCAGCTTAGGCTCAACCTCAGGAGCCCAGGCCACAGCAAAATGGCTTGTTCTGGCCAACGCAGTCAAAAGCACAGAAGATCACACCCCAGGCTAAAAAGGCGGAAAACCAGTAGGCAAGGAAACCGTTTTGTCATCCAAGGACAATAAAGTTTATGTATTCCCAGATGTGGGTCCTCCCACTTAATCAAAGCAGAGGCCCATTCCAGTGAAAAGAGCTTTTCTCCAGCAAAATGGGAAGGCAGCTTCTTCGGGGCTAAATTTAGACTTTACCCACAGGGGAAGGGCTCCAGTTCTTCAGGGCTGCCGACAGAACAAGCAAATGGTTCAGTGTCCCAGCTGGCTACAGCCAGCTCCAGAGCCAAGCCAGCATGAGTCTGAAATGTTCCTAGCCCAGGAGTGTGGGCCGTGCAATCCCTGGGGCTGGGCTCTGCCCCAGGCTGGATCACATCTTGGAGGGTGTGCAGCTTTGGTCACCCTGCTGGTGTGTCAGCTCTGTTTGCCTGCTCCACCAAGAAGCAGCAACTCAACACCCTCTACTCTAAAGCCTGGGCTCAGAGCTGCAGAGTATACAAGGTACAAGAAGGCCTGGGCCTTTGCCCTCAAGAATACCTTAAAGATATCTTGGGGATCCAACATGGAGAGGGCAATGCTTTGCAAAATGATGAAATTAACATACAGGGTGGGATGGTTCCAAAACAGTAAGAATAAACAACCCACATCACATGAGGCTTCAGTGGGAAAGTTGGCTTTCTCCTGAGTTAGGTCCCCTTCCATCTAAAGCTCACAGTGTCCTTTCCCAAGTGGCCCAAAAGCAATCATGGCAGAATATTGAGAGGCATGCCCCTTTTTGGGGAGAAGTGAGTGTGGTCCCTACCAAAGAAAGCCAAACAAGTTACATTCATTTCTCTCCTTGGCCAAGCTGGTGTTTCCTGAAAGGTACCCTACACTAAACATTTGGCCTCCCATCCTTAACCCTCAGGAAGGTGGTCACCAATTCACTACTGTCAAATCTAATCATGACTTATACCAGGACAGCTGGTGAAACTTGGAAGTGGGGGGTGATAACAATCAAAATTATCTATGTCCTTCCCATCCAGTGATCCTATAGACATGAAACCAGATTTGCTCAGGGAGTAAAACAAGATGAAAATTCACCCCCTGAAACATGCCCCACACCATGTAGACACAACTCCAATGACACCTCCTTAGAAGCCTTTGGCAAACAGAGTGTGAAAATATGTAACATCTTCTCACTTGAAAATATGTAACATCTTCTCACTTGTTGCTGACAATAAAGTTGTGAGTATCATTTCCACTGGACTCTCATGATCCTGTGCCCTTAGCTTGGTTACAGCACTTACTCCTCTATAAACATTCATGATTTACACTGGACTCCCCCTGAGACTTGGAATTACTCAAAGGAAGGGTCCTGGTTTTACCTCGTTTTGAATCTCTAATTCCTGGCATATAGTAGGCCTTCTATAGACATTAGACAAATGAATGAGGAATGACTCAAATGTATAAACAGTCTTGTTTAAATATCTTGGTGCTCTCCTTAATGAAAGAGATTGGTAGAAGGCTAAGGTTAATAGAGAGTTCCATGAAAACAAGAGAAGGGGTGTCTCAGGACTGCTTGGGCACCCCTCTCCAGCCTAGGATGGAACAACCAGGGTCCCCTCCAGAGTGAGTAAGCACTTGGAGTAAGCACTATCTTCAACCAGTTCTTGTTAAATGGAAAGAATTGGGCCACCTTTTGTATCTCTTCCTCCCTCTCGGCTTATCCGGAAGTGGCCATTCTGCCTTACTCTAGTGGCTCCTTTGGCAGCAGTTTAAAGCCATATATCAAAAACCCATCCTGATTCAAACAACAGAGAAGGGGAGGAGGGTTGGGGGTGGGAGAGATCTGCCCTCACTGTCTCGAGTAAAGCCCCTCAGCAACCTCCCAGCCTGTCTGCCCCTGCACCAATGAACTGGCTGTGGGTAACACTGGGGGAGTTCCCAGCTACCTTACCAGATAGACTCAGGAGGTCAGGTGAAGAACTCTCTCCACCAAACCTACTGTGAATACACAGTGACAGTCTAGCAAACAGAGAAGAGAGGTATCCCCTTAAGGAGTGGGAGAATTCTCAGATAACCTAATCAAGCACAAGCAATTACCCTATCTTCTAATGCAAGTGCCAAGGATGTAAATATTCAAAAGAAAAGCATGCCTGTAGCACCATTCCTGAGCCAAATTTTGCACTGCATCTCAGCCAACCAGGAAGGGAGAACGAGAATGCAAATC
This sequence comes from Cheirogaleus medius, assembly GCA_008086735.1. Taxonomy (NCBI): domain Eukaryota; kingdom Metazoa; phylum Chordata; class Mammalia; order Primates; family Cheirogaleidae; genus Cheirogaleus; species Cheirogaleus medius. The sequence continues at coordinate 18,663,349 of VBSM01002217.1, forward strand.
CTATTTTAAAAATAAATAAATAACATAACTGACAAAGGCCAGACATTTCCAAAAGAGGCTTGGGCTACAAGACAAGGTACTAAGTGAGAATACTAAAGAGGATTGCTGAATGGAAGGATGATGAGGGTCGATGTGTGTGTTTCCTTTAATAAATAAATAAATATAAAAGATCGTAAGTTGCCATGTGTATTTCAACTTGATGTTTAAAGACATTGGACTTAGCAGGCAGGAACTGTGCCCTCTACTGGTTGGATTGCCATAATTTCGTATTTGCAGTTGCCCAAATGCTTTTTATCCGCTCAAGGGGATGGTGGTGATGATGGTGATGATAAGAATGGTAGGAGAGGAGGGGAAAGGGAAGCAGAGGAGAAGGGAGAGGAGGTAACAGCCACAGAGATGAGGTTTACACAGCACACTGGTGTCTTACCAAGTACATTGACACAAGCCGAGTTACTTAAGCCTCACAGTTATCCTGTGAAGAAGGTGGTGTTGCAAATGAAATGACTCTGGCAAAGAAATTAAATCAGCTGGCTACAGATTCAGAGACAGTAAAAGACAGAGCTGAGGTTCTGACTCAGGCTTTCTAAATCCAAGCCCTGGAATGGCTTCCTTCACTCTATACTTATTTGGTGAGCTTTATTTAGGTTTACTTAAATCCAGTCTTTTGGGGGAGAGTTTTTAAAAGTGCCTTTTATGTATTGAAATTGTAATTCATTCACACATTTATTTGTAAATATTTATTATATGCCTGTTCTACGCCTGGCCCTCGAGCTCTGAACTAGGGAAGAACAGAGAACAAGGCAGACTCCAGCTCTTACAGAGCTCTCAAGGGGCAGCCAGCACACAAGGGAACAAATCAAGAAGGATCGTGATGTCAGAGAGTGGTAAGGGTTGGAGGCAATGAAACAAGGTAAAGATGTACAATGACCCCAAAGTGAAAATCAGTTTGGCAGATGACGCATCTCTGTAGCTAGAATTTTCAGAAAGGTGACTTATAACAGAAAAGGACCAGTCTTTGTCTTCCCAAATATAGGTCTGAAAATCATTGGAAGATACCAGAAGGGTGGCCTGGGAATGGTCATTTGTTTGGACACCCCTTTAAGAAACCTCTGAAGCATGGAGGTAGGAAAGAACTCCTCTAGAAATGCGTATATTTTTTCTATTGACGAAGATTAAGAGAGCCTATTGCTAAAATATCTGTATGACTGTTATGCATTTAAATTTATTCAACCAGTTACATGACTTGAGCAGTTTTATTTATAATATCTAAAGCCTGGAAACAACCCAAATTTCAGCAGGTGAATGGTAAGACAAAATGCCGTGCATCCATACTACGGAATACTACTCAGCCACAAAAAGGAACAACAAACTGTTGACACATGCAGCAACTCGGAGGGATTTCAAAGACATTATGATAAGAAAAGCCCGTCTCAAAAGGTCACAGGTTGCACACTGTATGATTCCATTGATGTAACATTTTCGAAATGACACCATTGTAGAGATGGAGGACAGGGAAGTGGTTGCCAGTGGATAAAAAAGGGAAGGAGGGGTGTGACTACACAGGGGAATACAAGGTGGTTCCCTTGTGGTGACGGAATAGTTGTGGAACTTGATGTGGTGGTAGTTACACAAATCTATACATATGATAACATATCATAGAATTGGACACAAAAACGGAATGCATGTAAGAACTGCCGAAATATGAGTGAGAGCTGTAATCCACTTGATGGTTTTGAGCCAATCAATGTCCTAGCTTCATAATGTAAGAGGGCATATCATTGGGGCAGTGGGATGATGGGTACACGGGACCTCTCTGCACTACTGTTACAATTTATTGTGGTCTATAGTTATTTCAAAAGAAAAAGAAAGAAGATGAAGATGAAGGCAAAGCGGAAAGAGGAAGAGGTGGTGTAGGAGGAGAAGGAAGAAGAGGCAGTGGGGGCACATTTGGAACTGCCAAGCTGACCCACTGCTTCATCAAGCCCTGCTGTTACCTTTACAGAGGGGTGTTCTGAGGTCCTGGGCTTTGGAGGCCTGTATGGTAGGCAAATAATCTGACAATAACAAGGATACCATGTGAGTAGGAAGCAGTTGCTTTATAACTGTAAGAAATAAAGAAGGAAGAAATCGTGATCCACGATGAATACTGGGTTTCCAGATCAAACAGAAAGTTCTGCGTGGAAAACTTACTCTACCAACACAAGACCTGTCAGTCCCATGCAGTGGAGAAAGGAGTTCCAGGGCAGGGGATGACTCGGGGTGGGGCAGGTCCTTTGCCTTTTGGTTTCTACAATATCCTCTGTGGTTTGTAGGGCCCAGAGCCAGGCAGCCGCCAGGGCCAGGCAGCTCTAGTGCCGTGGATCTGCAGGGGCCATGGTGGCTCACATGGCAGCCACTTCTGGAGCAGGGGGCCAAAGCAGAAAGCCTGGGGAGGGGATGGACTCGGGCACCATGGGGGGCACTTAGGAGAGCATTTTGTGGGGGCCAGTACTGCTGCTGGGTGTGAGAGCAGTCAACTCTGCAGATAAAGATTTTTTATTTTAAATGGAGGGATTGGATCAGATGGATCTCAAGACTATCCCAGCCCCAATATTCTGCATTTCCATGAGTCACCTACGCTGATCTAGTCACTGTGATTCAGCATTCGCTTGTGCTCTTTGCTCTCAGTTTCCTGGCAGCTGAGGTGAAATCATCTATTTTTTGTGCCAAGTATTATGACACTCATCATAGACAGCTTGTATTATTGACTATAGTTTTATTGGAATATCTTGTCCCACAACAAAATTATAAGTTCCCCTCGAGGCCATAATTGACTTTTATTTGTAACCCTTGGTGTCATTCACATGGCACGTATAATTGTAGAGTTTAAGTGAACAGAACTCAATGATTAAATAAAAAGTTCTAGTTGAAAATATTGATAGATGTGACCATTTGACTATGTGAAAAATTAACGGCTTGGTAGAATAAAAGTAACCACAAAGCCAAAAAATTAATAGCAAATTGGGGAACATATTTGTTAAATATATGGAAGGTAAAGACAATAAGCCAGAAGTGAATAAGCAACACACAAAACAACAAATGGCCAATAAGTATACGGAAAGATATGGAGTCCTGTTGCTTAGCAATGACATGAAAATTAAAACAATGAGATGCTGGCTTTTTGTTTCTATTTTGTTTTTATCTATCAGACCAGCAAAAATTAAAATAAATCACAATATATAATGCTAGTGATGATGTGGAGAAATGGGCATTCTCATACCCTGCTAGTGGGACCATAAATGAAGGTGGTGGAGACAGAGTCAAATTTGATAGTAAATAACAAAAATCTTAAAAATGTACCCAATAGTTCATCAATTAGGGATTTGTCTTTAAAAATAATAATTAGGAAACAAGCAGACTAAACAAAAGTAGTCATTGAGGTATTGCGTGTAAGAGTGTAAATTTGGAAACAAGCTAATTGTCCATTAATAGAAGAATGGATAATAGAAGTGTTTTTATCTATCTATGGGAATATTATACCATCGTTAAAATCAACGAACTAGATCTACATGAATAAATCTCCAAAATACACTGTTGATTTCAAAGAGCAATTTGGAGAAGAAAATTATTTCTTACAATTACAATACAGTATAATAGCATTTGTGTAAATTTTTAAAACACACACAGTATTACTTTGTCCACTACGTATTATTCATAGATATATAACAAAGACATGAAAAAAATGACCGTAAAAGAGCCTCACTGACTTAAAAATGGAGTTTGAGGGAGAGAGATGAGATTGGAAAGGAATACGAATGGGGCTTCAACTGTTTCTATATTTTGTATCTTTTTTAAAAAAGGTTGGATTAGATGAGAAAATGCACATATGGCACCTGGTGTGTAGTGTCTGGTTTAATACATGGAAACATCTATTATTTCCATGATGTTGCTACCCTTGTGTAAGTATAGTTTACGAGGGGGGCTTTGAACTTCATGGAGAAAAATACTGAGTAAAAAACAAGGCTCAAGACTGAGCATGGAAAAAAAAGGGTAGACTATACATTGAGATGCTTCCTATGTGCCAGGAATTGTGCTAGGTGTGTGACATCCATCATCTCATTGAGTTGTTACAGCAACCTTGACATGACTTTATTGGGCCCATCTCACCAAATGGGAAACTGAGGCTCAATAAGATTATGTACTTTGGACAAAAGCATATCTATCAAGATCAAGGGTAAGAATCTCTGCTTGTTTGATACCAAATCTCATGTTCTTTACATTGGATCACACCAAGTCCGGAAAGGAGGAAATAAAGGAAGTTTCGACACAGATGCTGGAGGGATTTGCAAAGGAAGTCAGGGTGACGTGAGCCCGCACCCCACCATATCATGGAATGGATGTGCCATTGAATTTCCTGCTACCGTATTCTCAGAAGCTGTCCCAGGACTGAGGACTGGGTCATTGGCCCACTAAACAAACTTCCCTGCTGACAAACACGAAGGCTGCCACAATGGGACCTGAGGGAGTAGGCAGCTGACAGTGGATCCCAGCACCCACAGTCTACTCAGCAGGATTTCCAGCAGATCTCTCGGTTTGGAGTTTCATGGGGCTCCCTGGTTTCTAGCTTAGCTGAGGCCAGACAAAAACACAAATGGTGAGTAGATAAGGACCACCTAGCGTGAAAAACAAAGCCCAGGACTTGGGACTTTTTTGGGGACGCATGATTTGTGAACAGTTTTATTTTTCCTTTCTGTTAAAATTGCCAAGACCTGAAGTGTAAGTGCTGGGGAAAGGGGGAGACAGTGCTATTGTTAGTGTGGATAATACAATTGTTTAGCTAGAAACCGAACAACTGAAGAACTGCGATATTAAAGTGGAGCCTGTAGCAAGGTGGGGAGTATCAGCTTAATAGCTACATACCAGCTGAAGCTGAGAGGCATATGTGCCTGCTTACAACACCAAAGAGAAATCTTCCAGGGAAGAGAAAACAAAACATGATGAGCCCTTGGAAAAATAGCCTTCAAGGCATAAGCCGCTGGCCAGGAACAAGACCATGGAAGTCTTAGCTGCATTTTGGATGAGCAGGAATTGGGGAGGTTTGGGACAAAGGGGTGGGGAGTGAAGAAGTAAGAAGGAGCCTGGCTGGGAATTTGACAAGAGCCTGCAAAGAAATTAACACTGCTGAATATTTCTTCAAGTTTGGAACAAGCTACAAATTTCTAAGACCATGGATATCTGTAGTAGGCTGAATAATGCCCCCTCCTTAAGAATAAAAAAAATTTTTAGGAGTTCTGAGTCCTAATGCCTGGAACCTGTCAATATTACCTTATATTAATTAAGAGAGAAAAAAAACCAACAACACAGGACCATGCTGATGTGATTAAGGTAAGGATCTTGAGATGGGGAGATCATCCGGGTTATCAAGTGGTCCCTGAATACAATTGCATGTATCCTAACAAGAGGAAGGCAGAGGGAGATTGGACCACAGAAAAGAAGAAAGTGATGTGACCACAGAGGCAGAGATTGAAGTGATGTGGCCACAAACAGTGATGCCGGAAGCCTCTGTGAACTGGAAGAGGAAAGAAAGAAGCCAGAGCCTCCCAGACAGAGTGTGGCCCTGTTGCCACCTTGATTTCAGTCCCATGATACTGATTTTGGACTTACGGCCTCCAGAGTAGTGAGAGAATAAATTTGTATTGTTTTAAGCTACCAAGTTGGTAGTAATTTGTTACAGCAGCTATAGGAAACTAATATAACTAATACTGAATTTTGAGAAATTTGCTATGTTGTTCTATTAAATAATCCCCATACATTGTCAAATTGTTAAGTTTTGCTTATAAAAGTGAAGAATTATAAACATCCTAGAATGTCTATCAATAGCATTTTAAACAGATTGTGATCTTTTGTTAAGTAGAGTACTATGCAACTATTAAAAATGAAAGGGGGCTGGACATGGTGGCTCACGCCTGTAATCCTAACACTCTGGGAGGCTGAGGTGGGAGGATTGCTTGAGGTCAGGAGTTCAAGACCAGCCTGAGCAAGAGTGAGACCCCATCTCTACTAAAAACATAAAAAATTAGCCAGACACGGTGGCGCATGCCTGTCCCAGCTACTCAGGAGGCTGAGGCAGGAGAATCACTTGAGCTAAGGAGTTTGATGTTGCTGTGAGCTAGGCTGACGTCAAAGCACTCTAGCCTGGGTAACAGAGTGAAATTCTGTCTCAAAAACAAAAACGAAATGACAGAAATATATTTACTGGCATGGCCCTATGTTGATAATGTACTTACCATTAAGTAAAAAGCCAACAATAATAAACACCAGTTATATAATAATTTTTAAAATTTTGATCCATTTGAAATTTATTCTTCTATATAGCATGAAGTATAGATATAAATTTATCTCTTTATTTATCACTTGGCCACCCATTTTGTGATTTGTTCCAACACTGTTTATTGAGTACATACTTCCTCCACTGGTTCAGCATATATTAAATTCTCATATATTCAGGTTTACTTTATTGACTAGTTATCAATATTGACTAGTTATAGTTATAATTTATTATCTGATGGGACACCTTCCTTCATTGGTCTATTTTTTCTAGATTTTTCCTGCTCTTCTTGCTTTACAATAGCTTTACTATGTTTTAAAGTTTTATGGACTTGTTTTTGTTGTGGTCACGTTAATTTATAATTAATGAGAATTGACATCTTTATGGTGTTCAGTCTTCCTAATCAAGAGTTGGTATGTCTCCCATTTGTTCAAGTATGTGTGTGTATGTCGCACACGTGCTTTTCAGAGATGATTTTAAAGTTTTCTTCACATGGTTTTTGCTATCCTTATGAAGCTTATTCCTAAGAATTTTATCTCTTTTGCTACTATTAAACATGGGATTTTTTCCCTTTATACTTTCTAATTGCTGTTTTACATATGAAAGCTATTTTTTCTTTTTATTAATCTGTACTCTGATGTATTACCGATTTTCTCATTTTAACTGTTTTTCAGGTGATGCTTTTAGGCTTTACAGAGATACAATAGTATCTTCTACAAACAATGATAGCTATATTTCCTCCTTTTCCATTTTTGTGGGTCTAATTTTTTCTCTTGTCTGATTCTATCAGTTTGTATCTCTAGTAAAATGACAAAAAATAGTGGTATCTATATAATATTCCTTACTTTGTGGGAATGCTATTAGCACTAAGTTTGGTTCATATTGGATTTGAAATAGATGCCAATGAAGTATCTGTTATTAATGTACTGAGTATTTTATCAAAAATAGACATGAGATTTGTCAAATGATCTTTCAGCATCTATGAAAATAAATAATTTTTCCCAGATTTATATGATAAATCTTGCATTCCTAGAATACTTAACAAATGATATAGTATTGTTTCAATGTGCTGTTGAATCACATTTTCTAATATTTAATTTGGGATTTTAAAATAAATATAAGAAAGATAACTCTATTTTGTGATCTTTTGGGGGTTTTGATATAATGTAAAGCAATTTGTTTTCTAAAAAATTGAAAGTTTTTCTTCTTTTTGTATTTTCTATGTTTTTTCTATGCTACGGAATTATTTTTTATTTAAAAATGTGGTAAAATTCCCCTGTAGAACCATCTGAGCCTGATACTTCTATATGGGACTACTCTTTGACAACTTTCTTTATTCCTTCTATGGAAATATATTCAATAAATATATATTCAATATATTCAATAAATTCAATATATTCAATAAATATATTCAATAAATTCAATATATTGAATTTTCTTTCTCTTCTGGGGTCAGTTTTGGAAAGTTATATTTTCCTGGAAAACTATTCATTTCATCTAAATGTCAAATTTATTTGCATATAGTTGAACAAAATAGATTTTATGATTTTTAAAATTTCCTCTATTTCTCTTATTATCTTCCTTTATCATTTCACATTTTTGTAGAAAAAAATAGAAAAATTCTTTTATTTAACTTCAAAGTTGAAAATGAAAGCTTTTCTAACTATGATTTAACATCCAGAAGCCATAAAAAAGAATTACAAAATACATAAAATTTTTTTTTAAAAGTTTTGCATAGCCAAAAATGTTATAAGCAAAAGCTAAAGTTTGACAACTGGTTGGGAAAATATTTGCAACTTACATAATAAATCAGGGGCTAATATACTTACATATGTATGAGATATAGTAAAAGAGTTTTTGTAAATAGATAGGAAAAAACTAATCCAGTAGAAGAGTTAGGAAAGCATATGATTATATAGTTCAGAAAAAGAATCACATATGGCTCAGAGACATATGAACAGATGCCCACTAACTCATTGGAGAAACTCACATTAAAACAAAACCAAGAGACTGTTTTTTAAACATATATTGGCAAAAAAGTTGAAGTTTAGCCATGTGCTCTTTGTGGGGGCGGGCTAGTGGAAACAGGTAGTCTCATCTATTGCAGGTGGAAGTAAAATGTCATGCAATATCTAATGAGAGAAATCTGAGACTATCGATGGAAAAGGAACATGCTGTGACCCAGACATTCCACCTGCAGAAACATAAGCCACATTTCTGGGCCAGCTGGGACTGACAGCCAAGTGCAGCCTCTGACACCAGCTCTGCTTACAGCAAGTCCCATAAACCGTCACCGGATGGGGACAGTTTTCACACAATGGAGGACAGGAGCCACAACATACCCAACAAAATCACACTTGCTGATATTGGCCAGGATATTTCTCACAGCTGTTTCTCTTTCCCGGGTTTGACAACAAGGGATCCTGCGCTGAACAGACCCGGCCACATGATCTCAGCAACACAACACCTCGGAGTCTTCAAGCAGTGCAAAACCACAAATGAGACGTGTACTCCCACCACTAATTGCTTTAAGATGTGATATGAACTAAAGCCTCCCTCTTCTCCCCCTTTTTAATTTGGGCCACTCTATTAATTTTGTTACCCAAAGGCGATTACCCTAGTTTTTCTAAATTTCGTTGACAACCTGCTCTTCTACTCTTCACATCAAATTTATGCCACATTTCCAGAGAAAGGTGTTTGGTCAAAGGCACCCTCCTTCCTTATGATACTTTGCTAACCTATGCATTTTTTCTTCTCTACCTTCTCATCATTCTGTATTGTGAGTGGTAACCTGAAAAGTGGCAAACTTTCTTTACCAAAAAATAGCCATGATCCTGATGTTCTGTTTCTATCTCATTCCTCATTCCTCATTTCCCCCCACATCAGTGTGGCCCTTCCTTCCTCTCCTTTTGCTCTGCTATTGCAATAAAAGATAGCCAGATGTGGGCTCCTGAGCTGACAGGAAAGGCAGCGTTCAAAGGGTTAAATCCTTTCCCCCACAGAGTGAAGCGTTTTGCTGACCCAGTGTGAGATGGGCTGGACCAAATTCAATTTAGCTGCAGTCAACAGGAAAGTAGGAAGGAAAATGGGATTTAACAAACAAAGCATTTTAAAAAAAGAAAAAGGAGTCCACAGCAGGAAATAATTATTTGGGCAATTGTTCACTTTGTTACAGGACAGGCCTGTATGAATATCCATCAGGATGCAGTGCTGTGTCCGTGGTTTCTCCGCAGCACCCTGTCTGGTCTAATTAGTTGCAAAAGTGGTTCTGTGGGCTGGAGAAATTTGCGATTGTGTTGTGTTTCAGGGGAACAAACACATATGTCATTGAAGTGGAGTCTGGCACTAGCTAATTTTGGTGAAACCTCGAGTGGTCGGCCGGAATGGAATCAATACAAAAGGAAGCTCTGAATGCCAACAGAAGTGGCTTACAAAAATAATTCACTGGCCGTTCCATCTGCCTCGGATTAAGCCTGTTAAATGGTTCAGTTCAAGTTAACGTTGCTAATATATAGATATACATAAATAAACAAACCCACATATTTTTATCAATTATTTGCATTTGAAAACTTCCCCTAACACACACACACACAGAGCTCCGACTGTACTCTTTCATCTAACCATAGACTCTCCCTGCTTAGAACATTTACACTAAAAACATGGACTAGAAAAGAAAACTCTGATTGTCCCATTAGAGAAGAGTAAACCCCCCTTTGGAAAGGAAAATGAAAATAATATTTTCACAATAAAAATCTTTCAATCTGTAAAAGGAGTTTTATAGCTTAGCTTCAGGAAAGTCAGCCAAAGTTTCAAAGGACATGTGAACCGAGCGGGGTTTGGGTCTTGGGGAACCCAGGCTTAACACGCTGGTTTGTTCACTGTCTCGACAATGGGTGTGGGAATGCTGGAATGATATAACCTGTTGATATCATAAAACCATCCATTTACATGGAAAATCCACTACATGCATTTTTAAAATCACATAAATTAAAATCTAAGAAGATGGCATGATATCATAGATAAATAGCAAATAAAAAATGTCAACACATATTAAATACTTACTAAGCTAAATACTTCTCATGTAATCTCTGCAGACACCCTGTGAGGTAGGAATTTTGTGACTACTTCTCTTCAGTAGATGTGGAAATGGAAGCACAGTGTGGTTGAGTAACTTGCCCAATGCCACACAGCCAGGAAGTATAAGAAGCCTGGATTGGAATCTGGACAGTCTGATTCATTCTCTATCCTACTGCCAAATGTACACTAAATAGGCAAGAGATGGGATCAGACAGGAACCCAGGGCAGTTTCCCAGAGCAAGTCCTAGGAGCAGACAGGGCAAGATTCCTCTACTCATCGGCGAGCCTTTGGCTCCCCTTCACCCCCTCACACAGCAGGCCATGAAATAAAGGGATGCTGCATCCACTTGTTTTGCACTGCCAGACCCTGAGACCTGCCTACAGCAGGGTCCCTGCCCCTCACCTGCAGAAAGAGGGTGCAATGGGATAGGAAGCTGGCTGCTTCCCTGGGAACAAATTCCTGGGCCCAGCTAAAGGGTAGCTCTGCAGGCTGTCAATGTCAAATGCAAGCTCTGCAAATGAGTGTGTTCTGCCAGGTGAAGTGGCTCTCGCGCCTTGGCTTCCCTGTAAGGTCCCATGACCCGTGGCTCTAGCTTACCTGGTACGGAGGCAGAAGGTGGGCCAGGAGGTTGAAGGCCTGAGGATTTGTGGGTACATGCTGTGTGCTCACACGTGCATTTTACCCAGCTCACCTCGGTGAAGCCTCACATGGCATCTATGATTGTGGCTGATGCAACTAAAGCTCAGAGCATGTAAGAGCCTCGATCAAAGTCACGCAGGTCGTGAATGGCAAAGCAAGGATTTGAGCTGGGCTCTGACTCCAAAGCCCTTGCTTTGTCATTCGGTGATGCTTGGCAGCTTCTAAGGCCACTTGGCATGAAATTTATTCAAGACACTATACTGCCAACTGCCAGACAATGAGCATCATAATTTTAAAAACTCTATGAGAGGAGTGGCATCCCCAGAGGCGGGTAGCTGTGATACTGGAGGGCAGGGACTCAGGTCCCTGAGCAGGGTCTGCATGCCGGGCCCCAGGGCCCCTGACAGCGTGACCTCGGCTAGCATGATCTCACTACATGGGCAGACGCACATCCCGACTTCAGGCAGCTCGCGGGGCAGGCTGAGCAAGGCTGTGGAGAGTTTCCAGCACTCAAGGTAACGGGAAATGTTGAGCAAAGTAGGTGAAAAGCCTTGTCTAATATTTCCATTTACCTACTTTGTCTGTCTGAATAAGTGTCATTAATTCAAACCATTTCAAAATGCGGCTTGATGATGTGTGAGAGCAGAAGCCCCCAAGCAGCAAGCCTCTCGGCACCGCATCCTTGCTGACTCTACCTCTTGCTTGGAGCAATCAATTGAGCCCCAGCAAATGTGCCGTGAATATTGCAGCTAAACTGACCGCTAATGTGCACGTGTCTGGTGCGTGCGGCAAGGGGAGGGGGCTGGGGCAGCATCCTGAGTTTGCTCTTCTCCATACATTTCCCTGGCCTGACTGCCCTCCCCTCCGCCCAGCCAAGCTCCCCTCCCCTCCCCGGAAGACCACACCAAGGACACTTCAAGGGAAAAAAAGACAGAGGAGTGTTATTTTCTCTCTAGGAAATACCCCCAAATCAACCACTTCTCTAACGTCTCACTGCTAATGCTTTTCTTATAGACAGCCGAGTTCTTTCTGAAATAACAGCCAGCCTCAATAATACTGTGGATTCTGCAGTCAGAAGGAAAACCCATACCTTTCCAAAAGCAAGAGAAAAGTCTGAAAGCTTAGCAATGCACAGCTTTAATATTTTGGTTGATAACATGCCATGGACTCAGAGTATTTTCCATTTCCTCTTTGTCCTCTTTCCAGTGATTTCCAAGGCCTTTATTGAATCTATCAAAACCTAAATATGAGTTGTGATGGTAAAAATTAGGTGACTTTTTTTCCTAACAAATATGCTAGAAAAGTATATCCATCCAAATGTGTCTTGTCTTCTTCAAAGTAAACTCCTGTATGGGACATAGACTTATTTCACATCTCCCACCCCTCCCCCAAACACACACACAGACACACAGACACACACACACACACACACACACACGATCAGTTATCCGTGTGAAAAATTCTTTTGCAATTGCATTCAGCATAGGCACATCATTTTGACTATCCTTCATGGCGACATACTATGATTTGAGGGGCAAGTCCAAGATTGTAAGTGCCATGTCTGATGTCTTTTAAAAAATATTTGAGCTGGAGCACAGTGTTTGAAAGTCAAAATGAGATTGCACTCGTGCAAAAAAATTTATTTTCTCACGTGTCTTCAGAAGTCGATTGTATTCAAATCCATTATCCAAAATATATCAAAGCCGATTGAGGGCTGAGGAGGAGGGGTGAGCCTGCCTGTTTAACCCTCTGGTGCTCAAACCCTCCCCACCTCTCAGCAGTCCCTGAGGCACCTCTGAGATCCCCTGCCCCACTCTGCACAGAGCCGAGCAGTCAAACATGTAAGCCAATTTTTACAGAAGCTCTTTGTAAACTGTAAAGCCCAGGATAAACACAAGTCTATTCTCCCTAGATTTGCTCTATCAGCCACAGAGCCTGGACCCTGATAGAACCACGTGGGCCCTGAGAAGTAGTAGAGGGAGGCAGCAGAGTGAGTCAGAGAAAGATGGTGGACAAGAAGACAGAGGACAGATGCACTAACAGAGAAGTCAGAGAGATTTGAAGCATGAGAAGGACGCGACCCATATTGCTGACTTTCAAGAAAGAGGAAGGGGCAAAGAGTCAGATTGGGGGTGGCCTCTGTAAGCCAGGCGAGCTGGTGGACAACCAGGAAGGAAACGGGGACCTCAGTCCTACACCCACACAGAACTGAATTCTGCCAATAACCTGAGTGAGTCTGGAAGCAAATGCTCCTGAGAGCCTCCTTGCTTCCTTGCGCAGCCCTGCCCATGCCTTGATGTTAGCCTGGTGAGCCCTGTGTCAGACACCTCACCTACAGAACTATGAGCTAATAAACTGAGTGCTATCTTAAGCTGCTATCTTGGGGATAATTCGTTACAGTGACAATAGAAACCTAATACGACTACTCACAGTGTTTATCTTCAGCTTTCTGGAGAAACATTCTTAGTATCTGTCTTGTTTCAGCCCAGTTGGCACACTCAATACTTGGAAAATGTATGGAGTACCCAATGCTGGCCACAGGCTGAGAGAGAGGAGACACCAGACAGGTAAGAATGGAGAAGGCATTCCCAGGGGCTAGATTTGGTACAGCCTGGTATTTGGAAAAAGCCATGGGAAAATGATGTGAGTCTAGCAGTGGTGCTTAACATTGGCTGCTCATTGTATTCACTGGGGAGCTTTTAAAAATCTCCATTCCTAGGTCATACCTCAGACCAATTACGGCAGAATTTCAGGAAGGTGAGCATCAATGTACTTTAAACCTCCACAGGTGATTCCAGTGAAAACCAAGTTTGGGAACCACCGGTCTAGACATGAGGGGAGAGGAAACTTTGACTAGTTGGAGGAAGATTTCATCTACCAATCGATCTCATAGAAAATACTCAAGAACAAAAACCCATGTATTGGTAGGTTGTTCTGATGGAGTTTATCTTCAGTGTTGATATGGTTTGCTCATCAGAGAAAGATGAAAACATTATCTATCTTGAAAACTATCATATCCCCCACAACTTAGAATATATGGCACGTAGTTGGTGCTCAAAATGTTTAATGAATGATCTCGTCTTTCTCAGCGATTCTCACTTCCAGTTAGAAGAGTATGGAAACAGGGCCAAGTTTCCTAATGTAAGAGTGTGTGCTTTGCAACAGGGACAGGCTTTCCGCTCACCTACTCAGGGAGCACTTTAGGAGCACAGGGAAGGTTTTGCTGAGCAATGGGGAAGAAGGTAGAGTGGAAAGTCTGTCTATCACAAGACTTTTCCTTAGTCCAAAGTATGGAGACCAACATAAGGATGTAATCTTGTAGAGGGTTTCTTTCCAATGGCTAACAATGCCTCAGCCATGAGAGAATTGATGGCTCTACGACTTGGGCTAATGGCTGGTTTTCCCACATTTGCAAATTTCTGGAGTGTGCTTTGGAATCTTCAAATTTTTCTGTGCATTTTCAATGCTTCAGAATCAGAGCAGGGGACAGGGAGGGAGGCTTGTCTTTCTGGTGAGATATTATGTTGAATGAGTCCTATAGGATGCATTTCCTGGCTAAAGTGCTAGGCCTTAGATGCCAGGTGGGTTCAGGGTGATCAATCGCCTTGCAGAATCTTTCCCACATGAACTATGTCCTTGGGTCTTCTCTCTTAGTCATGAGTTGGCACCTGAGCTGGCATTCTCCATTGCCTGAGAAGTTTTTTCCACCCCACATTCCAAACACCTGAGAATCATCGCCCCGTGTCGATTCTCCCAGTGCGACACCAGTGGAAAACTCTCGCAGATTTTCCCACACTGCAAACATGCAAGTTTTCCTCTTGGATGGATTTATCTGAGGTCAGTTTATGGCAGGAGCTTCTCCCCACAGTGGCCCTGTGGATCTCACCGTCTCGTGAGCTCACATGCTGATCACGTTTTGAGACAATCTGAAAGTATGAGTTATTATTTCAAGTGTCTTTCTACTTCATATATGTGAATCTGTTTTTATTTGGCTGACGGCCTAGGCAAATACCATTAGCATTTTTGAGCACAGGTTGGCACAACAAACTTTTCCATAAAACCTTTTTTTTGAACACACAAATATTACTTTGTCAAAGGCTTTCAATGTTGCTATTCCCTGGCCAAGGAACCTAGAGCTAAAGTTTCTCAGCTGTTGTTGCTGTGGCTGTGAACTGTTCCTTTGCAGCCCCCAAAGCAATGCCTTCTAATAGCTAGTAAGCTTAAAGGGAAATGCAGACACAGGCAAGCAATGTCTGGGGAGGGGAGTCTGAATATAAAAATTGTGCAACTAAAAGGTTTTTACAGTTAATGCAGCTCTTTCCCACTGTGAAAGACTACCTTTAAAAGCTGCCATTTCCTTTGCATTAACTAAAAATGGACACATCTGTTAAAAGAAATGGGGAGGGGAGAAGACAATAGCTATTATGATGGTAAGGCAAAGTGTGTGTGTGCATAAACCACTGAGGAAAGTGCAAAGAGGGGCAAGACTGGTGGAAAGATTGCCACAGAGTTGCTGTCAGTTGTTATTTATACAGCACCATAAATGCACGGCCGTCAAAGTCAACCGCCATCTTACTTAACTGCTACCTAAGTGCTGGCATTGCGAGACCTCAGAAGAATGACTCTCCTATTTAATATTTAACCAGATGCTTCCATTTTTGAAAATATATGTTGCTCCTTATGGACGAAGGAGGGGAGGCTGACTTGCAACTTCTGTGATATATGAGCTAAGGCCGAGAGTAATAGAAAACCAGTTTTCGTTTTTCAAAATTCACTGTCAGTATTTCCACCATGTTGGCAAACAGTGCACTTTTCTACAAGTTTGAATTACTCTCTCTATTACTGTATTCATTAATATCCCGATAAAATAAGCTAAGGTAACTAATATGATCCGCATAGTGGAAATATGAAAACCAAAGCAGAATTGTGATCAACTCCGCATCATGCAAGACAGAGGAAGGGATGACCCAGAACCAAACTTTTCTGTTTAGGGTTTGAATTTTGTAGTGGAATGGAAAGGTCTTGTTACCTGGACTGCTGAAATCCCTGAGAAATGGAACCAGAACTGCCAGTCCCATTCAACACACCATGATGTGCTAGGTGGGGACAGGTACCCTCTTTTTACCTGCAGACAACTGTTGACTTGCCACCCCTCTTCCTGGACTGCTCCCTCTCCATCATTTCCTGTCTTTGTCCTTACCTAGGGGCCTCCTCCAGACCCCTGGAAGTGTTCTCTTAGATATCACAGCCACTGCTAACCACCCGTGGGACCAAATATTCACAAATTCCATGGCCTCTTCTCGAAACCGACTTAGATAGCCATCAATCAATCAGTGCAGCGGCCAACAGGCACATGGTAAACAGTCACCATGAGCCCCTAGGGATCACCTGCCAGACACCCTTTTCCCTCTTCTGCATCATGAAGAATTTACTCTCCTTCGTGTTTTTCTATCCCTGCTTCCGTCTGTGTGTGTGGCGTGTCTCTTAATGGCCCTGTGCCTCTGCCCACGGTGGGGGGGATGCTTGGAAGTGGCCAGCCCCTTGAAAGGCCCTCTATTATTCCAGAGCTGTTATTGTTATAGCCCGACTGTCAAGCTCTTTCTCCCATGTCTCTCACACATCATTTCCTCCTGTGCCCGTATATTTTAAGTGAAAAACGTAAGGACATAAGACAGCCTAAGAACAAGAGAGCAATATCCCCAAGAAGGAAGACTGTCTGTTCTTGTTGTTCTTGGTTTACATTAATCTCACCTTTGGGCCTCTTTAATACATCCCACCCTCCTGAAGGGAAAATAAGGGAGACAGAGAAGGCTTGAACAATGAAGCATTTCTCTGCTCCATTCCCCAGCCCCCCACCCACCACTCCAGACCCCCGAGGGCCAAGAATGTCTCCCATGCTTCATAAAATTTCAGATAATGTTGAAGGGATGTCAGGATAACTTCACTGGCCCGTACAGACAGCATCTGTACAGGCTCCTGAGGGAGATGGGAACAGCACAGAGCAGCCCCTTGTGCCGGGGACAGTATCAGAGGGTCCCATTATCTGCAGAGGGGTGTGAAATTGGAGCAGCTCCAGCCCCAATGCAGCAAGCCACACCGTTTACATGAAATATACGGTGTTAGGCCCGCCACAAAGCAGGCTGGCTTTGATCTTGGTGAACTTTTGAATCATGTGTGACTAAAGAATTCTTTACAAAGAATTATTTCAGCTCTCCGAGTTAATGAAAAGCCAGCCTGCACAATTTATGGAAGCAAGAGACCCAGCATTCGAGGGGGGGAATAAAAAGTCATAAAAAAAATCCCCAGGAGCCTTTAACGCGACAGTCCTCATGGTCTGCATGGATCTCCAGCTCCACATTTTTCTGTCAGATTTATTGGGCTTTATTGGGATTCATTCTTCTCGGCACTGGGGTTTGTAGAGATGATCTTAGGGAGAAAAATGTGTCTGAGGCAAAAGGAACCAGATCAACGAGACAAAATTAAGGGAGCGAGCCCCCGATGACTGGGCAGTGATCAGCCCTGCGCATGCCACATGGCAAAGCCAGCGTCGCCTGAGCACTGCCACGGTCCCAGGAGGACTTTACAGGAGTACCCAGTGCCTAGGATCAACTGACTGTAGTCAGCAAGGCAAAACTGCACAGAACCAACCTGCCATTCTTACTGTGTAAAACAGTTCTGCTTCCTGACCTACTTCATGGTAGACAGCGTATTCCCAGGGGGAAAGAAATATGGGAAGCTTTGGGGAAAGTGACCACTTAAAAGCAGAGTACACATCTCTTCTAAAATGGATAATGTCTGTGTGTGTTGGCCCGCTATCTACGACAGAGCCATCTTCCAGAGAGTGGATCCTAGGATATGGACGAAGAGAGAAATTGGAACAAAAAGGTTAAGACGTGAGTCATCTCAGATGTGGGAAACCATTTCTCTCCCAAGGCTGGGCATCGTTCACTTTCATTTATCCTTTTCCAAGATTTTTTCTTTCAAGGAGAGATTAAAGACAGCAGTGATCTCTGAGAGTTCTTCATTCTTTATGCTGCAGGAATAATAAATCTAAACACTTTCACTGGTTATCGCTGTCAGTAAAAAACACTTCGTCCACAGGCTGTCGTCTAGATAGTGAGAGGGGTGGTGGTGGTTTGGATAATTTTTCTGCTATCGGGAGGCAGCCTAGTGTAGAGGTTAAAAGTTTGGTCTCAGTGTCATACCACCTTGGTTTGAATTCTCTTCCTAGCCAGTTCTCCCTTCTGGCTGGGAACTGTGCACTTAGATTTATTCTCTAAGCTTCAATTTCATCTTGGGACTAATGATAGTGTCTCTCTCTTTGGGTTTTGATAAGGACCAAATGACATAATAGATAATAAACTCTCTGGTACACAGTAAGCCCTCAATAAATATTAAATGACTTCCTAAAACTAAGTGCCTTGGAAAATAGATTATGGGTTAAGTCTTTTTTACTTAACTTTAAGTAGCTTTCAAGTTTGAGGAGGAACATGCTGTTTAAAAACAGAACAACTAGAGCACAAATAACATCCATTTATTACTCTAACAGAACTTTCAATTTAACGAATTCCCAATAGATGTTTTTTTGGATGTACCCATGTGTGGGTATCATGCCAGATAATTTAATGTACATTATCTAATTTTATTTCTCAGAATAAACATATGAAGATCACCATCTTGTAGCTTTGAGCAATGTTGAGAGTTATTATGAGATTAGTTCACTGTTTCAGAGGTAGAAAGTATTAGAGCTTGCACTCGAGCTCGATTTTCTTAAGTCCCATACTCATTCTAGACACCATATTTCTTTTCAGCTTGCTTCCCACTAGGTCATATTCAAAATTCGAATTACATGATGCACAGTCTTTGTTAATACTAATAACAGCTTATCACATTACAGAATAAAAAGGGGAATCATGTTATAATCTGTCCCTTAGACAAAAATACATGCCTTTGCCAATAAGGGAAAGTAAATTATGTAACTCTTGGGTAACCAGAAACACGCAAAGAATTAAAGAATACTGATCATTAAGGGTTGAAATTCAGAGGAAAACTAAAAAATAAAGAGGGGGAGTTGAGATGAAGATCAGAGTGTGCTACTAAATCTTCAAAAAAATAAAGTAAAAGTGTTTGGGTTTTTTGGTCATTTGAAAAGGAAATTCACAAAAATACCTTCTTTCCTTAAAAATAACTCATCAATAACTTATGAATTCTTTTCATTGCTGGTTAAAAGTAAGCATTATTGAAGTGCCCTGAGGGCTGTTTCTTTCTCTTTTTCTTCCCTGTCCAACATTCCACAAAATAAAAGAAAGCTAATCTGTGAGTTCTTGTCCTCCTCCAGTACTATTTTTTTAAAAAATGAAAGGTCCCCATGTCAGGACATACTGACTTCACAGCCCGTGTTGCATCTCTGAGAAAAAGTCTGGAGTCCCTTCCTGGTGCACAGAGGAAAGCCAGCCATTCTGACAGAATGGAGCAGCCCTTCGATAGACCCATCCCCTCTGCTGGAAGCCAGGATGGGTATGAGTTTGTTAAAGCTGCTGTAACAGTGTCACAGACTGGGGGGCTTAAACAACAGAAATGCGCTGTCTCACAGTCCTGCGGGCTAGAAGTCATAAATTAAGGTGTCGGCATGGTTGACTCCTTCTAAAGACTGAGGGAAGGGCCTGTTACCGCCTCTCTCCTTGGCTAGTAGGTGGCCATCCTCTCCCTGTGTCTCTTCACATTGCCATCCCTCTATGAGTGTCTGTGTCCAAATTTCACCCTTTTATAGGGATTGTGGTCATATTGGATCAGGAGCCCACCCTACTCCAGTATGACCTCCACTAATTACATCTGCAATGACCTTATTTCCAAACAAAGTCACATTTTTGGGTAAGGACCTCAACCTATGAATTTGGGGGAGACAGAATTCAACCCGTAACAGTGGCTATGGCTCTGAAATTTTGCCTGGAAAAGGTTGGCTCTAGCCACTGAAAGGATGAGTTGAGTGTTAGCCAAATAATATCATGCCCATTAATGTACTTTCTAAGAGTATTATACAAATGCAGGTAGTATTGTCTCTGTGATCTCCTTGCAAATTATTTCCCCTAAGCAAACAGAATCTCAGACCAGTGCAGTCATGAGTTACAAAACAACATCCTGACACTTCAGATGACTAGCTTGTTGTTAGTGGGTATCTAGCTCCTTGGATTAAAAGAAGGAAGAAGCAAGATTGGGGATGGGAAACCAATAAAGCAATGTTCAGACACATTTCTCTTTTTGAGTCACAATACTTCACTTAATAAGACAGACAAATGTTTCCCACTGGGAACTAAGGTTTAGGCTTATTCTATCTTATTCATTCACGACTCAGAGTATTTGATTCAGCTCTGGTGTGTCCTCCTCTGGATGCTTTTCCAGGAACCCTTCCTCTGCTCCCCACTACCAAGACAAATTGTCCCCCTGACCTCTCCAGAACCCCGGTTCCTTTACCATGGCTATTGTTGGGTTACTGATGTGTTTCCTCCAAGACACTGTGAAATCCTTGAGGAGAGAGACCACACTGAATCACTATAACCACAGCACAAACAAGAGTAAACATTGGCTGAAGGGAAAGAGTTCAGTAAGTATTTGCTGAATTAAAATTGGATAAAAATGGACAATCTTAACTCAAGAGTCTGTGAACACCTAACTGTCCCTACCGAGAAGAGGGGCACAGCCATTCCCCACTTTTTTCTGAAGAAACCACAGAGGGAACAAGCAGAAGGGATTTCAAGCCACACTGAGAATACCACTTGCCATGTGCCTGGTTCTGGCAATTTATGCCAGCCCTTTGCTGGGACGCGCACAAGGGACATATTGAAAAGCACAAACCACAGTTGACTCCCTTGTGAAGATGGAAAGATTATGACATATGATTTTGTGCCTCTTTTAATCAAAAGTGCAATGGTTTAAATTTTGTCTCACTTTATTTTGAACTATTTTTGCTGAATCTCTGGTCAAAATTGATAATAAAAATATACAGAGTATACACCTTTTTGCAATAGTTTATCTTCTATGAGAATTTCTCTGTGACATTTACTGCTATTTCATTTGGGCACATTTGGTTTCTCCCAAAAGGACTATATTGGCTGGCATTGGGAAATCTTAGAAATGTGTTTACGCTAAAACATTCTGAAATTGAATCTTCAAGATGACCCAAGACTAAAGGGACTGTTATTTTATTAATGCAATTCTGTTTTCTCTCAATTTGCTTTTGTGAAACTAAATTCTCTCACAAGTTGGGACTAGGCTGGGAGGTAACAAACAGACTTAATTCAACTCCTTATCAACTATAAATGATGCCAAGAGGGGAAAAGTTGACATTAGTTGGGTTCCTATCTCTAAGCTAGCTCAGCATGTGGCCGAACTTTTGGCAGCCCAGAGTTAGAGGCCTTCCAAAGTGCTGTCTTCAAGCGTCTTCTAGAGCCACCTCTGCATTCAAATTCAAGCACTCAATGGGAAGAAGTTCAGGGAGGTGTCCTAGAATCCCAGGATGATGTGATCTGTCTAAAGAGTTCAAGTTAGCCCTAGATTAATGACATTCTTCAAGCTGCAAAAGAAAAGAAAAATTACTTTCTTATTTGATGTCATCTTTATCAGAAAAACTCCAAGGACTTAAAAGAAAAAACATTCCCTTCATCTCTCATCTACTTGGTTGTGTATGTGCATTGTTCTGGGGCTACGCTATCTAGCTTTCACCTTTGGCAAAATAAAAACAGATATTCCTATGTAACACAGGAGTCCATTGCAGTATAGATAAACCCCATCTTGCCCCGTGGAGAAGGGTGTCAAAGTAGATGTACAACCAAATGATGGAACATGAGCCCCTCCACACCCCTAACTCTCCCCACCCTCCCAGCAAACTCTGGTGGCTTAGTCTAACCTTTAGTAACACTGTCGTGAGCCCTACGGGTCACTCTTACTGAGCCAGGCTGTCTGTCCAGGGAGGAGATGAGCTGTTCTTTTGCTGGAGGGGAAAGTATACAGTGGTGAGAATGCAATGCAGAATGTGCCTTCTCCGTGGGCCATGAGGAAGGTGACTCATGCTTCCTTACACATTTAAATCCAGAGATGGATGAAAAGAATTTCCCTCATGACTCTGAGTAGCCGGCACGTGGGATAAAGTTGATGCATTAAGCCAAATGCAACGTCATGGATAAAAACTGCAAAATCTTCCAGTGGCTTTCCCTGCCCTGTGGGATATTTAAGCCTCACCCTATTTTTCAGTGTCCTGGAGTCCCATCCATCACACCCTCAGCCTTCTCACTCCTACACCACCCCAGCCCCGTAAGCTTTGGGCTGTCAGGTTTTCTCCTTCCTCACCCCACTCCTGCTTTCCCTCGGTTCTGCTGGTCATCACCCTTGAGTTTGCCCTTTCCATCACTGCCTTTGAAGACCTGCTAAATTATGTGTCACAGTCTTGTCAGAGTCACCTCCTCAAACTCTATGTTTTATTCCTTTTTAAAACCTTGCTCATACTTAAAGACACTTTCCTCCCTTTTCTTTAGCATTAGATGTTGGGCCCCGAGACTGTTTCACAATCGCTCACGGTTCACTGGAAACGTCATGTCTGAAGCCAGCTGTGTTGAATGTGTTCATAGGTTTCCTCCTCTAACTCGTTCCATTTCCAATAAGGTAACACCAGCCTGAAATCTCCCCCAAATAAGTTCTTCCCTGGTGGGATTTTCTATCTGTCTTAACCTTTCCAAGCTTGAATTGACAGGGAAAGTGGGACCCGGCCACTCGCCGCCTCCCTGCCGCTCCTGCTCAGGTCCACTGCAGCGCTCCAGGCCCCTCCGCGGCCACGCTGCTTGTGTGATCCTGATTGAATGTTAAAGTTTGTTCCTGATTGGATGTTATAGCTTGTTGCTGATTGGATGTTAACGCTTGTTGCTGATTGGATGTTAACGCTTGTTGCTGATTGGATGTTGAAGCTTGTTGCTGATTAGACACTTTTTGAGTCCTACCAAGGGTATAAAAACTGGAGGAGACCAAGGGGGGGGTCAGAAGATCAGAAGTCAACAGAGCGTGCTGACGGAATAAAGGCTGTTCTCCACTCTCCACATCCCGCTCGGTTATTTCCCTGGTCAAGAGCTGTTACAAGAGCTGTTAACACTTGCCAGAACAGTATGAGCAGCCAGAGATGCATTGGGTCTAATTCAATTTTTGTCAAATGTCAGTAAGGGGTGTTATCAGCATTCCTGGGCCTCCTGGGCCTCCTGGGTGGGGGCCAGAGAATCCACAGGTAAGGAGTGGTGTGAGGAACCAGACTCTGCCCACTCATCTGTGAACTTGATAAATATGCACAAAGAGAGACTTGACTGAATGAAGATTATATATATATATATATATCTGTGGTTGCAAATAATAGGTGCTTGGTTTAAGGATAAACCTGATCTTCATCAATTCTCTATTAATTTCAAGAAATGGGGAGGGGTCCATATAATAGTTTCCTATTGCTGCTGCAACAGATTCCCACACATTTAGTGGCTTAAAACAACTCAATTTATCCTCCAGTTTTGGAGATTAGAAGTCCAGAATCAGTTTAATGGGGCTAAATCAAGGTGTCAGCAGGGCTGCATTCTTTCTGGAGGCTTCTAGGGGAGTTTCCCTGCCTTTTTCAGCTTCTAGCAGCTGCTCACATTCCTGGGCTCGTGGCCCCCTCCTCTACCTTCAAAGCGTGTTGCTCCACTTCTGCTCCCATTCTCACATCTTCTCCCTCTGACTATGATCTTCCCGCCTTCCTCTTAGGGTTACACTGGGCCCCCCGTAAATAATCCAGGACACTCTCCTCGGCTCAGGGTCCTTGATTTAATCACACCTGCAAAACTCTTTTGACCAGGCTAAGTAACACATTCACAGATTCTGGGGGTTAGGATGTGATCACTTCAGGGTGGGCAACATTATTGAGCCCACACTACACAGAAAATGTAAGTTTATTCCATCACACCTCTGCTGAAAAATTTTCCAACTCTGTCCTTGTACTTCAGGAGAAAGTTCAAGAACACACAATGCCCTTCAAGAACCCTGCCTATTTCTCTAGTAGTTCAAAGTTGCTATTAAGAGCACAGATTCTGAGCCCAGCAGCTCTGAATGTTTATGAGCTATGAAATATTGGGCAAGTTATTTGAACTAAGTTTTCTCATCTAGAAGGGAGAGAAATAATCATCTATCTTGAAGTATTATGGGTGAGGATTAAGTGAGAGTCCCTGGTACATAAAAAGACTAATAACTGGTAGTTAGACATAGTTAGACAGCAGAAGGGTCTGTTAGGTATCCAGATAGAGTGTTGAAAAGATACCGTGGTATGCAAGTTTTGAGTGTGGAAGAGTATTTAGGCTAGAATATCCACATTTGGGAGCTGTTGGCATAGCTCTGTCTTAGTCCAATTTCTGTCTTAGTCTATTTTTGTGCTGCCGCAATCAAACACCTGAGATTGGGTAATTCATAACAGAAATTTATTTTCTCACAGTTCTGGAGGATGGAAAGTCCAAGATCAAGGTGCCTGCAGGTTTGGTATTCCGGTGAGGGCTACTCTCTGCTTCCACCTTGTAACTGTGTCCTCTGGAGGGCAGGAATGCCGAGCCTTCACATGGCAGAAGGCCGCGAGACTAAATGGAATCACTAAGATGTGAGTGTAGCTAGAGGAGAGGACCAAGGATTGAGCCCCTGGAATCTCTGAAGTTAAGAACTTAGGGAGAAAAATAGGAACCAGCCAGAGAGACGGAGAAAGAGTAACCAGTGAATAGGAATAAAACCAAGAGAGATTATTATTATCTTCTGTTACTCTCCCAAGTTCACCTTCTTGATCACACATGAAGGTCCCAGACAGCATCATGATGTATCATATTTTAAGGAGTCTTCCTACATGCTGTTCTCTGCAATAGAATGTTCTTTCTCCCTTCTCAACTGGTTAACTCCTTCTCATCCTTCAAGACCAAGCTCAAACATCACCACTTTTAAGAAGCCCACTTTTCTCCTCTAGACTGATTTAGATGACTCCCTTTGTGCTCCTACAACCCTGAGCATAATTTACCACAACCCGTATCCTGCTGAACAGTAAATCCAGCTTACATATCAGCCTCCCCACGGGACTCCAAGACAAGGGTATGTCATAATAGCACACTTAGCATTGAGTCCAGGACTCAGCACATAGAAAGTACCTTAAAAATATCTGTTGAATGAAATACAAATATAGAAATGCCTTACTTCACTCAATAGAAATGTTCTTAAGACTTTAAATGCACATCAAAGTGCTGAGGAATTTTTTATATTCACAATCCTCTGTTAAACATACTGGGTGGGAATGCTACTTAAATCAACTCTGTGGAAAGTTATTTTATAAGGTGAAGAATTCTATTATATCACACAAAAAAATCAACTCCAAATCAGCTGTTATTACAAGCTTAGATTTCTATACATGTATTTGGAATATATATGCCATTCTAATAAAATGAATTTGAAGAGTTGCTTTCATATTGCATTTTTACATATATTTTAAAATAAGTAATTATATTTGGGTGTTTGGGGTAAAAATAAAATCTAAAAACAACAGCCAGAATATTTGAATATTTGCTAATAAAGTTCCCCAGCTTTAAAACGGGGAAGAGGGACGAGGACACACTGTAACATTTCCTATGGATGTAAACTGTCCAAAGAACAACAGTTAAAATTATACACAGGTATTTTAATGAGAATGAAAACATTGTGCTCAAGTCTTTGCATCCAAAAAAAAAAAAAAACTCAAACACCTCTCCTCAGTAATTTTTTTTTATCACATGAGGGAAATTCTCTCTCAACTTTAAGAAGTTTTGTAATCTTATTAAAGGAAACATAAACTCTGACCCTGCAGTCGTGCTTAGAAAAAGTAATTCCATATGTTTATTACATTAGAAAAGGTAATTATGTCAGAGGCCAAACATGCAGAAAATAAAGACAAACTCTAAAGCAAAGCCACCTCCTCTCCCATTTATGTTAATCTGTGAGCATGAGAGAAGATTCCAGATAAGACAGAGCGGGTGACTTATGTGACTAAGAAAGGATTCAAATTTTGGGTCTGCTCTTAGAGGAAAATAAAACAATAGTGGGGAATTGCAACAAAATCCTTTTAAGCACCTCCCTGGCATGGCCCTGGTACCTGCTTAGTAAGCCTTCCAGAACCCCCGGGGGCTTTCGGGCCCACACTCCTGTTTCTAGTTTTCTACCTTTAATGTCTGAGGAGTGTTTGGCAAGAGAAAAACAATTTAACCACTTGGGATCTTTCCTCTAGATTTGCTACAAGCAGCGTTCAGTTACAGGCCGACTTTGGAGTATCCTGGACTTCTTCTGGTCTCTTGAGATGCACCAAACGTCACTCAATGAGGAATCGGCAAGCTAAGCCCAAAGCATGTCGCAAGAGTGTTAAGTTACTACCTCATTGCTTAGTGAGTGGGATTCAGCATAATCTTCTCAATATAAAGCTTGTCTTTACGACAGACTGTAAGAAAGAGGTTTAATGGGAACAAAAGGAGAAAGCCCTTGCAAAATCAGCCTCGCCCATCGCTGGCCTCCTGAGCACCTCGTTCGGGCTCTGGGCCGTGCGTACCACACATAGCAGCTGTGATACCTAATTGTGCTGCCACTAGAGGAACTATTTGTACATGTCAATCACAGCACTAAACTGGCAGAAAACTGCTGCAGGCCAAGCCATTCACAAATATGCCTTCTCCTGAGCAAAAACATGCAACGAGGTGTAATCTTCTTAGAGTGGCTATTGTTCAAGGTTTGCAAAGAATGTTAGGTTTGTGCGTGGGGTGAGTTTGTCAAAAAATCTAGCATACGGACCTAAGAACACATCTGAGGAGATTGTTTTTTTTCCTTAATGTTGAAGACTAGCTTGGTTAACCTCTCACAACCCACATGTCTCACTAGATTTCAGGCTCCGAGTCTGTTGGTCATTTTTAACAACA
Source organism: Cheirogaleus medius (assembly GCA_008086735.1). Lineage (NCBI taxonomy): Eukaryota > Metazoa > Chordata > Mammalia > Primates > Cheirogaleidae > Cheirogaleus > Cheirogaleus medius. The sequence goes on from VBSM01002217.1 coordinate 18,690,341, forward strand.
AAATCTTTTAGTTAATTTTCTTGTCAAGCATATTTTTTTTTCCCAAACAGCATGTGTCTAAACAATATAGCAGTCAGGAAAACACATGTGAAAATATGTAATTATAAACACTCATTTCTTTCAGGCCACAGTGTAGGCCCTGAAACCCGATAACATGTCAGGAGGTACTTCAGAGATGTGGTCACAGACCTGTGGCATGTAAACTTAGCTGTCCCATCCTGGGAGATTTCCACATCCACACCATTTCTGTCATTTGAATATTGGCCATTCCCAAATCTTCTGTGTAATCAACCTCACATTATTCCACTAATAAATCACTGTGTCCGTAGAAAAAAGCACAATGACATTTGCTAGACAAAAGGTTGGGCCCTTTTTATAACCTACCCAACATCTCTTCCCCACCTGCCCCTCTGGGTGACAAAGTCTTTAAACAGAATCATGTGTGGATCTTTCTATGAGCCCACAGCACGGTAGGAAGAACCCAGTCAGTACCTTATAAAAAAGTACAGGCTGGGTGCAGTGGCTCATGCCTGTAATCCTAGCACTCTGGGAGGCCAAGGTGGGAGGATCACTTGAGGTCAGTAGTTTGAGACCAGCCTGAACAAGAGTGAGACCCCCCCGTCTCTACTAAAAATAGAAAAATTAGCCAGGCATGGGGGCGCAAGCCTGTAGTCCAGCTACTTCAAGAGGCTGAGGCAGAAGGATCGCTTGAGCCCAGGAGTTTGAGGTTGCTGTGAGCTAGGCTGATGCCACGGCACTCTAGCCTGAGCAACAGAGAGAGACTCTGTCTCAAAGAAAAAAGAAAAAGAAAAAAGTACATGCAAGGGTGCTTCTTTAGCATGGGACCAGGCTGGCCCAAGGGACGCACAGTTGTAACAATGCCACCCACTGTCACTGCCTCATTAAATATGTGTCCTCTAAAAAAAAAAAAAATTCATAATGAATTGGGTCTAGTTTTAGAACTTCAGGGTCATTATGCTTATTTCTCCTGCAGCTCTGCCCTAAAAATCACTTTTTATGAAACTGAATTTTAATGCACGTTGCCTCATCGGCAAGAAGCTTAAACCAGGCCTCATACACTCATTCCTTCGATCTACTCGCATGTGAGTTCCGTGAGGGCAAGGGCTTAACTCAGCGTCTGGCAAAGGTTAGGGCTGTGCTTTTTAGTTAAATGAATACATTATACTAACTTAAGTCAGCCTTGAAAGGTTTCTCAGGATTTCAATATTCTAGGAGCTTATGAATGAGAGAGCCACAGGAATACCGCAAGCTTTTAACATGAATCTGGCAGTATCATTAAATTGTTGAGATCGCCATTAATTCTTGCCTCTCTAGCTAGATGAGAAGTTCTTTAACGAAGGATCTAGGTTTTGTGCATCTTTCTTAATCCCTGGAGGGCCTGGCACTAGCTACAAACAATTCTGGTTGTAGCTGGTTGGCCAGGAGGCAATATTTTACCTCCAAAATGTTATGATTAGTGAACAAATTATTCATTTTATTACATTTATCTTAGGTTGGAATGACATTTATCTCCACACAAGAAAAGTTGTGTACACCTGTAATCCTAGCACTCTGGGAGGTAGAGACAGGCAGGCAGATGGCTCAAGGTCAGGAGTTCAAAACCAGCCTGAGCAACAGCGAGACCCTGTCTCTACTAAAAATACAAAGAAATTAATTGGCCAACTAAAAATATACAGAGAAAAAAAATGAGCCGGGCATGGTGGTACATGCCTGTAGTCCCAGCTACTCGAGAGGCTGAGGCAGGAGGATTGCTTGAGCCCAGGAGTTTGAGGTTGCTGTGAGCTAGGCTGATGCCACGGCACTCTAGCCCGGGCAACAGAGTGATACTCTGTCTCAAAAAAAAAGAAAGTTGTGTAGAAAGAAATGAAACAATGGAAACAAGACCAACAGAAGTAAATAACAAATTTATAACTATGTCTAAATCATTTTCACTTGGCAAATGGGTTGTTGCTTCTCCATTTTGCCCCAAAGTAATAAAATAGCATTTCCCTAAAAAAAAATGCAATAAACTATGCTTTTTGGTCATTTTTATTGCTATGTCTTTTGTTTAGTCTCAACTGGTGAATTCTCTGCTACAAGAAAAAAAAATGGCTTCAAGGACCACTTAGTCCTTTTGATAACCTGTGTTTCATAGCAGATTTGAAGCATTAACGGGTACAGTTAAAAATAATAGCAATTACAACTCTTATTTGAACAATCCAAAAAGGATTTTTATGTCTATTTTTATCCTAGGAAGATAACCATAGAATTTACTATTTCTAAAAGAAAGGGAACAAATGACTTTCTTTCTTAATTTGTCCAGAAATCTTTCTTTCGATCAGTATACCACTTAAAATATCCAGTACAAACTATGTCACTGTAAATACATCTGTAAAGTCATGATACTGTCTTTTTTAAAAAGGCATAATTGAGATATTTCCAACAGAGTCCAGTTCTTCAGGAGAGTCAGCTTGGAAGGAAATCCTTATTTTCTCTGTGCAGTCCGCCCTAACAACCCAGGAACTGGTCACTGTTGAGTAGAATACAATACATAGGACATAATAATTATACGTAACACATGGCACTTATCAGACCCTGCTTCATGGATTTCTTCTATGTCTCTCCATTTCCCCCCACCTGAAATGAATTGAGTGTTTATCAAAGAACGGAGCTATGTCTCACTCACCTTTTTTTATTCCCAGCACCTAATATGGTATCAGAATAATAATAATTGGCCCTTGATAAATATCTGATGAATAAATGAGCAAATGAATAAACTAAAAAGTGATTTAATTCTAAAAAATGTTTCTGAAACGGCCGGGCGTGGTGGCTCACGCCTGTAATCCTAGCACTCTGGGAGGCCGAGGCGGGCGGATCGCTCAAGGTCAGGAGTTCGAAACCAGCCTGAGCAAGAGCGAGACCCCGTCTCTACTAAAAATACAAAGAAATTAATTGGCCAACTAAAAATATATAGAAAAAATTAGCCGGGCATGGTGGCGCATGCCTGTAGTCCCAGCTACTAGGGAGGTTGAGGCAGGAGGATTGCTTGAGCCCAAGAGTTTGAGGTTGCTGTGAGCTAGGCTGATGCCATGGCACTCACTCTAGCCCGGGCAACAGAGTGAGACTCTGTCACAAAAAAAAAAAAAAAAATATTTCTGAAATGCCTTTCTAAACTACCTTTAGAACTATTTTTGCAAGGCATCCAAGAAAATGCTTCTCATTACCTCTTAGTGACACCTTATAGGTAAGTTAAAATGATATTCCATGTGTCATTCATAAGACATGACTGGGAGGTTTCCACAATGGAATTTGACCTTTAAAGGATGAAATGAATTGAGAATACCCAATAGACCATGCTTCGGGATCTAAAGGCAGCCTTGCCACCAGATTCCACCTTCCCAAGGGAATAACCATGATATGGGCCATATTAATCTTTATGATTTTTATCATCATTTTATAGATATGCTTCAAGAGAGAAAATGTTTACCATTATTTTGAAATAAGCCAAGCCCAGCATGACCAATCCACATTGTGCTCTTCATGGAAAATATAAGCAGAGCCACAACCACAAATGGAGCAACTCTTGTGATGTCCACGTCACTCGTCTCAGATTCTAATAGAGAAGACTGAGAACTTATAGGTGATTAATTCATTTGCTTTTGTGAACAATAGAATTAAGAAAATCTGTGTTAACCTCAGCAGCAGAGTTTTATTATAATATTGAGCTAGAATTCCCTGTATGCCTCAAATGAAGGGGATATGTCTCAATTCCATCACAGCCCTCGGCAGGAATACCTAGTCAGGGGATTCAGGAATAGGCAAACATAACTCACTGCTAAGAAAAAGTCTCCTTTGTGGTATCAGCCTGAGCACGAGAAGTTTCATAGAACATGACAGCCATTTTCATAGAGAATTATACAGAGAGTTCCTAGAGAAGTCCAACAGAGTGTAACCTAATAGACCACATTAGTGTATATTTTATGTGTATAATAAGTGCCCGCATATTAGATTATATCCTAATCTAATATACTAATGGCAGAGGTCAAACTGAAACTGCAAAGAGAAAGAAACTGGCTTCCTAATGAAACCCAGTGTAAAATCAGCCAAAGATGACAGAACACGAGCACACCTACACGCACACTCATACACACACATCCATGTATCAGTGTGTATGTATACACACGTGCACACACACACTCATACATCCCACAGTGGCTGTACCTGACTCATATGACTGATGTCTCTACATCTCACCTCCAAGAGTTGAGAACCCCTTGAATTTATAAGTAGACCACATTTAGAGGGTGAAGGGAGGGATGTGACAACCATCCTGGAGTGTCAAAATCTTTCTTAGGCAATTCATTGGCACTCAATCACGTTCACCTTCCTGTACAAACAGTGCTGACTCTGGCCTCTGTAGTCTTTGCTCGTGCTGTCTCCATAACATGGAATAGTCTCTTACTTCCTCTTCACCAGGGTAACTCCTGCTTTTCTTTTAAGATCTGATGCTCAAGCCTCAGGCAGCACCCTTGAGAGAGCACCCTGACATTCCTCCACACCCCAGAGCTGCGTGAGGTGCTCATGACCTGCAATCCCATAATGTGTCCCCCTATCCCAGCACTTTCTACTTAAGCCCCTAATCATCTGCTCATGGACCTTCCTCCTCTGTGTCACTGTTATCCGGGACTGGTGGCTTACTCATCTTTGCATCAGTAAGCATTATGCCTGGCACTTGAAAGGAGTTCAAGAAATGTTTGTTCACTAAATGTGAATGTTTAGGTTCATTTAATATCATCAATACCTCTGGTATTATTTTGCCCAACTGATGAGAGAGGAAACTGAGGTTGTAAAATTGTTTAACTTGCCCAAATTCACAACACTTATAAGGCACGGAGTTAGGGTTCACAGCCTGAAATAATCATAAAACCAATTTTTTTTTGCATCAGATTAGAAAGAAGCAAAGATGATTAGAGTTAACTCTTGTAAATGATCACATGCAGCACAAGGCACTAGGTCAGTGCAAGAGAGAAACCCACACAGTGGAAGGTCCTTGACCAGGAGGCTCTGCTTCCCTCGTCACCAATTCTCCTCCCAGAAATACCTGGTATCTTTGGGCAAGTGAGCAAAGCTTCGTCTGTATTTACAGCTGCTCCCCATCTCTCCCATCACCACCTGAGCTCCGCCTCCTGTCAGATCAGTGGTGGCATCGGGGTCTCATAGGAGCATGAACCATACTCTGTAAACTGCACAAGAGGGACCTAGGTTGCGGTTCCTTAAGAGAATCTAATGCCTGATGATCAGAGGTGGAGCTGAGGCAGTGATGCTAGCGCTGGGGAGCGGCTACAAATACAGATTATCATTAGCAGAGAGATTTGACTGCACAGAGACCATAATAAATCAATTGCTTGCAGACTTATATCAAAACCCTATCCGTAAGTGGCAAGTGAAATATAATAATAATAGAAATAAAGTGCACAATACATGTAATGTGTTTGAATCATCCTGAAACTATCTCCCACCCCCACCCCCGTCCTTGGAAAAATTATCTTCCATGAAACCAGTCCGTGGTGCCAAAAAGGTTGGGGACCTTTTTGAGATGCAAAATCTCAAAAAAAAAAAAAAAGCTCTACCCATGGACTTTTTTCTCAAAATGTCACCAGAGAATACATTTCACTAAAATGAGGGAGTAAAGCCTAAAACAGGAGAAATGGAATCTGGAAAACAGATGATACAAGAACAGACAGGAGTTGGGCAGAGGGAATTCCCAGGATGACACCTGGCAGCAGACCCAGAGCATGACAGTCCTCTTTGGAGCAGGAAATGAAATCATTATTAACTGTAGAAAAAGCAAAAAGTTCTTAAAAAACAGGAAAAAGAGCCATGATGTATTACTTGGTATAGCCGATGTGTGTGTGTATCACTGAATATAAATCTAACCCAAAATTCTGATAATATTGCGCATGATATCAGGGTCTATAGAACGTGGTATGAGTGCCGGTCACCACAGCCAACAGCAGGGTGACCAGGGAGAGGACACGGGGAACAGCCTTCATTTACATTTCCTCCAACGAGGCTTACTAAACAGTATTTGCATAAATTGACAAGTATATCTATGAGCTTTAGAATTGAATCAGCTATAGATGTATTTCCCTTTTTGCCAAAGACAACAGTTTCATTAAGTATGCAAACATCAGACATGCTGAATAAAAGATGATTTGTAGAAACTATTCCTCAACAGTCCTAAAGGTTATTTCAATTTGTTACACTTTTTTGTTACACTTATTTTGGCATGCTATCAAGTTTTTTGAGCCTCTAAAAAATATGGAAAGCTACGCTTTATTAAGTGTCTATTTTGAGCCAGTAACTTTACAAACATCTATTTTCATCCTCATTTGCCCTTTTCAAAGTATGAAATTAAGACTATACATGAATTAATTTAAAACCAATTGGTTGAAATAACAAATTGGTCAAATTATTAATTAGGTAAAAATGAATACTTCCAGACATAGTTTTTTTTTTTTTTTCAATGTATTAGTTGTCTTGGTAGCATTCAGCAGTTTTGATATTCTTTACAAGTTTTTATGCATTTTTGCAGGTTTTTTAATTTGGAGAGAAACCCAAAGTTTTATGTGCATTTTTGTCCATTTTCCAGATCTTTGATTTTTACATATTTTATTTACTTTTAGCCAATTCTGCCTATTCTGTCAATATTTTTTATGAGTTTTAAATTTTTATCTCCAACTTTAAGTGAACTGAAAGAAAAATACTCCAAAATTTCTTGTTTCTGCTCACATTGATGATGTCCATGTATACTGGGATGATTTTCCAATATTTAATTATAATTTTTTATTTTAATTTTTCTTTATTTTATCATTTTCTAAGTACCTTGCTTTTCAAAAAATTTAAACACATTTTCCAGCAGTTGTGCCATTTGCCTTATTAGTAATAGTGAAATAAAGGGACCTGCTACATAAATGCATATTAATGAACGTGAGTAAAAGGTACAGCGTTACCTATTGGAATGTTCAAATACTGAAAAACTGTCTAGACAAATCCTTACAAACTTTTTATTCCACATTCCGCTTTTTAAAATAACGTGACTATCTCGGGAATATCCAGCAAAAATTGTGCACAAAAATAAAAAATAAAATATGATGCAATAAAAATTTGTGGAAATTATGGCAAAAGAAGTAAAAGAAGGCATTACAGCATTACCTTTCCTGATTTCTCTTGTAATTCTCTGGGCTTTATTTTATCTTTTATTTCTAACATCGTTAATTTTCATAAATCGCTAAAAATAAGATAGAAATATGAAAATGGCTGAAAAGCAAACAGGAAAAACATGAAGGTACATGAAAAATTGCTAAATCACCCCAGAAGTCCCCAAATAAAAAATTTTTAATGAATGTTCTTTTAAAAAATGCTCTTAAGGTGCATTAAAAGTTTCAAATAATTAATATGAGCAGCTGGAGGCAGAAAATATCAATATCCAACCAATTAGTCACTTTCACAAATTAATTTGTAAGTAAATGATCTGTTTCTGTTGCTTTTGTGTTCATCATGTTACCACTGAGGAAGCAAGATGAGAGGTTAAGTAACTTGCCAAACATCACACAACTAGCTCATAAGAGGCAGAACAGGGATATAATTCCAGCCCTGTTGACTCTTCCCGCCACGGCTCTCCCTAGCCGAGCTTTGTCTCCTGGCCCTCTTGTTTTTTCCTGCTTGATCCTCTGATTCAAAGGTCTTGTCAAGTGAAAGTAAAAGGGGAAAATCTCATGTCTATGTATTTTATTTTCCCTTAGCAGTTTTTAAAATTGTTTGATATGAGGAGAAGCGGAAACCAGTGGTTAAAATAAGACTTTAAGATTCCAGATGAATTTCACATATATGTCACATATTCCTGATCCTGAATGATCAAAATTTGACTATTCTGCAAATATGACCCCCAAAAAGCACAGTGGATTCTGAACAATGCCTTTCTTTGCAGCAAAGACCTGGTACAAAGAGAGGGAGTATCTGGGACAAGTGTCTTTTTTGTTCAAAACTGGGATAGGGGCTTCTTTGCCAAAAATCTCTAGGCTGCTTCCAGTTTCTTGGACTCCTTCTTGATCTATCAAATCAGAAAGAAGGTTTTTAAAACAGACAATGTATTTTTAACCTGAACCAGTTCATTTCTCTAATGTTTTAGCTATCTAAAGGATGTGAATACAAAACACAGTATATACTCAGTACGCTAGCAAATGCTTGCCAGAGAGATGAAGCCCTTAACTAAAACAGACAAAGCCAGATATAAATAGATAAATTAAAACTGAAATATTTTTAAACAAAGTAAATTGGATTTGTGACTTAATTTCTTTCGTTCTTTTTTCTCTGTGTTAAAAAATTAACTAAGTTTGTTTATAATGCTCCTAAACAAACCTCACTTGGAAATTCCCTATTATTTGGTTAGTCAGATCATCTTTTTAAAAATCTTCAGTTAAAAACTTTAAAATAGGGTGGGGAGGGGAGGTGTGAGAGTAAATTGATGTCATTTACATTATATGCATTATCTCCTTTAATCCTTACACCAATCTTGTGAAGAGGGCATTATGCTACCCACTTTACAGATAGGATGGGAAAATGGAGGCTCAGGGAAATTAAATAATTCGCTCAAGATCACACAGATGTAAATGTTTGAACAAACTTTGAGGCTAGGTCTGTCTATTCAAAGCCCTCATTCTAGCCAACACAAAGTATTGCCTCTCAATGGATGTAAAGATTCTCAAATACCTTATTAAGGTTTCTGAAAAAGTATTAACTCAACAGGAAGCTCAGGTTAAAAGCAGTTAATGAAGACTAACGGTCACTTATCTCTACAAACGCAGCAATCTCGCCAAATGCATCAGTCTTTTTCTGAGATGACCCCACTAAGTGGGAGGAAACCTAGGAACCGGGACTACTTACTGCCACTGGAATCCATCTCAAGACTATTGATTGGCTACTGCATCACTCCTCTATGGGCTTGCAAAGTGTGAAACCAGCATGGTCACCTCCCACAGGTCACTCTCCTGCCCCAAGGACAGAAGATGGTAACTGTGTGTGCATTTCCTTCCTTTGCCTGATTCTGGCAGCCCCCCTTGCCCGTCCTGACCCTCGGTGGTAAAAGGTCAGTGCATCGGGGCTGAGGGGATGGGGGTTTGCGCTTAGGAACTGCCCTTCGGCTTCCTTTTCCTCGTTTGCTGTCCATTTCGAATCAGGCAGTCATGGGACACAAATCAATTCGTATCTCTGGGCCTAAAAAATAGGCTCAAAGAAAAAGTCATTTTTTTGTTTACTCTTTGGGCAATTTGTAGGAGTCATTCTTAAGAAGAGCACAAAACAACTCGAAGGGGACATTTATTCCAACAAATACAGAAGAATAAAAGGGCAGACAGGAAAAACAGGGGACAGGCATGGTGTGGCATCTCACAAGATAGCCCCGGTTTTATTTTCAAGTCACAGGGGTACAATGAAGAATGGCAGAAACTGTGAGCTACCTTTTGTCTTTTGGGGTTTTTGTTTTTGTGTTTTTTTTAATGGTGGGAGTACTTACTATGCTGTTGTTCTGTTGTTTTTAGCTGGCCAGAGTGGCAAGGGAGCCTTTCCCTCTGTTAGTAGCCTTGCTGCTCTCACTGGTAAGTGGCTCTCTGGGGACTCCCATCTAGAACCCAAGGGCAGTCCCTGGGTCAGTCTTTCAAGTCCTCCTAAGCTTGGGGAGTATCTTATTCACTCAGCTTGGTCTGTACTGTTACATTTCAGAGAATAAAGAGTCCCCTGGAAGTATTAAAAGTACACATTTATGTGCTGGTCCCTTTTGTAAAATCAATCAGATTTAGCTCTGAAAACATAACTCCAGGACAGTTCATTTCAACAAGAAGAAGGTACTGAATATGATATTCCAGGACAAAAGAATAGCTCTCGTTTTTCCCCAAAATGAATTATATATTAATGGGATTATGTATATGTTTGTATGTATCATCTATTTTTCCTTATCATTCTTGGTCTTCCAGAAAACCATATATCACTGTTACTTAGCAAATCAATAGAAGTACTAATATAGTAACAAAATTAATAAATAATTTTTGAATCTTCCTACTTATCAAAGATACATAGATTCATGCTGAATTTCCTAGAGACTCTTAATTTAAGGTACTCTCTTCCAATGTAAGATCACACTTCATAAACTGTGGTTCAACAAATTTGGGGTTCAGAAAATATGGTCACTCTGTAGGGAATGTGAGCTGACAGTCTCTAAGCAGCTGTGGGACCATAGGTTGCCCAAGAAGGCAAATATTAAGAGGGCCTGGTTGAAAAGAGCTATTCATGGAAAGATGTTGATTTCTAGAAAGATGTGAATCTATAGGAAAACAGCCAGCACTTCAATTGTATATGTTATGTCATGTAGGCTTTTGTTCACCTGACCTGGGGCCCCCAGCTGAGAAATGGACAGCCGTAACATCCCATAAAAGCTTCATAACATCAGATGCCCTGCAATTCTCCTTCTTCTTTTATCTAATTAGCAACTAACTGAAAGGGGACCCCCGCAAACCTATGAGTCAGTCAAGTGACATCAAACAGGGAAGCCTCATAGCCCACCTCACTTTATGTTTCCAGAGTTAATATCTGTAATGCATTTTGAAATCTCTGAAGAAGATGTTATAAATAAACTAAGCATTTTTATCATTAATCCAAAACAGGTCAAACATAAGTAGTGGGAATGAAGCACACTTTTGAATTCTGGCTCTGGGATCAAACAAAAATTCATAAAAGCAGAGATCTCCAGACACCTGCTTCCTCTTGCCACATCCAGAGCTATAATGAGATTTCTAGCAGGCTTATGAGGCCCAGGAAGCCACAGCTGTTTCTGTCTTCCCGGCTTTCTAGAATGGCCACTTGGTGTAGGAAAACCTTAGAGACATTTTCCAGACTCTGCAGTTTCCTTGGAAATCAAACGTTGGGTTTTCCAAATCTGGGGATAGTCATGAACAATAAGGCATGCTCCTAAAGTAAGAAAAGAGATTTCCCAGGGAGATCTGCTGAGAACGAGCATAAGGAGAGTTTTGAGGTCTTTGGGGAATGATAAGGCCAAATAAAGACGAAATCCTACATAGGATTCAACACTTTAGCTAAGGAGCAGTATCACTGGATGCTCCTTGGCCTCACGCTTCCACATGTCTCTTTGGGCACTGTAAGTATCTGGTCCTTATTTAAAATCTTGATATTTTGTTCATCATGGAATTCTGTGTTAATGTTGGTTTTTTAAAATACTGCATCAAAACATTGGTTTTAGCCCTCACTCGAAAAGCAACAGGCCTAGTGCAAGGCACGGCTAAGTGTGTGAGGTTGTGTAAACAGCCTAGTCAAATGTGCTTTTGGGCACAATCACAGTTGGCTGTCGCCTCCTCCTCAAGCTAACTCAATGCACGAACCCTGCCAGAAGGCCTAAGGCATCCCATTGCATTCCCGTGAGCCTCTAGAGGCAGGGACATATTTGCCATATTATTGGTGCTAAATTATTGCTTTCTGAATGAATGAATGACTAAGTAGCATAGGCTCTATAGACGAGGCCCTGGGCACTAATTCCACCTTGTGTGACCTTCAGGAACTCTCTGAAGTTCAGTTTCCTCATCTGTAAGATGGAGAGGAGAACAATAACTATTTCACAGGGTTTAGGAGAGGATCAAACGATAAACTGTTCCTGAGAGTGTTTCATAAATAGTAAGAACGTAGTTTAACAAAAGATTGTATTGGTTTAAGTGATACTGAGAAAAATGTTGTGTGCTCTGGAGGGTATTTGTGGAGGAAGAGAAACTCTTTGGAGCCAAAATAAAAACAGTGAGGGAAGGTCATGAATGATTAAGGGAGGTGAGTGTCTGCTACTGTCTATGGAAAACAGAAATCAAAACATAATTCCCTAAAAACAGAAAAATGAAGCTTTCAAATATTGGTAAAAACCGTGGCAACAGAACAGGCCATGGTCATCATTCCTGCATAATGTGAATATGTTTCAGATTATAGATCTAGTTTACTCAGGGCACAGTCAGAATCCCCCAAAAGCCGTCATTTTCTATTTTGAATGCTTTTCCAAATATGTAATATTCAAAATAAATGGTTAGATGCCACACACACAAAAAGGGAGAGCGCTCATGTTTTTAATAGCTTGTGAAATGCGGCCATGGGCCTGCTGGTTGGGGTTGAAAGGAAGTAGCCCATAAACAACTCCATCAAGCGTGACAGAGCATGTTTAAGCTAAGTTTCACACAAAGAAAATTCTTCCATAGTTCCAAGTGCCTGGGTCCCTCAGACAAGATCACATCCTATTGGAAGGGATGGGAGGCCCTTCAAGAAGGCCTCATCTGAGGACTGGGAGGTGTGAGGTTTAAGATTTGTAAGAAATGTGGGATCGATTTATTGCTCACCTCTAAAATTGTATGATAAAATCTTTTCTGACAGTTTTATAAAGTTAGGATGTGCATGAAAGCTTACTGTGGAGGGCAACAATTTCAATTTAATTATACTTAGGACCAATGAAATGTGCATAGGAAAAGATATAGCTTGTGGGGAGGGTAAGGGGAATAATTCATTTCCATTCCTTTTTATAATATGTAGAATTACCTCTCAAAGTGATTACAGAGTCTACTCAAATAAGTTATTAGATTCCCTAATGAGATCTAATTCAATATATTCAAGTAGACAGAACTAAATGCCAAGATCTATGTTCTATTTTGAATCCATTCCATTATTGCTATAGGAGTGTGTCTAAGTCCTTCAACATCTCTTCATCTTAGCCAACACCTTGGATAAATGGAAACCATGGTTTTCACCCTCTGGAATGATTCAACTTGGCTTGATATCAATTTATGGCTCTTCTGTACCCTCAAAGGCGCATGACAGCTGCCTGTCCCTACAACATGACTCCCCTTGCTGCAGTTGATTGGTCCAATGTGATCCAACCTGGGGAAATCAGTCCCTACAAAATTTCAATCAGATCTAAGAGAGGGTCATTTTCTGCCACCTGGCCAGGTAAACAGGGAAGAATATTCTTCAAGAAAGACAAGACAAGTATCCAGGAGAGGTGGAGAAGAGAGGCCAAGAGGGCAGAGATTTGGAGGTTGTCTGTGTCTCAGTAGCAGAATCCTTTTCTGAAGCTTAGCTGCCTCCCGGTCTTTGGACTTCATGATGTGCCCCCATCATGAAATCAGTTAGCTTCTCCAGTGTGAATATAAGCTCCTTCGGTCAGTCTGCGTTTTTACAATTATAGCCTGAAGAGCCCCAATGAACATATTCCTGTAATAGAAACTCCAAAACTAGATTATTTAAGAGATATGATCTGTGACGCCCATGCCCACATTTCCCACCACCACCACTGCCACCTCTCTTTCTCTGTTTGCTGAAAAAATTAGATTTACAGATCTGAAGACCAAAAGAAACCATAGAGAACATCTGATCCCGTTCTTTAGCTCACAGATGCAGAACCAGAGAGGTCAAAGGACTTGCTCAAAACCACCTTGTTCACAGTGGAAGATTCATGGAGCTTTCCGTTGTAGCCACAACATCTTAGGCATACGTCTTACAGGTTTTCCATTTTTCTCCTTACCTCTCTCTTTCTCTCTGGGTAACTCTTATTTCAGTGTGCTCTAAGAAACCTAATCTGGGAAGTTAAGAGGTTGGGACACACATCCTAAGTAAATCCAGATACCACAGGGAAATGGTATGCTATGGTGTAAAAACGGGGTTTGGACATCAGGCTGCTTGGGTTCAAGCCCAGCCTGACCACTTACTAGTTAGGTGACCTTGGCAAGTTAGTTAAACTCCTCTGAACTAATTTCTAATTTGTTCATCCGAAGATGGGGATGATGATACCGATCTCACAGGGTTGGTGCCTGGTACACCATCACATAATGTCGGCTATTACTTTTACTAAAGGGCAGACCAGCCCAGCAGACAGAGAAAATTGCTAGTCATGAGACCTCTCAGCCTCACGCGTTGTCCCTTATCAGCAAGACCCTCTGCCAAGTCTGAGGGGACTGACAGCTGCCCCAGTCGTGAGAGAAGAAAGCAGACGACGCATCCGAGATTAGGGAGAGCTTATAAAGCCACCTGCGAGGCATTCACGACACTCCCAACTGCTCCAAACAGACGGAGCCTAAATGGGTTTGGTTGTGCTTTTTAGCATTCTCTCTTTCTAATTTGTACCTCCAGGTGACTGGGACACACGTTCACACCCTGGAGCCAAATACTTCCACATAGTTCTTCAGAAATACTCCACTTACTCCATAGCATTGCTATTTTAACTATTTAAGAAATTTCTCTTTCATTTTGCCCATCCCTCAGGTTTTCATTTCTAACACCAGACCAAAGCTCTCAGGCACTCCTTTCCTCACTGACACTGACAGAGAAAGTAATTTAGCAAAGCGGATATTTATTTAAGTGACTGGGCGTTGATTTAAACGCCAGTGATAAATTTGTCGATCTTGCTCTGAAGACTGTTATTCTTGGTAATGTAATTGTCATGGATCATAACTACAAGACAAAGTACAGCTTCAGCTGTCCTGGTGTTGCGAGAGGATGGAATGTCAAGTGATGTTTTGACTATGGGAGCATTTCCTGGAGAGCAGAGAACAATAGACCCTTCTCAATCCGGGATTAAACACATATGAAAACATGTCTTGAAATTTGGTGGAAACATGGATCTGTTAAGGAATCATAAGACTGTATTTCTTTCTTTCTTTTGTAGCACTAAACGGCATTTAATTAATGACATTCGATGACATCCCACTGCCTTCTGGAATAGCTTTGCCTTCCATTTCTGCTCCATGAACCCACCACACTTTCTGACCTGTCTCTCTGCACGTGCTCGTTCTTCTCCCTGAAATCCCTTTCTATTCTAACTTCCTACACCAAGACTTACCTGATAATTCTTTATCATTCCTCAAGGGTCAGCTCAACTCTCACCTCTTGGAAAGTTTCCCTGAGAGCCTGAACCAGGTGGGGCTCCCTGCTCAGTGTTCACAAATTGTGCTCACAATCCATCATTGCTAACAGTGAATGCACATGACAACTGTCCCAGTCATCATGAATGTCTTCTTGCAGGGCCCACCATTCATTCATCTCTGCATATTAGCAGCTCGATATTACTGAATGAATGACTGAAGCTGTTCTGAATCAGTGAATGTATGGCCTTTATACAAAAAAAACAACAGAAATGAAGACAGTGTCTTATAACCCAGACAAACCAGGAATTCTCTGACATGCCAGCCCAGCTGAAAGTGCCCACTGGATTTATGTAGAACCACAACAATTGCAGAATAGGAAAAAAATTCATCGCTACTTTTGGAAAGCATTTGTTTTAGAAACAATCTGAGATAACAGATCATATTTTATGCATTCTCCTTTTCTTGTTTCTTATTTCTCAAGTATTTTCAGAAAAAAATAGGCTGTTACTTGCTTCAGAGTTCACTTATTTCTGCTCATTCACCTCCTCATCAGAATGCTTAGTCCTTATCACATAGGCACTGGGGAAAATGACAGTAATCCCCCCAATACAACTTCAGATACCCATCATAAGCCCCAGGAGCAAAGAGAAAAAATATTAAACTATCATCAAGAAGGCCTTATTTCTTTTCCTGTGTTAGACACAAATGGAAAAGCAGAAAGCACAAGAATCACACTGTTTCTATGATACTCATGTGTTTGTAGAAGTTGTTTTGTGAGAACTACCCTAAAGCTTCCTGAATAAGAAGCTCTGACCACACAGGTTGGTAAAACATGGAAAAACAACATGCTGTCAAAGTAGAGACCAATTTGGGAGTATCCACTTTTAAATGTTATATACAGAAATTAGCCAACTGGCACTATGGCAACAGGGAAGGCTATAAAGTAGATGACCAGTTTTCTTAGGGACAGTCCTGCTGATGTACCCTGCAGTTGAGGCTCATGAGAAAGGCACTCTGTCTCCACGGTGCACTAGGCTACCCACATACGCTCTTTCTCGTGTCTAAGACCCCAGGATCTCCAGCGTAACAAGGAATCCCTCTGAACCATTCCACGCTGACAACCTTCCATGCTCATAAATGCCTTCTCAAAGGGAACTCTGCAAAGTCTTTCTATCGGCCATTCCACAGCATTCTGATCAGATCTGGAGGTGCTGGCCTTGTATTTAAAGGAAAATGTAAATAACAGCAAACAAACTGTGTGCCTGGCACTGTATTAAGCACAGTCTTTACAACAAATGGACTCCCATGATATTATTATCCCCATTTTACAGATGAATAAACTGAGATTCAGAAAGACTGGCCAATTTGATCAGCCATGGAGCTTGGATGAGGTTGAACCAGATTGAAGCCAGGCTTTCTAACTTCCAGGCACTTTGTCTTATTCACTACATTTGAATGGTCCAGGCCAGGGTCTCCATATGCGATGTATCAGAACACAGAAAAAGTGGGCACCAGCTCTGCATGGAAATTCTTGTTTGAAGACTATTTCTAAGGTACTTCTCTCCTTCAGGATGCACAACCATAGTCCTTTATCATTTTCTTATTCAGATATTTTTAAAGTTCTCATCATTTCATCGGTGTAATCAGAACTACTATTTTCTAAGCCTGTACTATGTGCCAGATATTTTATTACACATCTACACAAAAAAGCTGAGAAACAAATAACCCAATAAAAAATGGACAAAGGATCTGAATAGATATTTTCCCAAAGAAGACATACAAATGGCCAACAGGTGTATGAAAAAATGCTCAACATCACTATTAATCAGGCAAATGCTAATCAAAACCACAATGAGATATCACCTCACTCCTGTTAGGATGGCTATTAATAAAAAAAACAGGAAATAACAAGTGTTGGCAAGGACGCAGAGAAAGGGAACCCTGCACACTGTTGGTGGGAACATAAATTAGTATAGCCGTTATGCAAAACGTTATGGAAGCTTCTCAAAAGACACAAATAGAACTATGATCATATGACCCACAAATCTCACTACTGGGTATACATATCCAAAGGAAATGAAATCAGTATTTCAAAGAGACATCTCTACTTCCATGTTGATTGTGGCATTATTCACAGCAGCCAAGACACAGAAACAACCTACGTGTCCGTGAGTGGATGATAGATAAAGAAGTTGTGGGTGATTATATATATTCAGCCATAAATAAGAAGGAAATCCTGCCATTTGTGACGATGTGGATGAACCTGGAGGACATGATGCTAAGTGAAATAAGCCAGACACAGAAAAACAAATACTGCATTATCTTACTTATATGTGGAATCTAAAAAAGTTGAACTCATAGAAGCAGAGAATAAAAATGGTGGTTACTAGAGGCTGGAGATGGCAGAATGGGGAGATGTTGGTCAATGGGTATGACCTTCAGTTATGAGATGAACAACCCTGCAGATTTGATGCATAGCATGGATGGTGAAGGATGTGTTAATTAATTTGATCTTGGTGATCATTACACAATAT
The DNA here is from genome assembly GCA_008086735.1 of Cheirogaleus medius. NCBI lineage: Eukaryota > Metazoa > Chordata > Mammalia > Primates > Cheirogaleidae > Cheirogaleus > Cheirogaleus medius. The sequence continues at coordinate 18,707,832 of VBSM01002217.1, forward strand.
ATATATATATATATATATATCAAATCATCACATTGTACACCTGGAATTTATTCTATCTTTATTTATCAATTAAATATTTAAATTTTTTTCTAAAAGCCTGAGATACTCAATTATCTACAAACAACTTGCCCAAGACTCAGCTTCCAGTAAGCTGCAAAGCCAGGATTCTAACTCGATTCTAACCCTGCAGCACCAGCTTTTCTTGCAATCCCTTGCTACACCTGCAGAGCTGGAGCGCTTGATTTCATTCTACCCCAGGTCTTTGCAGCCCTTCTTTAGTCACAGAAACTAGTGCTGGCCCCTCCACCCTGCTCAGAGCATGATGGAAAGAGAATAAGCCTGTAAGCGGCTGTCATGTTGGCTTTTAAAATTACAGTCCTATTGCTGATGCAAAGGCGAAATCTTCCTCCACCACCCATCGTGCCTCGTTTCTCCATCTGTGACATTGTGGGACAGCCTGGAAGGGGAACAACATGACCCAGGATAGCCAATCACATTCCTTCTGTTTGAAGGAACCAGAGAGGAGGTGACTACAGAATAGCCAATTGAGAGACTCCTTGGAAGGTCCCTTACGATGCTGTAGAAAATTTCTCAAACCTTCTTGATTTTAAAGAACTTGGCAAGCAACTTAGAGCTTTCTCTTCCTTAGTTTCCAGCCGAAACCCTGGAGGCACCGCAGTGGAGTTAGGTGGCGCTGGGAGCAGCTTCATCCCAACAGGTCCCTTTGGAAGGGTAGTGGGAGAATACGCAGTGGAAAGGGAGGGAGTGTCTTGAAGCACATTTGTACAGCAGGCATGATTTTATTTGTTATGCACAATTGTATGCAAGACTGTTGCAACTGTATTATTACTTATTAGATTAAATTTTAGTGGGCAGTTTGATGGTGGTGATAGGAGCTAGGGAAGCACTAGAAGCCACAGCTTAGCACCTCCTTCCTCATTTGAGGCATATGACCTTCCTGAGCCTCTGTTCTGACCTGTAGAATGGAGATAAAAAACACCTACCTCATAGAATTGTGTGAGAACTAAGTGAGTTTGCATTTACAGCGCTAACACACAGTAGACGCTTAATTAATGGTAGCTACTGATTACCACTGAATTGGGTTGAAACTACTTACTGCTCCTCTTGCTTCTTCACAAAACTATTATAAAAATATCTACTCTAAAACATATGAAAGTACCTTTATTCCAAACCCTGGTTTGGAGGACAGCTGGCACTTTAGATTTACTAAATGTTTATACCCCATCAAGACCCAAAAAGGATTTGAGGTGGCTCCCAATAAAAGACACAAGTACAAGAAATCCGTGAAGCCATTAAACAAGGGCAACAGAGGTAGGATTCTGGCAAAAGGGGGAGAGAGAAAGAACACACAGTGTAGAGCTGCGTTTCTCACGCTGCGTAGGCATCACCTGGGGGCTTGTTAAATGCGGGTTCTGCTTCACCAAGTCCCAGAGCAGGAGCTGAGATCCTGCCTCTCTAAGCAGCTCCCAGGCAAACGCTGCTGGTGCATGGACCACACCTGGTGTGTGTGGGGGAGTTAATGAAAGGGAGCACAAACTATTACCACTTTATATCTTGCTGCAAGTACGCAGTGCAGAGTCTGATATAGAAATGCGTTCTAATAACTTTTTTAATTAGTAGAAAACTCTGAGGATGTCAGTGCATGTCAAATAGTCCTCCCTTGAACAAATGTTTTCTACCTCTCTGTCTCTCCCTCCTCCTCCAGGGCCTTCTGGCCCTGACGCTGTGAGCGAGGAATCTGATGTGCCTGACAAGCCTCCTTCTAAATGATTTCAAGGAAGCAGCTGTGAGTTGCACAGATACTGGAAATGCATGATGTAACCTCTTACATTCAGAGAAAGGGATGTCCCTAAATCGAGCCATATTTTGCACAATGAAGTAGGCATATTTGAAACTGGAAAACATCCAAAGAAAATATGGAATCCAAAATATTTCTGCAAGTCATGGCCTTTGCCTTCTCATGGCCAAAATTACCTACCTGCGCCTGGCTTGGCCCTTCCTCTCTCCTCATGCTGGATACTCCCAGTGCTAATTCCAGCTTGAGCTCTCTGTGGGCATCAGTGGCTGAGAAATCTATAAAGCAGTCGGGCTATGTGCTAAAAGCTGTAATAGATTATCTCATTTAACCCACTGCTGGGACTTTACAGGTGAGGGTGCTCACAAAGATGGAGTATGTTCCACGGTCACGCATCTATTAGGGATCATAACAGGATGCAAACTGAGGTCTCTCTAACCCAGGGTTTTTCAACCTCTGTGAAATGTTGACGGACATTCGAGACCAGACAATTCTTTGTTATTGGGCAGGGGGCGCTGTCCTGTGCATTGTAGAATCCTTAGCAGCATCCCTGGTCTCTACCCACTAGATGCCAATAACAACTCCTCATCCTAATTATGACAGCTAAAACTGTCTCCAGGCATTGCCAAATGTCCCCTAGGAGGCAAAATTGCGCCTGGTTGAGACTGTCCCAACCCAAAGCCTGAGTCCCTAATAAACAAGGATGGGCATTATTTGTCAACATTTGGCAAGGATTGGCGCTGTTATAAGCTAAATTGTATCCCCCTCCAAAATTCATATATTAAAATCCTAACCCCCAGTGCCTCAAAATGGGATCGTATTTAGAGACAGAGCCTTTAAAGAGGTAAGTTAAAATTAGGCTGTAAGGGTAGGCTCTAATCCAGTCTGACTGGTGTCCCTATAAGAAGAGGAAATTTGGACACACAAAGAGACACTAGGGACATGAATACACAGAGGAAAGACCATGTGAGGACACAGTGAGAAGACAGACATCTACAAGCCAAGGAGAGAGGCCTCAGAAGGCGCCGACCCTGTTGGCATCTTGATCTTGGACTTGAAGCCTCCAGAACTGTGAGAAAATCAATTTCTGTTATTTAAGGTTCCTAGTCTGTGGTATTTTGTTAAGGCAGCCCTAGCAAACTAATACCAGTCCCAAAGAGCCACAGAGCCGTCTGCCTTTACTTTCCCATTTTGTGTAGAATATACCTTGGAAGGTTTCAGAACCAATTCCAAGAGTAGAAAAATAAAAGGTCAACTCATGAATTCTGTGGAGAGATATCCCAAAATTTAACAGGCAATGCTATGTATGATTCATGTTTCTTTTCACAGGCCAGAGGATAACCATTGCTAGAAAAATGCTCTTGAAATACTTACCATGCCATAGCAATTTGCTTTAAAACTTGATGACTGGTTGTCCGTCACATCCTCCTCACACTCACTTTTATTTGTGCCCTTATCTTTATATGTCTTTATTGAGAATATACTTTCTGGCAACTCTGAGTGAAATGGCATTATGGCATAGTGCCAATATAGCAAGGACACTTGTGATGTCACTCCTCAGTTCGCTTCACAGCAGACGTGACAAGAAGGCTCCAGACAAGACGACCAAATAATCAGAGGTGGCAGGAGAGACGAAGCCTTGTGCTAGCCTAGATGCAGTGCAGTGTGCTGTACCTGGCTACACACTGGAATCATTTGGGGAGCTTAAAAAAAGAAAAAAACAACAACAGTGCTTCAATTGGTATGGGGTAGAGTTGGGGTATCAGTATTTTCGCAGTGACTTTCATGCACAGCCAAGATTGAGAACGCCGGCACTGTGAAACGGAGGATTCAAGCTAGCTATAGGACAAGGCTCTCAACTTCCTGGGGCCTTAGTCTTCTCGATTGTAAAATGACCATCATAACTCTTACCTTGCCTATTTTATAGTATAGCACTGTTCAAATTATATAGATAAGTTGAAAACCACACAAAATTATATGGTGTGATCGATATTTTTAATTTTTAGAAAGCAATATTATGCTGACATTAGCACCACTGTTCTCATTTCATCTTTGCACCAATCTCCTGTGCAACCTCAGGTGAGTAACTTCACCTCTGCAGGCGTCAGTTCAGACCCACATAAAATGAGGCCGTGTCGAAAGTCACCTTCAGGTCAAACATTACATGTCCCTGGCAGGACAGTTTAATACATTGTACACAATATGGCTATTTTCTGTTGAGATCTGATTTTCTCATTAAACTAGAACATCAGGGGTTTAGATTCTCCCTCTTAACCATCATGATGACATCAGGAGTCAAATGTAAATTATGCTGTGGCCTGGAAAGTAATTTGGTAATTTGGATCAATCATTTTAAATGTTCAACTTTTGGCCCAGTTAGTTCAATTCTGGGAATCCATTATGAGAAAATAATCAAGATGCAGTCAAAGATTCATGCACAGGGATGTTCATTACAGCATTATTTATTGATATAGGGACACTGGGGGTGTGGATATAATGTTTAATGAGAAAAAATGCTTCTGTAAATTATGATATAGTCATAAGATAGAATATAATATAGTTATATATATATATAACATTTTTTCAAAACTACTGACAGAGAAAGCATCATATATATTAAACAAAACAAGATCTAGAGAAGGACAATGTGTGTGTGCCCATGCACACATACACACACATCCCAGAAAATGATTAGAAGGAATTGCATACAACAAAATGTTGATCAGTTATAGTAATTATGGCAATTTACAGAATGTTTTTGATTTTCTTTATATTTTCTGTACTTCCTAAATTTTCTTCCATGTGCATAGATTGCTTTTATCATCAGAAGGGTAAAAGCATCATTTTAAAGAGCCACTGTGGGTCCAGATACAACAAAGACAACACGTTTGGGCAAATATCTGGTGAGGGGAAGCACAAAAGGCTCACTGCACCCCAGCAGAGGAACCAGCACCACCCCCAGAAGCAGGGGCTGTGAGAAATCACCGAGGACTCAGTCAGGACTTCGCTGAAAAGTGAAGACAAGCTGCTCATACCTCCTGTCTCCGGCGGATCATTATTCAGTTAAAAAAATGGCAAACTCTCCTGGCTCAGTGCTTAATGGGCTTTTCCCATCTTATCTGCAACACACACATTCTATCTTTGGAGGACACAGGGAAGGAAGGAAGAATCCAACATAAATCACCAAAGAGGCACATTTACCATAAAACGAACGAAACTGGAGCTTCAGGGCGCCTCACTTCCACCGGCCCCTTCCAAAGTCAGCGAATGGGCTCCCTAGAAATGTGTTCATGTTTATGTGCTCACCATTTCCCCAAATTTGCAAAAGTAAAAGATTTTAACCATAATCAGTTATGACTGCAGTCACTTCCATTTTGCCTTACCTCCATCACACTTCTGCTCACATGAGAGGGCATTAGAGCGGCTGTGGCATTTGGGGGACCCATCTAGTCAGGGTATCTCAGCCTCGGCACTATTGACATTTGGGGCTAGATCTTTCTTTGTATTGGAGCTGCCCTGAGCATTGTGGGGTGTTTCCCAGCATCCCTGGCCTCTGCCCACTCTATTCCAGTAGTACCAACACCACCCAGTCATGACGACCAAAAATGTCTCCAGACACTTCCAAAAATATCTCGGGGTGATGGGGCAAAATTCCCAGTGGTTGAAAACCACTGACCTAAGGGGACATTGAGTTAAGGATGCATTTAGTTTGGGTTTAGTGGGATATAGTTATACGGTTCACAGTTACTTCCATGCACACTTACAGAGCCAGCTGTGCTGGTGGGAATGGTTTCCAGGAAAACTTCCCCAGCTCTCTGTGCTGATTCACCCATGTAACACGAGGAAGCAAAGCCAGACGGGTCCTGTGTGATATGAACAAGTCCGTGGCACTTGGCACTCGAAGTATGCGGGCGGTGGAGGAGAAACAAGGTTTAAAATGTATAGAGCCAGAAACTGTTCTGCAGAAAGTTCTTCCAATCAGAAGTATAAGAAGGGGTTTTATTTCTCACCAACGCTGATCAAAATGAAAGTTCTAATATGCAGCACATGAATTATAAATGCAACAAATAAGGACATTTCATGTATTTTGTGTGGAATCAATAGAAACTATTCTGACATAAAGAAGCAAATTGTAACCAAAATTTTTCAGAGCATGCAAAAACCAGTACTTCCTTAAGAAGGAGAAACATGTATTCAATAGAAGTCATGAACAGGCTTTTAGATTTTTTTTTTAAGTTTTTAAAAGTGAGATACTTTAATCTCAGGCAGAATGAACTCCACCATTGGCATATAATGCCTCAGCAGTAATATTTATGAGTATCCTGTAAAACATATCTTCAGAATAGTCAAAAGAATGGGACTCAAAACTGACCTTTGTAAATTACAGCACAGTTTATAAAGTTGTCTTGGTTATAAACGAGATCATCTAGTTAGAATTAATGTGTTCTAAAACTGACCTACTTGCAGAGCTTAGTCATATCTTTGCAGAGTAAGTGAACCAGGATTAAGGACTTGCTTTCTGGTGTTAATACTATCAAGTTTCAGGCCAGGGCTAGTAGATAGAAAAACTATTTTAAATAATGGAATTGAATCCCACAGAAATTCTCTGTGGGGCCAACTCAACTACAGGGCAGAGGCACAAATTCTCAGATAAATATTCCTATAGATAATTGAGACCATCTCAAAACTCACCCTTGCTACCACCCTGAAAGGGACAAGAAAAGTAAAAATCTCTGTTCCATATATATCAATGGTCACATATTCAAATACTCCTTATCCACTTGAAAAACTTCACAGATTCTTTGAAGCACCAGACCTTAAGTTCATCAGCATCTTGAACTCCACTGAACCAAGTCACATGCCGCAGCTGAAAGGGAGATTTTTAGATTTCTTGATACTCCATCCGTTGAGAAGAATGAATCATATGAACACAGAAAAGAGTTTAACTTTTTTCCCCCCTTTTTGCTGATTGACATGAGATTGCTGCTATGGATGAAGATAACATAAAACTTAAGATGCTGTGCCGGAACAAGAACATCAATGACAACCTGTGTAAGGCATGCTGTCAATTCAAAGAATATTCAGGATTCATTATTACGCGAGCATACTTGAAGGACCTTGAAACCAATTTGATAGACGCTTTCTTAAATTTGACAATAATTCTAACATCTGACAAGACATTGCTAATAGCAAGCTTTGAAGCTGAAAGAAACTTTTTTAAATCATCAATAACAACAGAAAAGGTTAGTTTGATCGACCCTGAGAGAGGAAGGAGAAAATTATCTCCTTAATTCTCTCCATAGACAGCACAGCACAAATTATTATATAAAGAGGTAGTCAGAGTGTGTAGTTCAAAAATATAGGGAAAAGTATTAATGAGGTTGGGTATCCTTATTGATAATTATTAATAATTCTTATTATCAACTAATAAGAATATTACATTATTCTGAATGTTGTGTTTGTGACAATTGTTAGCTTTTAATCTTTTATGAATTTGTTGAGATTTTCTTCTAATATATTTTTAATTCATAATTTTGTATTTTTTTCTTATGGGACTCCCCCCCCACACACACACAAATTTCATAATTTTCAGGCCTCCCCACCCCTGTGCCTGTGCCTGCCTCCCTGAGCCATCACCCATCCAGGTCCTGGGTATATGTCCTCTCAGGTCACATTCACACCCATCTAATAAGTGGGATATGCCACTGTCCTTTTTATAATTAATCTAATTTGTTGGATCATATACCTTGCTCTGAAACATATTAAAGACTCTGAGACTTAATTTGGAATCGCCCAAAAGTCTACATCACAGAAGAAATTTCTGTTAGCCTTTATTACCAAACTGTAGAGTCTATGTGTGTCAGTGACTCTAGTATCAGAGGACAGAGCCCACGCCACAGAAACTCTCAGCACAGCAGCTGACACGATTGAGCATATATCCAATCAGCAATGAACCAGTCAGCTCTATTAAATTGTCCCGTACTTTTTAAATATAAATGATGTATTAGGTAGGTTATGAATAGGACAAAATAAATGCATTTAGTTTAGTATCATCCCACTGCACAAATAGCTAAGGATCAGCTAGTAATGTGGCATTAGTTATACTATTAGGCCATTTACACTGATAAGATGTATATCTTTGGTTTTCTGAGGAGGAAGATTTTTAGCCTTATAGGCCATCTGGGAGAGGCTACTAGCATGTTACATTTTCTAGAACTCTCTATGAGTGCCAGGATCATGTGCTAACACCTAGCACAGTGCCTGGCACTTATAGATGCTCAACAAATATCCGGTGAATGGATAAGACTCTACCACACTTCCCTGTTTCCTGGGAATGAGTGAATCTGAGTAGTCATTTTCTTTGTGCAGTGACCCCCACTTACAAAAGGGAAACCCACTGTTCAGAAATCTGTGAGATTATAGAAATGAGTTGACTCTTAAGAAGAAAGCAACAATGGATCCTAATAACTAATGAAGACACACCTCCATAGCACCCACAGAGTACAAGAAGAATCCTCCTAGAACCAAAAGGTAACTAAAAACTAGAAATCCCCACAAGGGACTATTTATTTATCTTAAAGACTAAATTTAGCAAAATTCCCTTTCATATCAAACATTAGGCAATCCAAAGATTTAGCCTCAAGAGGATGTAATCGATTGTAAAATATTTTCGTTTTCCATGCAGTGTCTGCATTTCTATATATCTGGCTGTTAGAAGTATTAGGCAGAAAAGTATAATATATATCCTAAAATGTGTGACTTATAAAAGTCACTTCAATCTCAATACTGATTTTTATTACATAGTGGGACCATTTCCTTCCTTCTCTTTTGAAAACGTACACCTCTAACACCATATTCCACAGGAAAAAGTTTTCTACAGCCAACTTTATAGACGCATATATTAAAAAGAATTCTAAAGACCATGCCAAAATCCTTTCCTCACCAATGACTGGTTTTGTATTTGTTAGACCTGAATCAATATACAACATTCCTATAATCTCTTGCTTTTGCCCTTTATAAATTTTTATTTGGATGTTTATCCTCATCTATAAATATATGCTTTCTCCCACTCTTTAAAGAATTGAGTGCAAAGAACCTTTTAAAAGGAGGCAGTATAAGATGATCATTCAAAGGCCTGAAAGCATGCTATGTTTGATTTCTGCCCTTGGCCGTACCTGAAGTTCATGGTATATCTTACCCCTTGGGCCTTTATATTCTTTCCTCCCTACTTACCAATGGACAACCAAAGTATTTACACTGGTTAATTAACTGTTACTTAAAATACAATGATTTTCCTATTAAATCATCAAATTACTAACCCAAATTTGTAGTCTATTTGTATAGTATATATAGGATGTTACTTCTTTCAAAAGTATTTTTCAAGATTATATAGGTGATGGCAACCTAGTTTTCCAAGTTAATTAAATTTGAAACCAGACCATCGAGGGAAAAATGGAAACAATTCCAAATGACTCAAAATAGTACTAGGCTTCGATTATATTTTAATGATTTTCACAACAAACCTCAGTGTCTGTTTTGGCAAAGAATGTCTCATAACTTTATTGAAAAAAACAAGCTCAAGATGCCAAAACATTTTTAGCAAAATCTCAGACTGATGGTTTATTGCTTTGTGATTAAAAATAATAGAAAAAAATCTACAAAAATAAAAGAGTCTGGAATGAAACTACTAAAATTCAAATTTAAATTCTTCCAGCAGAATTTAAAATCTGTTTGAATAGTGTCGGTACCAGTTCCACATCAGTACTCTGCCATGCTATTTCTCATAAGGGACATGCTGCCTGCGGAGAGTTAAACTGTTTCGTGCTGCTCTTAGCGAGGGGAGGTGACTGGACTCTGGCCCATGGACTCTGTACCCCAGACCCCCTTCACAAACTGGCGATAGGCCTGAAGAACAGTGAATCCAAGTTAGGGGAGTGGCTGGCCCTGGCCAGGGCTGACTGCCCCACAAGCAATCAGCACATGACTTTGGTCCTTAGTGTCAGTGGAACTAACACTTCACAGTAGGATCTCCATGAAGTTCCCCGAGGTTAGGCAAAATTGGAAGAAAATAAAATCCGAGGCTGAGTTGGTTACACTACACCATCATGGAAAGCATCTACTGGGAAAGACAGCCTTTCTGGGCTGGAAATGGATATAGAATCTAACCAAGCCCCATCCCCAGGCCCAGAGAGGGGAATGGCCAGACGTACAGTCTACGGCAGAGCTGGAATTGGGATTCAGGGATCTCCGTTTGCAACTTAAGTCTTCCACACAGCTTGGCATACCGTTCCACCTTGAAACAAACCAATTCTACTCTTTACCCCTTAAAGGGATTATGATATATGCTTTGGGTTTGGGTTTTCCTTGAAACTCTTCTTGCCTTCAGCAACAGCTCTCTGTTAGCACCAAATTCTATTGCTTCTAGCCCATCCCTGAGCTTGCCATGCTTTAAAGTGAGCGCCAAAGGAGGAAGATAATGATGTTAATTGAGTGTCCTAATTTCTCCCCATAAAAGTTATGAAGTTGCTTGATGAAGCTAATTTATTATAGAGTCAGCATGTGGTGGGTTGAGGGTGGGGGTGCTGTTCCCTCTCAGTTCCCGGATCTTTTGCTGATGAAGCCTTTGAACTCCTGCCCACACAAAGTCCATGAATCAGTGTCATTTACCATGTGCATTTAGATAATTGAAATAATAAAGATGAAATGGATACAAAAGATCTACTATTTCATGAACAGCAACTCCTTTTTATCAGTGCACCAAGAGTGAAGCAAATTAGACCACCTACATTCCTGCTCCATAAAAAACATCCTATCATCTTGTTCCCATCTTTCCACCAATCCTACCTATTTTCATTTTCTTCCTCAAAAGGTGCTAAAACACACACACACACAAATGCACACACAAATATACATATATATGTAGGCTTCTAATCAAAATTACCATTCTGAATGGAAATGATGTGGGGATTTGTACAAATGATAATACATAGGAAGAAAATTGGACACAAATGTCTATATTTTTCTGCTTCACTATGGTTATAAAAGTTTAGGCATACAAAAATTGGAAGTTTAAAAACTCAGCTTACTATAAACTTTGAAATGCTACACTGAAAAAGAATAAAAGTGTTCATGTTTAAAGCCACTTAACCTGCTATAAAATCAGGACAAAAATATCATTCTTAAAAATTAAATACCCTTAAAATAAACAGAGTCAGGAAGACCTTGTTGTTATGAGAGGACTTCATTAATTTTGCACATTATTTTGAATGTCCAAGCCTGGTTTGAAATCCCAATGATGATAAATCACACTTCACCTCCCTTACTAGAAACTAACACCAATTTAAAAGTGACAGAGCACATTTGATTCAAAAGGATTCCTCTAGATCAGTTTTCAGTTTCAATGTTGGTTTTCTACCTAGGATTGAACTTCAAAACTCTAAAACATACCATCCACAGCTTGAAGTCACAAAGAAAGCAGTAAAGGAAAAGAGCACATACTCTTGACAAAGAATGCTGGAAAAGACAACTTCTAAGGGAAACCTCTGTCAAAATAAGCATTTAGCTAATACCCGCATGGGGTTACCAATGCACTGTGTCTCTCGCCTTCTATGGCACAAGGTCACACCTTGAGAGTCATCTGAGTTCCAAGTGCGGGCCTCTTAGCAAGCACTTGGGAGCTGTTTCCATCCTTCCCCCATCAAAACCTCCCCTTGTCACCATAGGCAGCCTTAGGATCTCAGAGGACCATTCTCTCTGCAGATAACACTTCCAGTTACCTCCTAAACAGTGCCAGGCACAGATAGAACACTCACGAAATACTCGTGAATTAATTAGCCAACACCCTTACATCTGCAGCCCTACAACTGTTGGAGCTGAGAACACGATACCCCCAAGGATGGCACCTTGGCGTGCTGAGTACTTTAAACTGGACGACACTGGAAGGCCTCAGAAGCAAGGTTTCTCTGGCCTTCTCCTGCCCCTCTTCTTCCTCAATGACTTTAGTCATAGAAACCAGAATTCTTCTTCCCCAAGAATTCTTCTTCCCCGTAGAAACTAAAACTCCCCTCCCCTAAAGCAAGCCACAAAACCTAGAAAGATCACTCTCTCTCTCTTCTCTCTCTCTTGCAGACCCTCATCCAGACAAGTCCTGCCCCATATCAGGAAGGAATGCTACCCAGAGAGGCCAAGGAGAGTCTGAACAGACGGGTCTTGCTGGGTTTCAGTCTGTCACCATTAGATCATTCCCTTTGTCCACTCACATATCCACACGGCTGTCCATTCTTCATCGAACCTAAGCATAAAAATAGACAGTTTTCTCTGGGTCTTTGGGTCTTCATTTCTGGAGCCTTCTATGTCACATAGAACTTAGATTGAATAAATTTGTTATGCTTCTGTCTTGTTAACCTGTCTTTTGTAATAGGCGTGTCGGCCGTGCCCCTTATGATGGGTGAGGAAGGGGATCGCAACTCAACAGGAGAAATTTCATTTTCCCAGAACCTCTGGAACTTTCTGCTCAAACCATCTGTATACTTCCTTGGCTTGACTTTCAAACTGGGTATGTCACCACATAGGAGTGCTCTCAGGAACTTTCTTCATAGGTGATCAGATTAACTCAAGAACCACTAAGAATAATAAATCAGAAAGTAAGTAAATCACAAACAAACTCATTTCTCTCTCCCACTAAATATGTTCAAACAGAACTAAAATCTCCAGCAACCTTTGGGGGACTTTTTATTTTTGGCTTTTTGTTTGCATTCCTCAAAATTTGGGTATCAGCACTCTATGAAGTTAGGAATTCTAGCTTTTAAGACTATGGTGGTTTTTACTAGAGAAACTTGAGATTTTAAAGGGTTAGAATAACACCCAGAGCCAGGGGGCAAGGATCAGAAGACCCCTCTGTCTTTGGGTATATCAGTAATGAACTTCATAAAAATTTTGAGAAAATAGTGGCCTTTGGCATCTGTTTGCCAAATAAAGCATGAACCAGCGTACCAGAAGGAATTCATAATCCAGTTCAATTTCAAAAGCAATTTACGTAGCACGGGCCAGACATCTGGCCAGGTAATGGAGAACCCAAAAGGACTGAGACGGGAGATAACCTGGCAGTGAGAACAGGACAGAGGCACAGTCAGATGGGGGGGCGGGGGCTGGCGCCTGCTCCTGAGACTCCCTCTGTGCCAAGCCGAGAGCCGGCACGTCTGCCCTGGGATCTTGCAGGACACACACTGACCTCCACGCAAAGCCCAAGCAGAGTGCCTGAGTCAGGGGCAGTCGCAAGATCAAGGGGAGGTCGCATGGACAAAGAGGAGCCACCCAGCCGAGAAACACGAGGGGACGTGTTTATCAGCTGCAGACTTTGGAAAAAGAGGTCAATGAAACACGTGGGGGCAAGGCTGCCAGGAGATGCCAGCAGCCACGGTGCAGCTCAGCCCAGGGAAGGACCAGAGTCCATCCATAGATCCAGGCTCCACCTTGATGTCCATCCAGGGATCAGCCCATGAGAGCAAGCATAGCCTTTATGCCACACACCCAGACAAGCAGGGGGCTGGGCCTGCTGTCTCATACCTATAATCCCAGCACTTTGGGAGGCTGAGGTGGGAGAACCACTTGAGGCCAGAAGTTTAAGACCAGCCTAGGCAACATAGTGAGACCCTGTCTCTACAAAAAAAAATTTTTAAATAGTAATAGTGGGGAGTGGTGGCACATGCCTATAGTCCCAGGTACTGGGGAAGCTGAGGCAGGAAAAGCACTTGAGCCCAGGAGTTCCAGGCTGCAGTGAGCTATGATCACACCACTGCACTCCAGCCTGGGTGACAGAGAAAGACCCTGTCTCTAACAATAAATAAAGAAAATAAAGACAGGCAGGGGACAGGGGATGGAAATTAGAAAGGCTGAGCAGTCATCCTCAGAGACAGTTTTATCTAGAGAGACTCTTTAAATTATTACTGGTGCTAAGATTTAAGGTGGGATATGTATTTAGTTATTTTCTTCTCTCCTACCACCTAGAAGGGTAGAGGCTGCTACAGAGCACAAGATAGTTATAGAAAAAGAAACTTTATTTTCTCTTACGCGTCTGAGTTGCAGTGGCCACGCCCACTGACAAAAAGAGAATAGCAGTGTGGATACCCTAGACTTGAAGAATAAATAATACAGAGGTGTGGTGTTGAGAATATGAGCAACACATTGGGAAATTAAAAAGATTTTCAACTTGACTATAGAAGAGAGTTTAAGAACAAGACCCTCAAAGGTCAGGGCAGTATGGAGGTTGCTAATTCCCTGGATAGAGAGTTTAAATCTTATTTTTCTGACTTTAAACTTAAACCTGATTTTGCTAAACAGCAGCTTTTTTCTGAATTAAAAAAAAATCAAAATTTCAAATGAATGTCAGCATTTACCTTTGATGCTTCAGCCCAGAGATCTTTTTCTTTTATTGAGAAATGCATTCATAGTCCCACTACTGACGGAGAGAAGAGAGATCCTTGGGGTAAAACAAATCTCCTGGGCAAGAGGAGCTGAATTCATTATATGCATGTTCACGTAAAAAATGATCAAAATGAGCAAAATAATAAAAAGAGACACACAGTAAAACTGTACCACACCAAGGGATTGCATGGTTTTACTTTCCACTGGACTGTAAACTGTCTGAAAGAAACAAAAAAAGGGACGTCTGGGTTGAATTTCAGCACATTGCATGAGGAATTAATTACCTCCAATTTCAAAACTAGCCTTTCTGGGATTTGCTTTCAGTTGGGGATATTTATGACTTTGAATTTTTTTTTACACTGAATTAGCAAGGTTTCCCCCCTTTTTATTATCTCTGGTACAAAAGCAGCCATACCCTTCCCCACCATAAAGCACAGAGGTCTTCACGAGCTCATTGGGAAAGGGGGCTGTTGTCAGAAGCTGTCACCATCCGTCCTCCCAAAAAAGGGTCAGTAAGGGGGCTTCTCTCCCCACTACCTGTGCTTCTTCAGCAAAGGGGAAGGGGTAGATACCACCCCACCTCGGTGCTGGCTGGTGTCATCTGTAAGGCAAGGAAATTCTGCAGCAAGCACTGAGCAATTGAATAATGCACTCATTGTCAAGGTCTACCCCTTCCATGTTGGTCTACATGTGTGTCCTTTGAAGGGAAATGGACTCTGTCCTCCAGGACCATGGGCATCTGCAGCTCACATACCACCTCACCCAAAATTTCACTATTTAAATTGGAATTTTGTCTGGTAGTTTGAGTTGGCTTTTGTTTGCAAGGTAATGGTACAGCGTTCCTGCCACCTAATTTACATGGGCTTTTGAGTTAGTGAGGGATTGCACACATGCAGAATCATCTCTGGTTCCTCAACTGTGCTGAGTTGTTTCATGTCTTTTTTTTTTTTGGCAACTGAGTCTCGCTCTATTATCCCAGCTACAATGCAGTGGCATCAGCATAGCTCACTGCAACCTCAAATTCCTGGGCTCAACCAATCCTCCTGCTTCAGCCTCCCAAGTAGCTGGGACTACAGGTGCATGCCACCATGCCTGGCTAATTTTTCGTTTTTTTGTAGAGACAGGGTCTCACCATGTTACTCAGGCTGGTCTCAAACTTCTGGCCTCAAGTGATCCTCCAACTTTGGCCTCCCAGAGTGTAAGTCATGTATTTTAACTCTGCCTGAAATACTCTCTCTCTCACTTATCCCCCAACAAACTCCTACACACTCTCAAGACCCAACTTAGCCACCAATGCCAAGGCTTCTTACGCTTCCCACGGGGAAGGGCAATCACTTCCTCCTCTAACCAACCTTATGCCCCTCACATTTATGGCATATATCACTGTTCCTTGCACTCATCTGTCAGGAGGTTGGTCAGTCCCTATACTCCCACCAGGGACTCTCAGAACCTTGAAGATAAAAAGTTAATTCTAGGACAATTCTTGGTAAATAGTATTAACAGTTATTCAATATAGGCTAATTGAATCTGATGGGTCCTAACAGAAGAATAATAAGACAACTGGGCTAAGCTCCACTAGGAGACAAGCAATTTGTCTCAAAGGATTTGCTTTGCAGTGAGCTTTGTTCAGTACCAGAACGGGGTGGCAAGGGAGGTGGTGGAATGCCCATGTGAAATTCAAGTCAATGATTATTAACTGATAGGTACTAATGAATAACTAATGGAGGGAGAGAATATTAATTAAACAAAATATTGCAGTTGGTAGGATAAATAGGATACCCCCAAATTAACTTGTTAACTGATCACTGCTGCTCCAGTAATCTACAGGAGGCAAAAGTGCCTATACATAGATAAATGAGGCAGGAGATGCAGACTCTGATTGGCTGAGGGTGGCCCTGAGAGAAATGCCCAGCCTCAGAGTATGGGCCACAGCTCCAGACAGGAGAATCATCTGCAATGAATCAGAGTCCCCGGGAGTGGCCTAGGTATCTATATTCGAAATACATTCCATGGTGACTCCTATGCACAGCACTCTGAAAACCTATGCATGAGAAGAAGCTGATCTCCCTGCTATAAATTTCCATCTTGAATTTGTTTCAAAAGTGAATTTCAATGGAGAAAGTGTGATCTTTCCAATAAATATTGTTGCAGCAATCGAAAATCTGTATAGAAAAAAAATGTGTATATTGACCCCTATCTCGATCCACATACAAAAAAAGTCAATTCCTAATGGTTGGTAGATCTAAATATAAAACATAAAATGATAGCTCTTCTGGAAGAAAACATAGAAGAATAGCTCTATGATGAGTTGTAGGAAAAGATTTCTTAACATGTCATAAAAGAGTTACATGATTTTTTCTTTTAGGATAAAATATATATATACAAATTTGAATACGCACACGCCCTACAGGAAGTACTCAGAACTGCATTATACATGGATCAGCACAATAGACACCCACCAGTGTAAAATTACCCAAAAAGCTAAAGATCAGAGCCCAGATACTACGATGGCTCAAGAGGTAAAACAAAACAATAAATTTCTACTCAACATAATGAACAGAAATCTGCCCCACTTAACAATTCTTCCAATAAATGTGAATGGCTTGAACTCCCCACTCAAGAGACAAAGGCTCACTAAATGGATAAAAAAATACAAGCCAAGTATCTGCTGTCTCCAGAAAACACATCTAAACCACAAGGACTCATTCAGACTCCAGGCGAAGAGGTGGAAAACAATACTCCATGCAAATGAAAACCAAAAGAAAGCTGGTGTATCCATTCTCATATCAGATAACATAGGCTTCAAATCAATGAAAGTAAAGAAAGACAAACATGGTCATTATATAATGGTGGAGGGAACAATTCAACAAGAAGACATAACAACCCTAAATATTTATGCATATAACACAGGTGCACCCAGATTCATAAAGCAAACCATACTTGATGTAAACAAAATAATAAACAGCTGGGGACTTCAATGTCCCACTAACTTGAGGGAAAGATCCTCCAGTAGAAAATAAACAAAGAAACAATGAACTTAAACCGAACTCTAGAACAAATGGGCCTAAGAGGCATTTACAGAATATTCTATGCCCAAACTAGTGAATATATGTTCTTCTCATCAGCTCATGGAACATTCTCTAAGATTGATCACATCCTAGGCCACAAAACATGTCTCAACAAATTTAAAAAAATAGAAATTATACCATGCATCTTCTCAGACCACAGTGGAATAAAATTAGAAATTGATTCCAACAGAAACATTCAACTCTACACAAAGTCATGGAAATTAAACAACCTACTGCTGAACAATTATTGGGTCAAGGAAGAAATTAAGATGGGGATCAAAAGATTCTTCTAACTAAATGACAGAAGTAACACAAATTACCAAAATCTGTGAGATTCAACAAAATCAGTCCTAAGAGGAAAATTCATAGCTTTAAATGCCTACATCCAAAAGACAGAAAGATCACAAATCAAGAATCTAAGGAATCGTCTCAAGAAATTGGAAAAGGAGGAGCAAACCAATCCCAACCTAGCAGAAGAAAAGAAATAACTAAGGGCAGAGCTAAGGGTTCTTTGAAAAGATAAACAAAATTGACAGGCCTCTCACGAGATTAACCAGAAACAGAAAAGAAAGGACCCTAATAATCTCAATCAGAATTGAAAAAGAAGATATTACAACTGATATCACAAAAATATAAAATATCATCTCTGAATACTATAAAAATCTCTATGCGCATAAACTTGAAAACATTGAGGAAATAGACAAATTCTTGGAAACACACAACCTCCCTAGGCTCAATCAGGAAGAAATAGATCTCCTGAACAGACCAACATCAAGCAAAAAAACTGAAGCAGCAATAAAAAATATCCCGACAACAGAAAAAGTCCTAGACCAGAGGGTTTCATGGCTAAATTTTACCAAACCTATAAAGAAGCACTGGTACCTATACTGCAGAAATTATTTCATAACATTGAGAAGAAAGAATCCTCCCCAACTCATTCTACAAAGCCAATATCACCTTGACACCAAAACCAGGAAAGGATACAACAAAAAAAGAAAACTACAGACCAATATCCCTTATAAATAAAGATGTGAAAATTCTCAGTAAAATCCTAGCAAACCGAATTCAGCTGCACATCAAAAAAATAATTCACCACGACCAAGTGGGCTTCATCCCAGAGATTCAAGGATGGTTCAACATATGCAAATCTATAAATGTGATTCACCACATAAATAGAAGCAAAAACAAAGACCACGTGATCCTCTCAATAGATGCAGAAAAAGCATTTGACAAAATTCAAGTCCCTTTTATAAGAGCTTTTAAAATAATAGACATAAATAGAACATATCTTAAAATTACAAAAGCCACAGCCACAGCCAACATCATACCGAATAGGGAAAAATAGAAGGCATTCCCACTTAGAACTGGAACCAGACAAGGTTGCCCACTGTCACCACTTCTATTCAACATAGTGCTGGAAGTACTAGCCAGACCAATCAGACAAAAGAAGGAAATCAAGGGTATCCAAATGGGGGAAGAAGAGGTCAAACTGTTGCTCTTTGGTGATGATATGATCTTGTATCTAGAAAACCCCAAAGATTCTGCAAAGAGACTCCTGGAACTGATAAATAAATTCAGCAAAGTCCTAGGTTACAAAATCAATGTACACACATCAGTAGCATTCCTATACAGCAACAGCCAAGCTGAGAATCATATCAGACACTCAATACCTTTCACAATAGCAACAAAGAAAATAAAATAGTAAATCATTGTATATTTGTGCAATAAAACCCTATGCAGCACATAGACCCAAAGAATTGCTGTGTGGAGGAATCTCATTCACACTATGCTGAGAACAAGAAGTCAGGCCCTAAAGAATATATTCTGTGTGATTTGACCTATGTGAAGTTCAAAGTCAAGTGAAAGTAGTCTATGGTGATAGAAATCAGAACAGTAGTGACCTCGTAGGGATGTGGCAAATGGGAAGGAGTTTGAGGGATACTGCAGTGTTCTGTTTCTGGATTTTAGTGCTGCTGGTTACACAGGTGTATTCAGTAGGTTGAAATTCATCAAGCTGCACAGATACGCTTTATGCACTTTTTTGTATGTATGTTTACTTCAGTAAAAACCATACTTGAAAATAAACTTCTCAAATAAGCCCACCTATCTAAATAGACACTTGGCATTAGCATTCCACAGCCTAGTACACTCTTCCACCCAACAGCATTGCTAAGCTGGACTTCACCCATAAAGCCACTCTTCTGTATGATTATAATAGGTTTCTGCATTTATATGGCGCCTTTCCTCCGTAGAGATCAAAGGGCTTCTGCATAATAAAAGATAGCATATCAAATGCAGCATATCAAACGCAGTTAGCTCTGAGGGAATAAAGGGAAAAAATTGAACTCAGGGACATATAATCAAGGAAACATATAGACGTAAAATAAGTCATAAAAACTGTATGTAAAAACAATCATAAATATCAACTATTAAGAATTCATTTGTGTGAAATAAAAGGCTCCCTTCTCTTGAGGTTGCTTTCTTACTCTTGACAGGGAAGGACAGAGAGCAGCCCAAGCATTCAATTTAGGACTTAGACTCCTAGGCACCACATGGCAAGATTTCTCTGGAGTCAGCTTGGCACCTCACCACTGTAAAACAGAACAACTAAATAAACTCTCTGTGCTGCTGTTCAAAGAGCTTTCATATATGCTTTAAGACATAAACTCACGAGCCCTGACAACTAATTAAATAGAACTTTTTCATAGTTGTGGAATAAATATTCTACCGATACATCTCTCTGAGGCATATAGAATTATATACACTGCTTTTATGTTTTATATTGATATTCAACAAATGCTTTTGTTCCAAGCTCCAATTCTTGAAATCACCAAGGGAAAGTATGTACAATGAGGAATTTTTCACTGACCCAAGGTCACTTTCAAAACCTGTGTGGGGTGACATTCTGGCTTGGCCAGTGATCCCAGGAGATGTTTCCATTGGCCTTACAAAGGATACCCTTCGCTGTGTGGATTGTGAAACAGCTGCTCAGACATCTCTCTGTAATCTCTACACATGTGCAAGGAGGAAAAGGGAAATAGTTTGCCTTGAATAATTTAAATAGTCCACGTCCAGCAAATGGATAACTTCAATAAAGGGAGTCAGATAAATGAAAAGAGTGTTTGAACTTCACGCACATACCCTTTGTGAGGGATGACAATGGTCAATGATAATGGAGAGAAAGGAAAGGAAGCTGCCCTTGAACATTTAGCAAGCACTTCAAATGGATAACCTCATTAAATTCTCACAACAACCCTCTTAAGTTAGTAGTTTATTATCTCTATCTTATAGATACAACAAATAGAGACAAAAAAAAGGTTAATATAACATAATAAGTGACGAAGCCAAGATGCAATCCCAGGCAACATGATTCCAGAGCTTGTGCTCTGTGACATTAAGGTCTATGAAATTAGGTAGAAGGGATACCAGGACATTCCATGGTAAGAGTTTGTGTTAAGAGTACCTTGCCTTTCTCTGGGGGCCCGTGTATTTTTAGGGACTGCTCTGGCAGAAGTGCCTTTTGTAATCTATGATAAAGTTCAGAGAGAGACAGATTTGTTTCCCCAAGTAGAAATGGGCCACAAGTCCCATGTTCCCACAGGAACCGTCAAAAGGTGTGCCAGGAATCAGGGCACTCCTTGGAATCATGCTTTGACACAACTCACATTAGTTTAAAATATTAAAACCATTCCCCATCATTAGAGTTTGCTCTTCTTGCAGATTTCCAACTTGTCCTTGTGTTCAGGCTTTTAGCCTAACAGCATTTACAAAGGATTCCGTGGAAGGTAAATCCACGTTCCTTGAAAACCCTATGGAATAATTCAGATTTCCTCTATAGGCAGTAGCAGTGATTCATTCGTAACAGGAGTGTTGCTAACTTATTCAATAGAAGACCAGTCTTTGGGGGAAAAAAACAACAGCTAGGAGATTTTCATCTGAACAGGAGGTCACTTTAAAATTCAATTTAGTGACACCCTTGTGGGTTTTCCCTGGCACCTAGAATATATGGACTAATAATTGGGAACAGCTGCATGTCTTGACTGGAACCACTCTATTTAAATAGCTCCAAGATTACACCCTTGGCCTCTGCTCCTTTATATACTTTGGAAATAAACTACTGTGGATGCCCAAATGTATTCAGACAATGGAAGAAATGATTTATGGAGACTGACCACATCCAGAGCTGCAGGCCTCGTTCATTTCTCTGGTTCAATCATCACCACCCAAGCAACGGAGGGAAAACCAACTGACAAGGTCACATGGTTACTTATCCCCAGGAGTCACCCTGGATAAAAGTTACCCTCAGATTGAAGCTCTTTTCTGTGACCTTCACTCTAAGACATAGTCATTGCATTTGATACCACCAGACACCCGACTTAATTATCAAGTTTATTCAATCTGACAATCTCAGATCATTTATTTCTGGTGTGCCCAAAGTGAAATCCTAA
Source organism: Cheirogaleus medius (assembly GCA_008086735.1). NCBI lineage: Eukaryota > Metazoa > Chordata > Mammalia > Primates > Cheirogaleidae > Cheirogaleus > Cheirogaleus medius. The sequence continues at coordinate 18,729,587 of VBSM01002217.1, forward strand.
ACAGTTAATGAAATTCCTTTAAAATACAGGATTTATATGTTTTAACCAGACATTTTTAAAGACACTTCAGTTCTCTTCACATTTGGGCAAATCTTATCCAGTTTTATTTTTCTTTTGAATCATTGATCCCAAGGAGATTTATTATATACTCATTCTGGGCCAAGCACTCACCCCTCACAGTGGTCCGAGCTAAATCTCTTCATGCCAAACACACTTGTAATCATCTTTTTCCAATGTAAATATACAACAATAGAAAAGGAAGAAAATACAGCATGGCATATCCACTTGGCAAAATATTCTGGCCCATTGACAAATAATGATAGCATCTATAGGATTATAAAGGAAATTGGGAAAATTAAAATGATATTACATTAAAAAGAAAAAAAATTGAACAGACCCGTGATGACAACTATGTAAAATTATAACAGACAGAAAGTGGAAAGGAAATAAAACTCAAAAGGAAATATTCTTTATCTTGTATCTCTTCATAAATATTCCAGAAAACCAGATAGATCAACAAGATGAGCAAGTAAAACCACCCCAAACCCTTGCCTATAGCATGACTACGAGACAGAGGATATCCAAACTTCAAATTATGTCCAATCAGGAAAACAAATGACCAAATTCAGAAGAACTGGTGCAGAAAAGAAGAAAAGAAAGCAGAGTGTTGGTATGAAATATTAGAGAAAATAGCCCCCAGAAATAAAATGTCCCACCTCAAATGGGAAAACAATGACCATAGGTCTGAGACGTGGCAGATTACACTGGTTACTAAAAGTCACAAGGAAAGACCTTGAAAGTCTGTAGGGATAGGCATGGGAACCTCGGGGAGCCACCAGTTCTGCAGAAGGGTAACTTGGAAAGGCCAGCCTTCAGAGATTTGGCAGTAAAGAAAAATAATAAAGAACTGGAAATTGAGAATACTGCCCAAACAAGACAACCACAAAACCAGGAGACACATTGCCACTCTCAAAAAGGGGGCAGTTTCTTAATGAAACTGTACTTCACAAACAGAAGAGGAGGCTCTGGAGTGAAGAAACCTCACACACCACCCAAACCCGCACCTCCTCACCGCTCTCTACGTGCGACCGTCATTGCTGGTCTGGTCCAGGAGGAGAAAACACCTCAAAGCGAAGGGTAAACAGCACTATGTCCATGCAAAGTGACCAGAAGAAGAAAACAGAACATAAAAAGCCTTTTAGCTGATGAATAGCCTTCCTCCCAAAACAGTAACGAGGCATAAGAAAATGTCAACACTCCAACCGTAATTAAATAACAAGCATTTGGAGATATGGGGGGAAACGCCCTGACTCAGAAATGTAACACACCACATCACTCATGTGATATTTTTGCCAAAAATATTTAATCTGAATTGAATCATTCAGAAACAGTCAGACAAATTCAAATTGAGGGCCATTTTACACAACCAGCCTGGACATGAAAAACGCCAACATTATGTTTTTTAGAAAAAAGCAGAAAGACTACACCAGATTAAAGGAGACTAAAAGAGGTAAGAAAAATCATAGGAGATGATCATTGATCATACTGTGGGTTGAAAAAAAAGCTATAAAATTATTGAAACAATTGAGGAAATTTAAAGATGATTATAATTACACTACTTCATCAATGATGAATTTTATGAGGGTGGTGGTGGTACCAGGGTTATATGGGAGAATGTCTTTGTTTCTAGGTGAAGACCTGATAAAGTATTTGGGGGTAAAACATGTTGTTTACAACTTAGAATTGTGCAGAGAAAGAAGAAAATATGGCAAAATATTAGCAAACAGTGAGTCTGGGTAAAGGAAATGTGAGTGTATTATTCTTTCAGTTTTCCTGTAAGTTTGAAATTTTTCAAAATTAAAAAAAAAGTATGGAAAAATAAAACCAGACAAAATTATTGAAAGATGTTAGAAGAGAAAACAAGCTAACAATTATCCGGTCATGACTGGATATGGGGCATATGGGGACTTCAGGGGGCCAGTGAGGTCTCCTTCCTTGATCTAGATGCAAGTTACACAGGGGTGTTCAAACTCAGGGAGCTGTAAGTGTATGATTTAACTTTTCTGTACGTAAGTCATGCTTCAATTAAAAGTGTACTTTTTTGTTTGTTGAAGGCAAGAGTCATGAGGTTAAGGAGATTTTGTTATTTTATTATTTTTTTTTCTATCTTTTTCAAAATGTCAGTTAAATAATTTACTTTTGAAATTCAAATGCTGTAAATAAATTTTTTAAAGTTTAAGTCTTCCTTTTCCTCTTCGGAGGTGTAGGAGAGTATCAATGGCCTAAGGTAAGACAAGGTGTCCAGTTTCTATTTCCTGTCATTTAGGCACTTGATCTGGGCCCTTCTTCAATGCAAACTTCACTGCATTTCCAGGTCTACCGAGTGACAAGAAAGGTTTGTGTTCTAAATATTTCCTTTTAGAGATAAGTGGCCATATTTTTGCAGTGAATAAACAATGGTTTGTTAAGAAAATGTTTAGAATATTTGGCCCAAGTGACTATTGCATGTGAGCCTAAGCGTCTCCACAAGCCCTCTGTCATGTTTTCAGATCAGTATGGACATGCCATACCCAGGGATCTAGGGACAAAGGCACAACTGGGTTAGCAGCAGGGTCAGGACCTGCTGTGCTCCCTCCCACACTTGGGCAAAAGCATTTACAATACATAGTATAATAAATCTGAGTAATAGATATGTCCTTATTCTTACGTTTGCTCATTTTAGAACTGACTTCGTGACGGCACACTGCAGATTTTATTTGTGATCTCCGTTTTTATGCATCTGCAGGATAATGGTGGGAAAGTGAATGAAAATAGTATGTCTTTCTAAGTAGGTACATCTGTCTAGAGAAGAGTGACAGCAATTTTATTTAAGGGAAGAAATGTCAGCTTTTTTTTGGAGATTTCCACCTACCCTCTGACTTAGCCTATTTAACGGGCGGGGATGGAGTCAGGGGGAGATAGTCCAAGTGCTTCCAAAACAGATTAGAGAACACAAGCTGGGCAGTGTCCTTGCAGTAAGAAATGAGAGATGAGCAAGACCTCAGTAGGCCATTCCTAATATCCTCTAGAGAGTTCCCTGGGTGTTCTTCTTACTTCCCTGAACACATTTTTGTAAGATTATAAACTTACCTATTTTTCAAAACTTTATTGAATTAAAAGCATTTTAATCATTTAAGGAATGAAACAAAAAAACGATTAAGAGGATAATTCGTCTCTTAATGGATGCAATTTAAAACCTTGGCAGTCTCTCTTCACGTCAATGTCCCTCTGTTCCCAGATCCGTGGGCCTGGGGTACAGCAGAAGGACACACACAGACTCCGTCGAGAAAGGTCTTTTCTAGTGGAGACCACACCCGCACTGGCCTTGTTCCACAAAGCCCAGAAGGGTTCCATTTGAAGGCAGCCCTGACTCTGGCAGTGGTCTTAGTCTATTCCTCCACGTGCACGAGCCCCAGCCATTTCAAACAAGTCGCTGGCTGCTTCCATTTCTCCAGAAAGAGGAGAAAAATTAGAGGAGAATAGCGATGAGGACATAGGCTTCCAAAATTCCTCTGATGAAGGACACCAGCTGGAGGGATGACTGCCAGTCTTTGGCTCTGCCCAGCCCGAGGAGGTGCAGCACATTCACAAGCAAAGACTTCATCTCTGGGGACACTCTCACCCTCAAGGGAGGGAAGTAAATTAGACCAGACTTTCTGTTCCAGCAAAACATCATTTCCCTTAAAAGAACACAATTCACTGATAGAAATTCTCAGCCAAACATAGGGAAGAAAAAGAAACTCTTGAAAAATCTCACTGTCCATTCCTTGCCTCTGGTTAAGATCAAACCAAAGTCATCTTGGAATTAGCACTTATAGCCTAAATTTTACAATGCCCATAGAAGGAAATGGATTTCCCCTTGTCCACAAAATTCTGAGAATGAAAAACACATATTTTTCTTTTCTATGTAAACTGGGTTTTTGTCAGTTCTTGATGGAAATGGATAAAACTTCTTGTAATATTCCACACACACATTCATCCTTCATACATCGGAGCCAGTTAGTAAGTCCCAACTCAGATGAGCTTTTCTTGAGTTGGATAATCTTCATTCCCTTATTGTTTCCCCACGTGTGTTGCATTTCATCATGTAAAGATGTATTCCTGAATGTATCGAGCAGACGTGCATTGCAAGGTCCTGGTTCACATGCACTACTCTATTAACCCAAATAATCCTGTCACCTATTGAGGAGTTAGAATGGAAAGAGGTATGGAAACTCCAATATTATTCTGTTTCTTGACTGGATACTAGTTACATGAGGCATGTTCTCTTTGTGATAATTCATCAAGCTATGGCATTACAATTCTCTGCATTTCACTGAATGTGTGTTACTACGGTTTACAAACTGTTAATAAAATGTTTGCAAAACACCAGCAAGACAAATCATGTCGCCTACTGATGAGTGGCTTAACAGCCACAAGTTCCTCACGTATCACATGGAAATCTCACCCTTTCCTATCTCTCAGGGCTATTGTGAAACAGAATTATGATAATGTTGGGAGGGAGCTTTGTAAAACGTAAGGTAATGCGGTATATAAAGGGGAGGTATTGTTGGTGGTTCTATTATTATTGATAACATAAATAATGAGCTTCTCAAAACAAGAGCTAAGTTCACAGTTTAGGGACAGCCTCTATCCATGTGGCGTATTAACAGTTGTATAGGTGGACAAAGAAGGAATCCATGATTTACACATTGTTAGACCACAGTTGCAACTCCTATTGCCCAACCCTTCTCTAGCCCACGGTCCCAAGATAGATCATTTTGCAACTAATTACTTGCAGATGTGAAATTATTTAGAGTGTTATGAAAATAGCAGGATGGATCTTGGAATGGGTAGCATTGCGTCTGGAGAGGACAACATAACAGAATCATTGTTATTCTCGGCTTGAGGTCTTATTTTGTGGCTCTCAGTTCTGTTTCTTTCTGATCCTCTACTAGGGGAGAAGTAAAAACTGTCTATCTCACTAAAAACAAAATCCGGATTGTATTTTCTTTTTTCAATTATTCACACCCTCAAGACCAGAAACTGAAAATATAACTTTAGCCCTTCCATTATTTTCAAACAGCTTTTAGCTTCAGCCAATTGGAAAGAGGAAAAAATTCTTCAAGAAAAGTGAGACGTAAGAGGCATCAAGTTACTTCAAAACAGAAGGAAAATAATGAAGCCCTGCTGAAGCACGAAGTGGGAAGAGGGAAACCCGAAGGAAGGGGCTGATGGCTTGGGATTCGCTCTCCCTCCTCCCTCTTTCCCTCTCTTGTTCACTCAGCAAAATATCTAGCTAATGTTAGCAAGCACTAGAACACAATGGCACCGTTATTGCTTTAAGCAATTGTTAAAGAAGAAAAGAGATTTCTTCTGAATTTTAGGGGTGAAGGACAGAGCTTGAAAAACACATTCCTCACAAGTGAGAAAAGAACAAAGATAGAAAAATGTTTGCTTGAGACATCGTGGGACCAACCTCTTCCCCACAGGAGTAGAATCCATCAGACAACAAATAACCCATGTAGAGGCCTAATTTAGAAAGGTCAAAACTCAGTGAGGGGAGAAATTTATAGATCACGAATCCTTGAGTTCTGAATTGTCAATTAATTCATGCCTCAATTGGCTGACGTATGTCTTCAAGTAAATATTTAAAATCCGATACATTGGTGCTATACATTTCTGAGCTCTGGCTACCTAGAACATCTCTCTGTTGCGTTAACACTTAACAAACAACTTCACCTGTCAATCAATTGCTGGCACTCCAGAACTAAAAAGAAAAGCAGTTTACCTACAATGGAAGAACTCCAGATGCAGGAAGGCAATAAGTACTGACTCCAAAGTGAAGAGGGAAAAATTATTTTGAACTGAAATTCTATTCACAGGAAAAATATTATTCAATCAATCAAGTTTATCAATTGAGAACCCTTTTCATAAGAATTGTTAGAAGATACCTTCTAGGGAAAAAAAAATCCAAACACAGATCTAAAAGAAGAAAATATGGGATATGAAAAAAAGCAATAAGAAAAAAAATTAGAAAAACTCATAGGTAAGCCTAAAAATATATTGATAACATGATTGATACTTCAGGCATTTGTCGGGAAATTATGCCTAATTAGAGGAATAATGTAAAAAATACTTTTAGTATCAGCATCAATTTTTTTCTTTTTCCTAGGTCATTCTTATCTGCAAAAAAAAAATCTATAATAAAAACAGATTATCTCAAATTTTAAAATACCTTGCTGCAAAATAATCTAAATTGGTGAGAATTGATTGTTTTTGAAGCAGAATGACATTTATTATTCTCTTTTGTGTATGTTTGAAATTTTTCATAATAAAAAAATTACAAATGTTCTGTTGAAAGAGATACAGATATGGACAGGAGAGGGGAGAACCTATGTGGATATTTAAAAGATACATTTGAAGCAAAACTATTCAGAATTATTAAAAATAAAGAGATGGACAATAATATACCAGGCAAATGCTTTCAAAAAAGAACTAGCTATATTAATAATATATCAGTATCACAAAAATATAACTCAAAATGAAAATATTAAACATTACAAAAGGAGATTGCATTGACAGAAAGTAGAAACATGTTTATGCATCTTTATGCACCTGAGTAGTAAAAGTAAAAATTGTTAGAAGAATAAGGGCATATTAATATTAACAAATCCAATGTCATAGTGGAAAACTTTAGCCTAATCGCTCACAAATCAACAGATCATGCAGGGCAAACATAAGTAAGAATCTACGGCATATTTACAAAAAAACTGTGATGTGATGGTCTTCGAGGAAAAAACAGCCCATAAATTCTAAAAGTAAAAATCACAGAGGGCTCATTCCCTGGTCATAATGTAATGAAACTAGGAAGTAACATTCAAAAGTTAGCAATTGATCAATCAATCAATCAGTCAATAAATCCCTTTCACTTAGAAAATATTTAATACTTCCTTTTATATAACTTGGATACAAGAGGAAATCAAACCTGAAATTTCAGACTACTTTTAATACAGCATGTCAACAGCTATGGAATGCAGCCAAATTGGTAATTTTATCATCTTTATTAAGAAAACAAGAAATATTGAAAATAAAAGAACTAATCCTTCAACTGAAAGATAAACCTAAAGGAAAATAAAATAAGTAAATGTCATCTTATTCCATTGTCTCAGCCTGATCTCTCCTTTAGTGTTGTTTGATTTCAGAGACTATGTTTTTGTTTCAGTTTTTGTTTATTTTTAGACTAATTGCTAGTGGCTTAATCATTTTTTCTAAAAATTTCTTCCAGAATTTATAGAAGATCATTTTTTTAACCTTCACGATGTTGTTTTCTTTCCCTCATTCTGCATGCAATATTTATCATCAGCCTACACTGGAGTTTTTAAAAATTTTTCCATGCTCTACAGGAAGAGTTACCTAAACTCTTTATTTGCCAACCTCCAGGAATACGCTGGCTCCCACAGCTCTACTGACTGTTGCCTTGGGTTCTGGCCGGATCTGAACATAGGTTAATATAAATTTCTCTCTGCCCTGGTGGGCGTTCACCAGTGTTGCTCTTTTGTGGTGAGACAGGATTGTTCACTCGCTCTGCTGCTGAGCATCGGGACTGGAGATGGAAACGACTTGACCAGGTGGTATCACCAGAATCCACTCCTGTGCCCAGGTAGACGTCACTAATAACTAGTCATGGCTGACCCATGGAGCCTAGAGTCAACCTCAGACTACTTTTGCACACAATGTCCTGAGTAGTCGTTATTATCTGTCAAAGGTTTTCATATAAAATGAGACCTGCTTTTCTACCCTGCTCCAAATCAACGGAGCATATGAAAACTCCTGCCTCAGTACGCACTCGACCAGGGCTCCCGCATTGCTGCGGCCCTTGGCCTGGCTTCTGCAGCTGACTTTCCTCCCCAGCCCCTCTTCCCTTTAGCAAATGTTCCCTTTCCCCCAGGAAATATGTATAGCTCAGAGGTAGAGATAACATGTATTTTGTGCTTTTTTTAAAAAAAAAAAATTGTTATAATCTTGCAGCCCTTTTGGATACCCTCAGTGACCCTAACTTGGGTCATAACCTGAAATTGGGACCTAACAACCAGCATTTAATTTCTGGCAGGTTTCCAGTCATCTGCATGTTGACTTGAGCTCAGTCTGGAATGATCTAAAATCAAATTAGCATTGTCTTCACCCTTTAAAAAAATGAAGTGTCTTTACTCTAGCTGCCTATTACCTGCATTCGGAGCACTTGAGACTGAAAAAGTGCACACAGACCAATAATCTCACAATGAATGTAATTTCCTACTTATTTCCTGAATGTCATTCATTAAAGTTCAAAGAAAAACACCTTACAGACTCTCCTGTATTTGGATACTTAATAGTGACTTTAAGAAATCCATCTCAGGAAGGAAGACCTTGGAGTCGATTAAAGCACACAGGATTTTTCCAGAACGGACGGGAATGCAGTGCAAACTTATTAAAACAAAACAAGAGAGGTTTATTGGAAGGGTGCTGAGTAGCTCACAGGAAGAGCCGTCGCTGTGTAGACCAGGCTGGTTCTAGGGCCTTGAGGTGCTGGAACCAGGGCCTGGGCCTGGCTGCCTCTCTCCTGGCCCCGTTTGGGCTCACCGTGGCCCTGACACACAGGCTTTCTCCACACAGCAGCCCGAGGCCCCTGTGTGTCTAACTTCACAAACCAAAAACAGAAGGACCTTCCTCATTAGCCCGTCCCAGTCTCACCCACCCCAGGCAAGGTCTCTGATTGGCCGGCTTGACTCTGGGGTCCCTACATCACCTGGAGATGCTGGCTAGGGGAGTGGGGTGCTCTCAGGGTGCAGGCCTGGATGCTCTGCCCAGCCCTGGGGTCTGTGAGCAAAGAGGGATGGGGGAGTGACAGCCAGCAGGGCATCTCCCACACCCACATCCCATATCGCAGCATCTAACGCTGAGCATGGGACTGAATCAGGGAAAGGGAAAGGCACTGGGTATCTGATGGCTTAGAAGAGAAAGTCACAAGCAGAGGAGGCCACAGACGCCAAAGGAGAATGTCACCCACTGCACACTTTCCCCCGAGGCGGCTCTGCTCCTAGACCCATCCGTGGAGCAGAGCCCATTGCAGGCGCTTGCACCCCTGGTTCCAGCAGACACAGTGAGGGTGTGAGGAGGCCACCACCCACCTCTAACCCAACAGCCAGTGGCACTAAGCCTGTGGCCCCAGAACCGTTTCTTCAGGTCATCATTTAGCCCAACTGTGGAACTGCATCACTCTACCTTAGCCCTACAGGTTTCAAATTCTGAGCAGCTCCTGCTCCAGCCTTTAGCCACACCCTTCCCCGTGGGCACACGCACCGTGCGTGCTTCTGCGTTATCCACTCAGGGCGTCTCACACGGTGCTCTGTGCTTGGTTATTTTAGCCGTTTCCTGCACACGGGCACTGAATCTGTCTTACTCGACACAGCCTGGGGCTGGAAGAAACCCACACTTGGGGTGACAAGACCCATGTCAGATGGTGCTGATGGTGGCGGCATCTGACAGCGTGTCAGGGGGAGAGGTCTGGTAATGCTCTTTTGTGAGTCCCACTATGCGCTGGGAAGTATGCAAAGTATTTTACACTTATTATTCAATTTAATCCTCACAGGAACCACGTGGAGGAGGCAGTATTACCTCTGCTTCATGGATAGGAAAATGAGGCTCAGAGAGGTCAGTCGTGTGACCGCTGAGCTGTGGTCAGACCCCAGGCTGCCCGCTGCAGAGCCCGAGAAAGCTCAGCCCACCGCCTCCCCCAGCGCAGCTGCACCGACAGGGGCGCTCGGGCTCTGTGGGGTCTCGTCCTTCTTTTAGGCAGAGCACTTTAGCCAAAATTGAGCCTTGTGTCCACCCACCTCCCGACTGAAGCTGGGATGTTTCTGGGCAAGGCAGGGCCCTTGGGAGAGCAGGAGCCCACAGGTGTCCCCTCGTGGGTCTCCCCCAGGAGAGGGGCTGTGGGATGACGGTGTTCCCTTGTGGCTTCCTGAGGCGGGGTGGCCAGGCCCCCAGGCACCAGGGAAGGGCTGTGTGGGGCCTGTGTCTGCTTTAGTCCTTTGGTTTCAGGTCTGAACCTGTGCACTAGGTGAAGCCACCGTTTCACAAGTTCAGGACGACTCTGAGAGGTGGGGTTGGCAGAGAGCGAAGAGGGGTGGGTAGGAAAACACTTTTGATGCCCAAGTGACAAACCCCAACTCGCACGGAGGAAAGGTAGTCTGCAGACAAGAAGTTTCCCTTTTATTGACCTCAAAACCACATTTCCCAAGATAATTATAGGAACACAGTTTTTACAAGAGGAAAATAATTTTTCCTCAGAACTTGTAAACTATATAGTAAGGAATATACTACAAGTATTCCTTTATTACTTTACAAGGAAGCTATTCCAAAGATCTTGGGAAGGTACTACTTGTAGTAAAATCCACAAAGATAACATGATAAATATATTTTGGGATTTACCTAGTAAAGACTCCCCCTCTCTTATCCCCAACCCAGTGTTTTTCAAACCTAAAAAAAAAAAAAAAAATTAACTTCACCAGCTTCACAATACAATTATTCCCAGCCTTCAAAATCTGTCAGCTAAGTTATATGATTTTCCCAAGAAACAGTTCCAAAATGTATTCCCCCCTCCCCCAACTATATTTGGCAGTTTTCTCAGAAGAAAAGTCAATCAAGTGATTTTTTTAAAGTTTTTTTTCTTAATCTTTTCTTTATATCTTTGTCAAAACAAAACAAAAGCAAACTATACAGAGCTGCTTTCTAGTAAAACTGGTAACTCCATTTGCACTTTGCCTTATAGGAAAAAACAATTCAATCAAATCAGAAGTAATAAGTGAATTCTGTGTAAAGACAATGCCTCAATAAGCGGCATGTAAGTGGCTCTTTCAGGGATTAGGGATTTGAGCAAGTGGCTTCCCCAGGACAAATTGTCTTAATTTACAGGCCTTGTTTGGTTTGGTTAATCCTAGTTCGGGTCACACAAAGCCTCAGAAAGGGCTGGACTGCGGACCAGTCACCCAGCTGAAAGGCTTTCCTGATCCTTTGTCACAGACCAAAGCCATTCGTCCTCACAGCGAAAATAAAAACATTGCCCCAGCAGCCTCCAGCCGTCCCCTCATTCACGTTCACCCCAAGAGCAACCACACACAGATCAGTCCGATGCTTTTATTGACATCTGTCTCTGTATTTCCATTCTTCTTAAAAAAACAAAGATTGCTTAGGTAAAGAGTATGGCCTTGTTATAAGCTATGTATATTAAAGCAAACACACAGAGGACACTAAACCATTATTTTCCTTTATTACCATGGACTGCTGGGGGGATGGGAAAGGAAGTGCGGTGGCCTGGAGTCCGGGACTCCGGCAGTGGCTGTTCTGAAGTCAGACATGGAAGCTCCAATGGGTCAATCGAGATGGGGAAACACAGGCACAGGCAAACCCAGAGTAGGAGCAAGACGAAAGAGTAAGTCAAGGCAGAACAAAGGAACAGGCCACCAGGGGCATCTACGAGCAGGGGTGTCACCCCCAGAGGCAGGGCTGACTCCAGGGTGGACAGGAGGGAGGGTGTGAGGGCGGGTTTGCTGAAACGCAGCTCTGCAGAGGGTGGGTGCAGGGCCGGGGCCTCTGGGTGCAGAATCTGCTGGCCTTCTGGTGGTTCATTCAACAAACAGAAAATAATGCCAAAGAAAAACCCCTTTCAACTCACTTGATGATTCTGAAAGGTTTCACTAGCTTTTCTATGGAGTCAGCAGAAGGTTGAATGGTGACCGTTTCTCAGGGACGTTGCGTGGCTTCTGGGAAGCAATTGCTGAGCAAAGGGGCTAATGTTTGCCCAAAGCAGGGGCATGTGCTGAGTGCCAAGAACCACCAGTGACAGGAGAGTCAGAGCCTGGGAGGACAGCAGGGAAATGCTAAAAGAAAACCCACTTACTTATGTGAGTGCCTACTCCTTCTCCTTCTGCCATATTTCATTACAGTCCTGGCACACACGTCTGGCCAGCAAACAATTTCTTCTCTACAGTTCCAGCCCAATTTGTAGGCAAATCTCTCCTTTCCCTCAACGTGAAATACAATACCTTTCTGTGATGAGAGGGAGAGAGGGAATTTGTTCCGTTCCATGCACCAGTTAGCAGCTGTGATTCCCCGCTTGGTTCCCTGTCGCCCCCTGGAACATCCCCAGGAGGGACCAGCCTCCCTCTCCCGGATCCCTTCAATAATCCTCGTCATCAGAACACTGGGCAGGCCCGGGGGACTAGGGATGTCACCGCAGTGTGGACTAGGTCATGGTCAAGTTCTTCCGCACAAACCACACGCTTCCTCGCCGGATCCAGCGTTTCCTCGCCATCTGCAATTACATCGAGCTAGGATTTGGTTTGAATTAAAAGGGAGGGGTCTTTGTGAGGGCAGGGTCCCCTGCATGGGGACTGTATGAGTTAGGGCCGCCACTGGGAGCGTCTCTGAAAACAGGACTTAGACGGCCAAGAGCCTCCAGCACGCTCGGCCAGCCCAGCCTCCGAGTCACGCGTGGGCCGCGTCCTGCACACCCGTCCCTGCGCGGCTCCGTGTCGCCCGCTGGCTGGGGCGGCCTGTGGAAGGGCAGAGACTGCAACGGCCAGTAGGCACAGGTCCAGAGGGGGCGCTGGGCCTCAGAGGACAGAGGTGACGGGAGAGGAGGAAGAGCCCACTGGCAGGGATTGCTGCCGGGACAAAGATCACACTCCCTAAGGCGGTCGGGGCTGTCCCCCTCCGCCGGGTCCAGCGCCACCGCGCTCTCCTCCTCCCGCGGACCAGCCACGCCGCCCTCCGCCCTGTCCTCCGACCCGGCCTCCCTCACGCTCCTGCTCTGCCTCCCTGTCTCCCGGCCACAGCCACGTCGCCGACAGGAATTCCCGACTTTCCCACGGAGATCAAGTTCCTCTTTGTAAGGGGGCCGTGAGCTTTGCCTCAGTGGCACTCATGGGGACACCCGAGCACGCGCTCTGTAGCTGTTTGTGGGAGTCTCTGAGTGAAGTCCGTTCCCTCCACTTGGCCGTGGAGCTCAGGAACAGGACTTCTTTCAGCCTTATTCCTGTGCTTGGCACACGGCAGGCAATAAACATTTGTGCATGAACGGCTGGGTGACTGACAGCGTGCAGAAATGAATGAATGACCGTATGCCTGGCTCAGCAGAGGCCACGCACTGTGGCCAGAGGAGAGGGGAGTGCGGCGGGTAGGGGAGGCCCAGAGAGAAAGCCAGAAGAAGAGGGGTCGTGGCGGAACTTGAGTCCCCCGAGGATGTGAATTTGAATCTGATGCTGAAAGCGGTGGGGATCCATCTGCTGAAGTCTTCAGCAGGGGACCGGGGCCTGGAATCGTACCTTACAGAAAACGTGCAGCGCGCTTAAGTAGGGCCTTGGAGAACTAGCGAGGAGTGAGAGTTTGATCCCTAGGGAGTAGGAGACATTGTGGTTTAGTAATCCAATTGAGTTCGTTCAACAGGCAGTAAATGCAATTTGCTGTGAACCATAATTATATATGAGTTTGATTTTTTTTTACTCCAAAAAACTCCCCAGAAAAATCATAATTTTCTGAGTAAAAAAACAAACAAACGAAACAGGATTGGAACTTGTACGCTTTAAAGTCCTCTTATCTGCCTTTCTCACCTCATTTATCTTTTGTTCTGTTTCCTTTTGAATTAAATCCTCTCTATATGTGCAAATTAAGTGGATTTATTTTTGTTACCCTGCTTGAACAGTTTTCACATAGATCTGTTTTGCTTCGCGTATGTCTCAACCGCACCGTTTCTGTGTTTTAATCATTATTTGGCAAAGGATTTCTAGATGTAATTAAAAGCAGCTAATCACATCAAAAATCCAAATGCAAAGTTTTATAAACCTGTGGCACATTACAAAAAAAAAAATGTAAATAGTAACAATGTGAGAGCTGCCCTAGCTTTCACAAATGAGAATCCAAACTGAATAAAAGGTCTTGAAATATAAACTGTTGAAGAGAGAAGGCCCAAATCTGAAATTAGCCTTTTAAAGTCTTTTAAATATTTACACAGCAATAAAATACAGAGGAGTTTTAGAGAAACTCAGAGGTAACCACAGTAGCAAGAGTAATTGTTGAAGTTTAATATGCTGATAAATGTAAGAACGATTGTATTTATTTAAGAGCGATTCAGCTGAATACATGGTTTCACCAAAATGTAATTTTAACACTAAAGAAGGATGTGTCACCGTGATTGCTTGACGTGTGAAGTTTAAGTACCTTGTTTCTGATAAAGTTTAGTGATTACATTTTAAAATATGTGGAAGGGAAAGAAGCAAAATAGTACTGTTTGAGCTGCTATGTGTCTAGCGTTATACCAAAAGGGCCTGTATTTTAGCTCAGCTTAGTTGGCCCAACAACCAGCTGCAGAAGGTGTTTTTGTACTCATTTTACATGTGCTAAGAACAGAGGTTCAGAAGGAGTTGGCACTGCCTGAGGTCACACAGCAAGCAAACAGGAGAGCCAAGATTGCCACTCCAGTCTATCTCTAAGTTCTTTTGCCCTTTCTGTCACCCAGAATTAACAACAACAACAAAAAAGGAAATAAAGATTAATTCTGAAATAATTCCCTAACTGGGAGATTATACATGAGTATTTTAGCAAGAACCAACAAATCCTACACACAGAATTTAAAAATAATTATGTCAATGACGTTCTTTGGCTTTGGAAACTAACTCCCTAATTCACACAAAATGTACATTCTCCTTGTTTCTGTTTTTGCCCCTATACAGCCTTTAATATACTCAGTCTTTGAGGTCAGTGTTTATTTTTGTCTTTGTGTACAAACTCTGTTCAACAGATAGCACAAATGACTACTCAGTAAGGACTTGGGGAAGAATAACTCAGTTGAACCAGAGTTTACCTCCTCTCTCCTTCCTTGGACCTCCATGTCCTCTACCCTGGCAGGGTGGCAGCCCCTAATGCTCATGGTCCTCTGTGCACACCACTGTGTGCGCTTGTCACACTGCATTTACTTGGTGGCTTGTGTCCTTCCTGATCTGATAGCAGGGAAGAGTATTTTAATTTCATTTTTCAATTGCTTGATGCTAGTACACAGAAATATTATCAATACTTTATATTGGTCTTGTATCCTGTAACTTTGCTAAATTCACTTAATCTAATAGCTTTTTGAAGATTATATGTGAATGAAGAAAGTTTTAATCATTCCTTTCCAATTTCTGTGCCCCTTCTGCCACTTTTTGGTTTTATTGCACTGGATGAGACCTCCAGTACAATGTTCAATAGAAATTGCGAGAGCAGACACATTCTTGTCTGATTCTCAGTCTTGAAAGAAAATGGCTCAGTCTTTTACCAGTAAGTATGATGTTGGTTGCAGGTTTTCATGAATGCCCTTTATCACATTGAGAAAGCTCCTTTCTACCCTTACATTGCTGAGTGTTTTTAACCAATAATAGGAATTGAATTTTATCAAATGCTCCTGCTGCATCTATTGACATAATCATATTATTTTCCCCTATATTATGTTAATATGGTGAATTACCTTGATTGATTTTAGATGTTAAACCAACCTTGCATTGGAGAAAAACC
>VBSM01002217.1:18745292-18756457 GCA_008086735.1 Cheirogaleus medius
TCCTCCCACTAGCACTCAGCTTTCCAGAGTGCTAGGATTATAGGCATGAGCCACCGTGCCCAGCCTGTTTCTTTCCTAAATAAGTTTTGTCTTGTTTTGTATCCGAATGATGCTGGCTTTAAAAAGAAAGTTGGAAATGATTCCTACCATGTGTTTTCTGAAAGTTTGTGTAGGGTGATATGATTTCTTCATTAAATGTTTCATAGAATTCACCACTGAATTCACTATCTGAGAAGGTTTTTACTTATGAATTTAATTTTTTATATATATTGAACTGTTGAAATTTTCCATTTTTCCTGTGTCAATTTTTGAAATTTGTAATTTGCAAGAATTTTTCTGTTTCAGCTGTCAAATTTATGAGCATGGTTATTCATAACATTCCCTTATTGTTCTTTTAATGTCTATAGGTTCTGTAGTCATGTCCCCTTTCATTTCTGATGTTGGCAATTTGTGCCATTTCTCTTTTTTCTTGATTTGTCATTTCTCAATTTTATTGATCTTTCCGAAGGGAACAACTTTAGCTTCATAAGTTTCTTTATCATTTTCCATTATTACATTTCACTGATTCCTACCCTTACTATTTTCTTCCTTTTTCTTACTTTGGGTTTTATTTACTGTTATTTTTCTAGTTACCAAAAGTGAATCTTAGATCATTAATTTTAGACCTTCCTACTTTTCTAATATAAGTATCTAAAGCTATAATTTTCTCACTAAGCACTGCATTAGATTGAACCCGTAAGTTTTGATATGTCATATTTTCATTATCATTCAATTCAAAAAATTCTCTTGTGATTTCTTCTTTGACCCATGAGTTACTTAGAATTATACTGTTTAATTTTTAAGTGTATGGGATTTTCCAATGATTTTTTGTTATTTATTTCTAATTTAATTCTGTTGTCATCAGAGAATGCATTATGAATGATTTCAATACTTTAAAATTTACTGAGACTTGTTTTATGGCCAAGCATGTGGTCTACCAAGGTGAATGTTCTATGGGCACTTAACAATAATGTGTATATTGTCATTGTTAGGTGTGGTGTTCTATGTTAATTAGGTAGAGGGGCTTGTTTATGTTCTCTATATCGTTATTAATTTTCTATCTGTTCCCTCAATCAATTACTGACAGAGGATTGTTGAAATCTCTACTTGTAATTATAGATTTGACTATTTGACTATTTTTGCTTCATGTATTTTGAAGTTCTGTTATTAGATATAAACACACTTAAGATTGTTATGTCTTTTTGATGAATTATCCCTTTTATTATTAAATGCCTCTCTTTATCTCTGATAATATTCTTTGTCTTGCAGTCTAATTTGCATGACATTAATATAGTCACTCCACTCTATAGATCATTAGTGTTTGCATGGTATATCTTTTTCCTCCTTTTACTTTTAACCTAACAGTATCATTATATTACAGTTTATATCTTGTAGACAGCATTTAATTAGATAGTTCATATCCAGTCTGACAAAAATCACATTGAATGCGATTATCAATATGGTTGGGCATAAGTCTATCATATTGCTATTCATTTTCTCTTTTCCCATATTTTCTTTGTTCCTTTAATTTTCTCTTTTCTTGCCTTTTGGATTAGTTGAATATTTCTTAGTACTCCATTTTATGTTCTAGATTGGCTTCTATACCTATTGGGGTTTTTTTCAGTGACTGCTCTTTGGTCTACAACATATATATCTTAAACATATCACAGCTTACCTTCAAATATTATTATGTCACTTTATGTATAATGTAAGAAGCTTAAAACTGTATAATTTCAATTCCCCCTCTATTTTTTGTGCTATTGTACATTTTACTTCTACATTTGTAATAAGTGCTAAAATATTAATACGTTTTGCTATGCACAGCCATTTTTCTTTTAATAAAAAAATGAGGAAAAAGTTTTATTACCCACACATTGTTTCTGTCACTCTTCCTTCCTTTGTATAGCTCTGAGTTTCCATCTGTAATCATTTTCCTTTAGCCTGAAGAACTTTTATAATATTTATTTTAATGTGGATCTACTGGCAATGAATAAATTGTCTTTATTTGTTGGTGTAAAAAATTTTTTTTACCTTAACTTTGTTGTTGAGGGATATTTTCACTGAATATAGAATTCTTGGTTGACAGTTTTATTCTTTCAGCATATCAAATCTTCTGTTCCATTGTCTTCTGGGTTGCATTGTTTCTAATGAGAAGTCAGTAGCTCTCTTATCTTTGTTTCCTTGTGCAAAATATGTCTTTTTTATTGACTACATTTTCTTTTCTCTTTCTTTTATTTGCATCCTTAAACTTCTGGGCTCAAGGGATCCTGCTGCCTCAGCCCCCAAGTAGCTTGGACTACAGGCACACACACCCACACTCAACTAATTTTTCTTATTTTTTGTAGAGACAGGGACTCATTATGTTTCTCAAGCTTGTTCAAACTCCTGGGCTCATTCCTTGACAGTTTCCTCATGTGGAAAATAGAAATAATACTTTCTTCATATAGCTGTTAAGATGTTTAAGTGCTATAGTAGAAACAAAGTGCCTGACATATAGTAGAAACTCAATAAATGCTCATTATTATTTTATTATTTATAAACCTGTACAAACCACTTCTGTTTCATCTCCAGACAGAATTTCTATTCCTCTTATCTTAGTCTTAAACTG
This sequence comes from Cheirogaleus medius, assembly GCA_008086735.1. NCBI lineage: Eukaryota > Metazoa > Chordata > Mammalia > Primates > Cheirogaleidae > Cheirogaleus > Cheirogaleus medius. The sequence goes on from VBSM01002217.1 coordinate 18,747,940, forward strand.
TTTAAATTTTGAGCCCCTATAAAATAGGACCCAAAGTACTATCATTTTGTGCTGTGTCAGGTGGTAATCAAACAAAAAGATAAAAAAATACAAAATAATCTTTCCTTCATAGAATAGTCAGACACTTTTTGCTTCACATAGATTGCTGAGAAAACTCTCTCTCAATAAATAGGCACTCCATTTGTTAGTGTCAATGAAGCCTAGCAGACACATATACCAAGAGCACTGGTTAAGGACTACAATTATGGCAGGGCACATTTCTTAATCCAGGATGGTTACTGTTTATTATGTTTTAATTGTTGAAATGACAACCTGTTGCAGACCAGATGTGTACTCTGGTACTCACTGAGCCAGCTTCCTCTATAATCAGGGTGACCATACAGCCCAGAATGCCCAGGAATATTCCAGTTTATGTCTGTTTTCCAGTATAATTATTAATAGTGGTCCATTTCACTTAATATGCCAGTTTGGATATTCAATTAAATGATAACTCTATCGATAGTTATATTCTATCAACCATATTCTTGTAAGGCAGGTCTAGTGGTGATGAACTCCCACAGCTTTTCTTTGTCTGGGAACATCCTTATCTCTCCATGTTTGTATATTCTTGGTTTGCATCTTTTTTTTTCCTTTAAGCACTTTGAATATATCATCTCACTCTTTCCTGGCCTGCAAAGTTTCTGTTGAGAAATCCACTGAATGCCTTATGAGAGTTCCCTTGTATGTGATGAGTTTCTTTTATCTTGCTGCTTTCAAAATCCTCTCTTTGTCTTTGACTTATGAGAATGTGATTCTAATGTATATTGGTAAAGATCCACTTTATATCTAATCTATTTGGATATCTTGGGGCTTCATGGATCTGGATATTCATTTCCTTCTCCAGATTTAGAAATTTTTCTGTCATTATTTTTTTAATTAAGATTTCTACTCCTTTTTCTTTCTATTCTCCTTATGGGACTTACAAACTGTGTATATTGGTTGGCTTGGTGATATCCCATGATTTCTATAGGCTTTCTTAATTCTTTTTCATTCTTTTTTCTTTTTGTTTCTCTGATTGGGTAATCACAGATGACCTGTCTTTGTATCCACTGATTCTTCTGTTTGATTGAGTCTGCTGTTGAAGATTTCTGGGATTTTTTTAGTTTAGTCATTGTCTTCCTTAGTTCCAGAATTTCTGTTTGGTTCTTCTTTGTTGAACACCTTATTTTGGTCATGTATGATTTCCCAAATTTTGTTTAGTTGTCTACTATGTTCTCTTGTAGCTCACTGAGCTTTTGTAAGATGAATAATTCTAATTCTTTGTCAGGCTCTTCATGAAACTTCATTTCTCTACGGTTGGTTATTGTGCTTTATTTTGCTTCTTTGCTGCTGTCATGTTTCCCTGATTATTTGAGGTCTTTTGGCCATGCATTGATGTCCATGCATCAAGAAGTAGTACAGTTTATACATACTGGTTTTTGCAGGGAAAACCTTCCACTAGTCATAAGTCCAGAGATTCTGGGTGAATCATCTGATGACACCCATAAGTGGGCTTGCTGTTAGAGTCCTTGGGCAGGTTGCCCAGGACTGGTTGGGCAGGCTGGCTCACCACTGGAGGTGAGCCTGGAACTATGGTCCCCTGGGGCAAGTCCAGATCCTGGGTTCATGGGGGCCAGGGTGGCACTGGTGTCCACTGGGGTTTATATTAACTGGGTTTGCAGAGGAAGGCCTGGAGGACTTGGCCTGGTGCCTAAGTCCATGGGGATGGGCCTGGAGTCTGAGTCCACGTTCATGTATATTTAAAAAATCAGAGTGTCAAGTTCCATGAAAAGTCTTATTGGGAGTTTTTATTGAAATAGAATTAACCTATAAATCTTTATTATTTGGAGTTTTATTTTTTCATTAATATGTTTTATAAATTTCTCCATAAGGGGCTTATATATCTTTTGTGAGATTTATTTTCAGTTACCTTATATTCTTATTGCCATTTTAAGTGCTATCTTTTCATTAAAATTTATTTTCTAACTTCTAATTGCTATTGCATAAACATAAAATTCACATTTGCATATTTTTTATTACCAAGAAAACTTGCTAACTTTTAATAATTCAAACAGTTTACCTATAATTTGCCTGTAATTTGGGTTTCTATGTAATTCTACATAGACAATCATATTATTTGCAAATAAAGAATTTGAACCTTCTTTTTCAACCCACATATCTTTTATATCTTTTTCTTTTCTTACTATTGGCTTATACATCCTGTAATAAATTGAATAGGAATGGTGAAAATGCTTCTGATCTCAAAAGGAATGCACTAGAATGTCATAAGTATGATATTTGTGTAAGGTTTTTATAGATGTCTTTTAGCACATTAACAAATCTATTCCTAGTTTGCTAATTTTAAAATCATTAATTAATATTGACTTTAATTGAATGACTTTTTTAATATAAAATGCTTGTCTCATATTGTATTAATTGTATAATTTTATTCTTTAATCTAAAGATTGCAAATTGCTTTAATCAATTTTCTAATTTTAGCCAACCTTGTATTCCTGGGCCAACCTTGCATTCCTGGGATAAAAAGAAATTGGACATCATATATTATATTTTAAATACGTTGCTACATTTAATTTGTTGATATTTTGTTTAGATTTTTTGTGTATAACTTTATGGTTGAGATTGGCTTATATCTCTTTGGCATACGGTCTTTTTTGCTATAAGGTTATACTAGTTTGAGACTGTTATATCTTTCTGTTTTCTAAGAATTTATATAAGGTTGAGATTACCTATCTTAAAAAAATTAGTTAGTCAATATCTCCAAAGGATTTAAACAAGACCCAAGATCTCATAACATCATATCCAAAATGTCCAGGATACAATATAAAAACTTACTCAGCATATGAAGAACCAGGATAATATCAACTTGCATGAAAAAATATTCTAAGGCCAAGATGACACAGATATTGGAGTTATCTGATAAAGATTATAAAGCATTCATTATAAAATTGCTCTAAAAAGAAATTTAGAACACGCTTGAAAGCAATGGAAAAATAGGAAGTTAGTAAAGAAGAAAAATAATTTAAAAATTAAATAGGAAGTCTCAGCAAAGAAATAGATAGAATATGTAAAGGAAGAACCAAATGAAAATTTTAAGACTGAAAAACACAATAACCAAGCTTTAAAACACACAGAATGGGCTCAATAGCAGAATGAAGATTACAGAGGAGTCAGTGAACTTGATGATAATTTATTAAAAATTTATAAATTTATTAATTTATTTCTCCCTATTGTATGGACAATAGGGAGAAAAAAAGAATTAGGAAAATGAACAGAGCCTCAGAGACCTGTGGGACAAAAACAAAAGGTCCAACATGCATGGTATCAACGTCCTAGAAGAAAAAAGAAAAAACGGAGGCTGAACTAATATTTGAAGAAATAATGACTGAAAACTCCCCACATTTCACAAAAGACACAAACCCACAGATTCAAGAAGTTCAGTGAACTATAAACAGGATAAAGCACAGACACATCATAATTAAAGTACAGAAAACTAAAGACAAAATATTGAAAGCAGCAGTGGTTTGCTTTTTCTATGACAGATAAGAAGAGTTGTTGATTTTTTTCAGTTTGTTCAGTTTTTCCCTTGTTAGGATGGAGTGACATTTTCCAAGCTCCTTATATCTGGGACAAGAAGAGAGAAGTGCAGATGGAATTTTTAAAATGTATGTAGTAGATGTAATATATAAGAAACTAAATAGGGTGGGCAATTGGAACTATAAAGTGAATGTCAGTAGGATTCATCTATAAAGTTATGTGTCCATGTTGTATTTTTTATTACAAGGTTTTAACTTCTGATAAAATTTCCTTAATGACTTAGATACGAGCGTCGACGTTAGCCGACAGCCAAAAGCTTTTACCTTTACAGCTTTTATCTCTGCAGCTGCAGTGTGTACGTTCAGCTAATAAGTTACTACGAATCTGTGACCTTTTAACAGGTCCTTAGTAGGAGTTATTATAGTTATTTTCCTAAAGCTGCCTGTAAAGTAAAACAAGCTTTCAGTGATTTAAAGCTTTCTTCATCACACAAGAGCAAAACGGATTCGTCGTCAATGCACAGCACAAAATATCATGCGGACTGTGAGTGCCGGCTGTGGGCAAGGTTTCGCAGCCAGTGAGCATGGTCCCGAAGTGGTTAATGGTTATAAAATTATTCAAATTTTACAAGTCATGTTTCTGATCCCAACTCTCCATTCCCAGCCTGTCAACTCCTGCCCAAGCAATTCTGATGTGCATCCAGTTTGAGAACTCCTGTGCTACAATATACTCTCCATTAATGTTATGCAGAAATTAAAATATATGAATTTTTAAGTGATAAGAAAGAGAGTGCTACAGGAATTTTATGGTCCTGAAAGAGATATTAGTCAAAGGGAATCCATAATTGCTCTTGCAAACACTAAGGAACAATTAATTATCTTACATTTTAGAGTTCTTTCCAACAGTTGAAGCCCTTTCTTTTGATTTCCAGAACAATCTTATAAGGATGGTTGGACAGGTATTACTACGTCCTCTTTGCAGACGAATAAACAAGAGCTTGGAGATGTTCAACTAAGGCTTCTAGGTTCCTTTCCTAAGCATTTCTTTCTACACTTGAGTATTTGTCATGTTGTATTGTAATTGTCCATTCTCTTGTCCAGTCCCCCACTGAACTGAAAGCTCCTCGAGGACAAGATTCATGTTTTATTATTCTTTGGAGCCATAGTGCCTAGCACAATGTCTGAAAACAATTTAATTTTGTTGTTGATGAATAATAGGTGAATAAATAGATATTCATTCTATGCATACAAAAGTTGTGGTGAAGAGAGGCTAAATGACTGACCCAGATTAGAAAATACATTTTCAGAAAGACCAGGCCTAACACTGAAGCCACCTGACCCCTAGTCACAGGTCTTTTCTCTGTATCATACTGCCTCCTTAAAGAAGTAGACTTTTGAGCAGCTGCCTGAAAATAGGTTGAACCTTGAGCAGATGGAGATGAAAAGTAATTTCCAGCATGGAGTAAAGCTTGGAAAAACATCCAGAGGAAGTACTGGAATAATCAGGCAAACAAGGTTCTTAGCAGATGAGCTTTGATAGAATGAAGGGATAGGCTACACAACAGAAGATAAGGGAGAGATGACATGAGCCAATGCCACTGTAGGGATCGATTATACACATGCAAATGATGATACAGTTTCAAATGAAGAACAAAGACAACCAGGCATCAGAGGAGGTGATGAAATTGGATGGCAGCCTGGGGAAAAGCACATCACTGTCACTGAAATGGAAAGAGAGGGCCAGATCCAGATGGCATTGGTTTTAGAAGTAGAGAATGTGAAGTGTATGTGTGTGTGTCTGTATGTGTTTTATGATTTGTTATTGACATTTTGGGGAGAAGTTGAAAATAAATCACAACTCTCATCCTCTATCCATCCCATGTGTGATTAAAGTCTGGGAAATACTTAATGTTTTCTTTCAGAATTACTTGTTGATTGCTTTTTTTTCATTTTTGTGAGCTGCTGAGTGTGAAAGATGAGTATCACACACCATCCTTTTCCCCAAGGAATGAGTAACTACTTAATTTTTATCCCAAAAGACTTAGTAAAATAAAAGCTTCAGTTTCCTCACTTATGACTAGAGATTTAAAGGGATTTCCTAATTTTCATCCTCAATACAACAGTTGACCTAAATACTGAAAGATATTAAAGGATTCAGTGAATATTACAGACCTAAATTTCACAAAGTGGCAAGTGACTTGACCCCGAGCTTAATCCGTACTCTGTCCTAAGTGAGAAGATAAATTTTCTAGATTTTTGTTTTTTTTGCATAAAAAGATTTTGTTCCAACTACTCCTCATATTCAGATGATCTTAGTGTTCCTCTGGGAAGGCTGGCACCGAGAAATGAGAGTTTACAGGTGACATTTCTGTCTCTGGAACTGGTACCAGAAGAAATAAACATGATTACTGTGGCCAGATAAACAGAATTTAGTCAAATTAATAGCACTTTAAACCTCTTCACTCTCACCAATCTGATCCTGGAGCCAATGATGGGTCTGAGGACATCTCAAATTTGAGAGCTTGCTGTGTGCTTTTTATCTAAAATAGACCCTTCGGCCAGTTTAAGATGGAAGGCTGACTCAACCCCTTTTGGGACAACTCGTGGAATGTTTGCTAAGAAGTAAGTGTTGGTAGAACTGTCCCTGAATGTATAAGGTAAAACATCTCTCCGCAAAATAAAGGACACCGAACAAGAAAACTGCTGTTCTGCAAGTCCATAAAGGTTTGCCGGTATCTCTAAGGGAATAGTTAATTACCAAAAATGCAAAGTGAAGATGTACTTAAATTTGAGCCCTTAAATTTGAGCTAGGTTAAGGCTCACACTGGCATACTTGAGGAGGCTCAGAGTATACATAAAGGAATTTTGAATACTTCTTTACTGCTATGATTTGAATGCTTGTCCCCTCCAAAACTCATGCTGAAACTTAATTGCCATTGTAACAGTATTAAAAGCTGAGACTGGTAAGAGGTGATTAGGCTATGAACGCTCTGCCCTCTAGAGTAGATAATTGCTGTTATCTCCAGAGTGGGTTCATTATTAAAAGGGTGAGTTTGGCCTCCTTATCCTCCTCGTCTTTCTTCTTCTCTCCCTCTTCCACCCTTCCTCCTCCCTCCCTCTCCCCCCGCCACCCCTTCCTCTCTTGGCTCTTCTAGTCTTCTGCTACTTGAGGAACAACATTCCTGCTCACCTCAGGAGGATGCAAGGTGCCATTTTGGAAGAGAAGACTGGGTTCCTACCAGATACTAAACATGCCAGTGCCTTGATCTCAGACTCCTAGCCTCAATTGTGAGAAATAAATTTCTGTCCTTTATAAATTACACAGTCTGTGGTATTCTGTTATAGCAGCACAAGACAAAGACATTTATAAACTCTGCCCTTTCCACCCTGACATGAATACTTCTATCTCATACGCATTTTGGAGTTATTTCAAACATGGAGAAAATTAAAAACCAAACTCTTCAAAGTGTAATTTCTATTAATTCATATTCTCTCTCTCTCTCTCTTACTATAAAATATAACAGATTTACTGTGATGCTAATCAGGCTTAAACTTCAGGGCACCTTCCTTGCCCAGGTACATGGTCATATGTTTTTGTACAATTTGAAAAAGATATTTTAATCATAATTGGTGAAGACTGCTGCCTCTTATGCTTGCCTTCCTCTTGTAGTGGACATTGGAATGGCTATAGCCTCGGGCATCTGGTAAAGGGGAAGTTGAGTTGGGGAGATATTGAATTTGGGTTAATAGAATATATTTATGTGGCTTGCAGTCAACTCTGAATATGGTTAAATTATTGGTACCCATTCTGCTGGAGGAATCGATTTCAGGAATTTAACTACTAGCCATTGCTCTCCCTTTCCCCGTATCATGAGAGGGAGGTGTGCAGCAAAAGGCTGTATCACTACACAGGCATATTCTATGGTGCCTAGCACCAGAAGTATAAGCATGTTGAAGATAAAACATGGTTTGAAACATATGAAATCCAACGTTTTGAACATCAAACATGTAAAATTATAATCAGAAGATTCCAGTTGCATGGACACCAAGTCAAAGCAGAAGTTCTTGCCTGTCAAGAATATATTTGACAATTCAGAGCATACAATTACAAATGCATCATACAATAAACTTTTTTCCATATAATTTTTATACAAAATAAAAAAAAATTATTCTATCAATAAGCTAATTATAAGAAAAATATTTTCAAATCATACCAAGTTTAATTCATTAAGATAAGATGATATATTTCAAACAGAAGTAATAAATAGACTCTTGGGTTGTTTAATAATCCAGCTAATGAAGAAGAGTAAATAATATGAATACATTTGAAAAACATTCAAATATCTTGCTGATTTGACATAGAATACTAGTGGTAATGAAGATATTAATAATTTCAATGAGGAGTTTGATAACAAACTGGCTAAGAGTGGTCAATTCTATGGCTATATAAAATTTATCACTCACAGGAAACATTGAAATGCCCTGAAATCTTATAGTGTAGGCATGAAAGAAGCTTAATAGAGGTTTTCCTAAACGTAACAACAATCCTAAAAACCTACATGACATTACTAAATATGAGTGTAAAGCCAAGAGAACTTTTGCAAATTATCAGTAATTTTTTTAAAAAGTTTGATCGACAATGCCAGAGAAAAAATTGAATTATCTTTTTTTTTATTTCAGCATATTACAGGGGTACAAATGTTTAGGTTACATATATTGCCTTTGCCTCACCCGAGTCAGAGATTCAAGCATGTCCATCTCCCAGACGGTGCATTAGGTGTGAATATACCCATCCCCTCCTCGCCCCCATCTGCCCGATACCCAATACATGTTACTTCTATATGTGCACATAAGTGTTGATCAGTTAATACGAATTTGATGTTGAGTACACATGGTGCTTGTTTTTCCATTCTTGTGATACTTAGTAGAATGGGTTCCAGCTCTAT
>VBSM01002217.1:18757776-18775570 GCA_008086735.1 Cheirogaleus medius
TACCTTTGGATTTTCATTTAGATAATGACACACCCAGTTTAGTCTCTGAGTCAGTGGCCTTTGTGGGTGAGATTCAATCACACCCTGTGTGATGAATCAGTAAATGCAGTAAATTCACCTCCCTGTCAGTAGGTGGTGCTTGCGGGAGGAGCAAGCTACAGTGCTGTTTCTGGGTACTGTAACCAGCTCTCGTTCCTCTGGAGAGGCACTCTAGTGCCTCAGGTGATGGGTGGGGCCTTGAGACTTCCAGGTGTGTCCTTATTATCCACCTCAGTGGGGGCAGATGGGGGAGTGAGGCCGGGCGAGGCTGGGTTAGGTGATCCTGGGTCAAAGGTCTATTCTCTGCTTCTGTGCAAAGCTGCCCAGGAGGGGCTGAAATGGCCTCCCTTAGTCAAAACATCTGCATGTGGAAGTGGGGCTGTCTAAGACCAGCAGTCTGAAGCAGGCCTCAATCCTTTCCACCCTCTGTAGTTTCTCCTGGGCCTCTACCAGCAGGCAGGATCTCAAGCCAGTGGAGCTTCCCTGACTGTGATGCAAGCCGGAATGTTCCCTGCCCAAGATCATGGCCTGAGCTGGGAGCACGGCACTCCTCTGGGAGGAGGGTTGCCCATATACCACGGTGCACCTAGGAGCCACTCTGATCTGCCCTTGAAGGCACACACACCTCAGTAGACTAGTTCACAAATATCCCTTCTATGCCCCCAGGCAATACAATCGAAACCTGGGTGTACAGGATCTGGTCTGCAGGCATATCCCCTGGGCCCTGGAGATCAATCCTTGACTTTGCCATGGAGAAGAATGCTGGTCTCAAGTTACCCATGGGGTGCCCAAGCTGGATCAATGTCTCTTTGTCTTGGGATTTGCCCTGCTCTGCTGGAGTCTCCAGGCAAGTGGCACCAGGGAGGGCAGCGAGTAGGGAGTTCACAGTCCTAGTACCCCTCAGTCCACTGCAAGGCCCCAAAAGGAAAGGTCCCATTCCCTGTGGATGTCTCTGGTCGGTGGCTAAATTGTCTCTCTTGGCACCACACGGAGGGGAAGGGAGGAGAAGAATGAAGCAATATGGCATCTGCCAATGGGCTTGGGTCTGTAGGGCAGAATGTGCCCCAAGGAAGCTGGGAGCCCAGTGCCCTGTCCACAAGAAGCTCACTGCTCACTGGAGGCAGCCATCTCTGGCCTGTTTGTGGACAGGTCTCTGCAGCAGTTCGGGAGTCCCCCACCCCCCACCCCAGCAGTCTGAGATGCAAGGGAGGGGAAATTTAATTGCTCCACCTACCCTTGTTGCTGGTCTCCAAGCCTCTCAGGGTTTAGACCCTGCTGATGCTTTTCTCCTTCCAGTTTTGCTCTGCTACCTCCTCCCATGGAGTCTCTAGTAGGTTCAGGCACCCTTCATTCTAACCCTCATCGATCTATGTTTGTCTATCTGTTTTGTTTTGTTTTCCACTTTCATCTAAAATCTTTCCTTCTTGCAGAGATGCTCTGGCTTGAGGTGTTTCTTGTCCACCATCTTGCCTCTCTCCCTTAATTATCTTTTAATTCACTCCATATAAAATGAAATTACCAAACTGTTGATAATTAAAGAGGTGAATAAGGAATGTGCAGCCAAAAAGTGCAGAAGTATTAAAAAGGTCTATCAAGCTGTTAATGTTATTTTTAGAAATCGGGTAGTATTTATGGCAATTGTTGGCATTTTACAAATGTGCAATTTATTTTCTTATTCTAAATATTCATTTTTGTAGCTAATGTTGTATTAGAATTCTTTTTCTTTAAAACCTAAATCAATGTCACTCAACTATTCATGAAAAAAAATCGGAAGTACTGAATTTTAAGAATCAGTTATCTCTTTAAATCCAAATTTAAATAAATATAGTGGAATAGTCACATCATCCTCTTCTCAGCATAATCTGTAAAACTAAATTAAGAAGGTTAGACTACAGCCAATATTCTAAGTCACTGGTTTCTCCATTTTTCTGTGACTTGTTGAATTCTTTTAAGAGATTAATCTGTTGATACGATGAATATTTACTAAGCAGTGAAAAGAATCCAAGAACAGTTGCGTCCAATGAACTTGCAAATCTATTCTGCCAAAAAAGGAAAATATGACTTCTGAAACATATTGAATTAGAAATAGGTACATTAAGAAAGCATAGAGTTCTCCAGAACTCTAAAAAGGGAATGATGACTGCCAACAAAGGTGACAGGAAAATCTCAAGAGGGGACAGTATTGACTTATTCATCCCCCATTCCATTACAGAAATGATTTAAAGGGCTTACAGAGACCTGTCAATACAACAAGAGAGAATACATTGAAAGTTGGAGCAAAATAAAAAGACAAAGAAGAGGAGAATGTAACAAGGTTCTAGTAAATGAGGCTAAAAGCACAGTCCACAATGCCTTCTCCACTTGTCCCAAGAGGACCTCAAATGTGGCTTCTGGCATCCAGATGAGGATATATTTATTATTTTATTCAAAATGAGCCTTGAAGTGAAGGTTTGGGGTCTGGATTGAATATAACTAAAGTGAAATGATGGCAAACCTCAGAATTAGGGGGTTTTTCAGTGTTTCCCCCACATCAGCCAGAACCCAGTGCATTAAGCACTGGGGGATGTGGTTATTCTAACTGGCATCTTACTCTAATTAGGCCTTGGCAGTTCTGCTGTACCATAAGTTATACCTTTCAAAGTCCAAATCAACATAACCTTTAACACATGTGATGCCCACATAGCTTCCATAGTTAGCTGCTAAAATAGAAAAATAACACCAGCTAGTGCAACACGGCATAAATTAAAAGGCTATTGAGAGAGAAGCATAGAATACAACCTACACAGCCTTCTACTGCTCTGTCAGAACCCTCTCTAAGATCATTTTCATATTTAACTGACACATTTGCTTTTCGAATCAGAAGATGTTAAGGACATAAGGAGAAAACTATAATTTCAATAAAATTTCATGCTCATATTACTGCTATAAATTATCGTAATAATGTATTTTCATGATGATAATACATTATACTCTGAACTTTTCAGAATTTCTAGAGCAGTGTCCAAATACACTATTCCCTAAAACTCATGCTGTTAATATAACGAATGCTAAGCAACCAGAGTACATTACTAATTATTATTTACATCATTCACACTCACATCTGACTCATACATACACAGACGGGATCCATCCTCTTATTGCAGGAGCAACACATATTGATTAAAGAATATTCTGAAAATATAAATAAGCAGAAGGAAGAAAACAAAAGATCCCAATGTGCAATCAAAGCTGAAAACCACCAGTTTTTATCTCTTTCCCCTCAACCTGCTCCTACCAACCCCCTCCCTGACTCCTGTGGGCACACCTTCCATCTCTGAAGAGGGGCCATGGAGGACACCTGCTGGCACACAAAAAGGACACTGATAGTATGGCAGACGCCCACTGCCAACTGTATTTTATAATGCTTCTCAAGGAGGTTTATGCACTCCTCACATATATTTCATTTTGATTCTCTTGCTCACCTTTACCTACACTTTTAAGTAACAGGGAATTATATAGATTGCAAAGCAGATTACCAACTAGTTAGAAGCAGATTTAGAAAGAAAAAAAAAAACTACAGAGAGTGCTTGGATTAGCTAGTTTTAAGCCATAGAATAATTTTTTTAAATTAATGAAATTATAGTAAAGCTATTCATATACAACCTGATATTCCTCAGCTTCCACTGATAAAACCAGAGTGAACCCCTGTGGCTCCGGGTATATGTGGCCTGTGGACCCACCTCCCCTTTTCACAAGCCAGTCCCTTGAGAGGCTGGAGGACCAAAACAGTCAGGGACTTGTGGAATTAGGATGTACACTCCATGCTGACTTGCCTTTGTACGTACTGAATTAAGGTGGAACAGTATACCCAACCTGCACCTCGCCTGTGCTCACATGGGATGGGGACGTGTTTGGCCATGTCTAGAGGGCTGGTGAGGGAGTGAGCAAGGCTATTTACAGAGGGCTGAGGAACCTTCTGGGAAAGCTGATCATTCTAATGGAGAGCCCAGAAGGGTGGCCCAAGCATCATCAGCTGGAACCAGAGATTTTAATGTGGTACAGTGTTTGCCATTTGGGTCATTCTCCCTCAGGGTGAAGGAGCAGTAATAAAGAGCAGGTAAAACCTAGGAGCCATTGCATGCAAAATTCTGAGATATAGGAGAGCAGAAGAGAACACAGCTTTGTGGCATATATAACCCAGTGCATCACTGGGCGGGATATGAATGAGCTTGGGCAGAACCTCAGACCAGCACAGAGAAGCAAGAGAGGCCTTTAGACACCCAGGCTTGTCACTAAGAGCAGAAACCACAAGGAAATTCATTAATAGATTTTGCTACTTAAAATTTATAAAATTTCTATTTAAGAAACCCAGAAACAAAATGAAAAGACAAGTGAAAAATTGAGGACAATGTCTATATCATACAAGATCAATCAGATTAATATCATTTCTACATAGAAAGCTATTATAAGTCAATCAGAAGATAATTATCACCCCCCGGAAAAGGAAAAGAACACAAACAAGGAATTCACTAAAGAATTATAAAATGGCCAAAAAGTGTATATTTATTAATGGGCAACCGCTCTAAAAATCAAAGAAATGCAACTATCTTGGACCAAAAATCTTCAGTTTTAAAATGTATTTTGTTATAGTTTTACCAATAATCTGTATATACAAGTGTATATTTGGGCTTTTGGAATTTGGCTGGATTAAAATCCCAGTTCTCTTGCATACTAACTGTGGGATATTGGATCAATTATTTAGCATCCATAAACCTCTCATTTGTAAGATGGATATAACAGTACCTACATCTCAGTATTGTAGGAAATGAATGAAATCCTGCATATAAAGTGCTAAACAGTGTGCCTAGCACATAGTAAGAATTTAATAAATGTTTGCTATTTTATTAGTAGCTATACTGATATACTGAGTAATTATGAGACCACCTGGCTAATCAGAAACTTGAATCATCTTACTTCTTCCATTTTTGTGAGCTACTCCAAAATCATACACACAAGCACACACAAGAGATAACAGATTACTGCTATTAAAGACTGGAATACTCATGCCAAAATAATGAGAACAGTTTTAACAATTATTTGGGTCTTCATCTTTAAAATGCCACTCCAAAGTATAACATGATTCTTGGCTCCATCGTTTTTCTGTTAGTAGCAAGATTTTATGTGTGTATTTTTAAATCATGAAGCTAAAACCAGGGAAAAGACAGACACAACTTAAATTCAGAAAGATTAATTAGTAACTTCTTTTGGCTGCCAAAGCCAAAAGAAAGATAATAAATTAGATATATTTATATCTAATTTGTGAAAGATAATAAATTAGATATATTTTATAAAATATTTATGTGTATGATATATGTATAGAGTTCTGTGTTAAAGTGATTCACATAAAAAATTAAATTATTTGGTCATGTAATAATAGGCTTAGGATACTGATAATGTTTTCCAAGAAAACATTTCACAAATATACTTCTCAACATAAAAACTCTCAGTATAACATGTAATTAATTGTAGCAACAAAAGTCACCTTAAACTCCCAAACCAGAGAGAAGAAGCCTTTTGGATTTATGCTGGCAGTCATTCTCTTACAAAACAGAGAAATCTCAGACTGTATAAATAAAAGGGAAACAATGGAGGAAGCATCTGAAACAGACAGAAATCACTGCACTCATATACAACATAACCTTTATGCACCAAACAATATGCTTCAGTTTTATATCATGGGAAATAAAGGGAAAGAATCAAAAGGTAAAGGGAAAGAACTGGGAAAATAGGTGAAGGAAGAGAAAAATTGATCAAGGTAGATGAACATAAAAAGGGAAAGAGAGAAACTAAGTCAAAGAAAGGCAGTTAGAAGGACACATTCAAACTGAACATGACACAAAAAAGAAAGAGCAGAAATGAGCACATGTACAAAAAACATCCACGGGAACCAAATATGCAAAAAAAGGCATAACACAGAAACATATTTTCAAGAAGTAATACACATTTCTTGATGGAGGCTGTTAAAGCTGTTAAAGCCTATCAGAAGTGCTGCGTTTTTGCAACTATAAACATACACAGAGCCATGACATCTTTGCACTGGTTCCCATAGGCTAGGTGAAATTCACCTAATGGTTGACCCTGGCTCAAAGCCTAGAAGTTTTCCACTTCCATGCCACACAATTAAATATGGTACATCTTCTGCTGCATCTCCTAAAAAAGGATGCTAGAAATAATAAATAATACATCCTCTGCATTTTGACATTTCACATAGAGAAAAACCATGAATGACATTCCCCTTTGTTCTAAGAGACATTCCAAAATTGGCATAGACATATTTTTGTTTAAATAAATCAGTCTTACAACTGTAATTCTAACTTGAAATTGGCAAAACCTCTTTTACTTCTTATAAAAACGTTAAGTTTTAATTGTAATAAAATGTGAATCCTTTTATAACCTGGATTTTTAAAAGGTGTCACCCACTGGGATATTAAAAAGAGGATGTTAATGTACTAGCTTCCTTGAAACTATTTTAACGTTTTTCATACAACTTACCTTCTTTCACTTTTAGACTAATAGAGCAAATCATTAGAGTTTTGTAGCAGTTCTTTTATTTAGAAAATAATCACATTCAAGTCTTACCATGGAGTAGCAACATTTTCAATTCCTTTCCTTTTCTTTGAAGAAATAAAGTAGAGTAGTCATTTATATAACCCTCTGATTATAAATCAAATCCAAGATATTGTTTGACAATGAGATGCTTTATTAAACTTGATACATTTACTATATAAGAAGTCTGTGGAAAAAAATGGGGTATCAAATTATTTTGGATCTGGATCTCTGCATTATAAAGTCTGTCCCAAAACTATCTCATCTTGCTATATCCTGTGACTATAAGCATATAGATGACCAAGGCAGCAACCTCGTCTCCTGGCAAGACAATATAAGTTTCAGCTGGCTTGTCCATGGTATTACAAGTCTTCCTAGCAAAATAACAAGTCCCAGTTCCCAACTCTATGTAGTGTCATCTCCAGGAAGGTAAGCTTTATGAAGCACCTGGGCCAGCCCTACAACTGCTTGGCATGAGGTTCACACAGGTTCAGCCTTGGGAAGGGCATCTTCCTCTCAACCAGACAACTCTACCTGGATTATTCTGAGACTCCTTGGAGGGGTGAGACTTCTGGAAAAAAAAAAAAAAGAAAGAGTGAGAGAGGAAGGGAGAAAAGGCCTACATAATGATAGGAACATACAAATGATCAAATTCGGTTGCACCAATGCTAAAGGGAAGGATGAAAAAGCTGGAAAACAGCGGCTTTGCAAAGTGCTCCCTGGTATGACAAAACTGTGAAGGCCACCCATTCTCTTACCAGGCGTGGGTGTCTCTGCAATGAGGTGCCTGTGGTTGGTAAACAGTTCTGTGGATTCTTGTTCTATTGACCTTTCTTCTAGGTCTGATTCTGGGATCGTAGCACAGCCACCTAGATGAAGAATACAAAACATATTTTAAGCAATGTGTAACGAAATCTGCCTTTCCACAGAGCAGCCACAGCGTAGGAACGTACTAATCACAAAGATAATAAATGATGTGACAACGATCTTCAGGAGTGGACCAAAAAGAATACTCTTAAATGTTTCTTTTTGGTGAAAATACTGGGAATGAGTTACTGCCCCTAAAGACATGTTATACTGATTATGACTTGGCAACAGCAGCAATAGTGTTGTCTTTAAATTTATCCTTTTTAAAGTCAGAAAGGACAAAACCTATAGCATATGTAATATCTGTAATATAATGGCCCCTCAGCAAGAATTCCTTTAATACCAGAGCATCAGAAACCATAAAAGAAACAACGTGTATGGATCACGACAGAGAGAACCCTTCCCTGAGCAAAAGGAAAGGTTGCTAGTGTTCTGGGACACTGATTGTGGTGGTATTTCTCTGGAATTTACTTTTATCCCTGAATCCCGACACCTTACTGCACAGACACAAACACTTCATAATTCAACAGCAAAGCCATGAACTGCACTGTGAAAGATTTCAACTCAAAGGTGACTTGAGGATGAGCTGGCACCACCGTGCTTTTGAAATACTGGTTATAACTCATTTGACTTTATCCACCAAAATCTTGTACGGGAAACTCAAAATCATGCAAGAATTTCCTGACAACATCTGCAATTTGATTTGACTAATTTGCCATCATTTCCTGGAAATGTACTAACATGTTGTATACCATACACATTTTTTTCCAAAGCTCTTCTTCTTGTTAATGAAGTGTGATTTCTTTTCCTGAGGCTTCTCACACACTGACTCCAAAGCCTCAATGATCAAGTTTAGTTTTATGCTTGAGGGGGTTTACGCAGCTCACATCATCCTGAAGAAAGAGAGGGTAAGGGCAGTACTGATTTGAAAACCACATCATACAAATGAGAGGGAAGTGGCAAGATCTCAGGTCTGAAGAAAAATACACCTTACCATCCATCCCTCTGCATCAACTCTGAAATAGAAATTGATGCTGAAGGAAACGTGAGAAAAAAGCATTTCCGCACTCATAAAATAAGAATTAGAGGTAGCCGCAGAGGTTCCCTGAACAGAAAACATCAGAATTATCTATCAGTGCAATGGAACTCACCAGCTTTAGGTGAAAATGGCGAGGGCCCTATCCAGGAGGAGAATCAGGATTATTTTTAATCTCTTTCCAAAGTCTGTGGATCATAGTAATAAGAACTATCATTATTGAGCACTTTCTAAGTGCTAGAAATTCTGCCCATATTATCTCATTTAATCCCTACAGGCCACACTATGAAATAGACATTATTATTCTCATTTTACAGATAAGAAAACTGAGGTCTCATGAGATTCAGTAACTTGCCAAGGCCACAGAGCTCCAGTGCTGGTCCCACAGTGGTGCTGGGACCTTGGAGAAGCCCAAGAAATTGCCTGTTTCTTCTCCTTTACACTCCTCAGACTGAGAGAAAAGGAAAAGGATATGAAGGGGAGGTTCGTTGGGGGGAGAACCTGTAAGACTTATGACAAGGAAGAGCAGAAGGAAAGATGTGCTTCTTGCTGAAAAGAACCCTGGTCTCAAGCAAAAAGGCAGAAGGGCCGGGTTTCTCATTCCAGACTCACAAATCAGATGAAGTCACTTCTCCATCCCTGAGACGGAGGGAGGCAAGGAGCAGGGGAAGGCGAGGAATGCTGCATTTGTGCAGCTACCTTCACGCACAAGAAAACTTCAGGAGGGAGGAGAGGCGTCCCCCAGCCAAGAGATGGGAAAGAGTTGGATGAGCAGTTAGCAGTGCTTGCCAAGTGCTTGGAAAGAGGCAGGTTCCCACTGATGAATTAGTGTCCAGCTTTTATTCTAGTTGACTTAATATTCAGGCAAGACAAAAGTAGGAAGATTTAAAAAGCACTACCTAGTTCTTTATCATGTGGACACAAAAGGAAAATTCAGTTGCTAAAGATTATCCACAATTAATGTAAATTCCTCTCTTCTCTTTGTCTTGTCCTGTGTACAGAGAGATGACAAGCTGCCCTGCCCTGATGCTCTGTCCCTCAGGTGCTGCATTGGGCACAGACTGTATGCACCTCCCCAGCCTCTATCAGCACTTCCCACTTCCAGTCCACGCCCACTGCAGGGGCTGACCAGTCACTAGCCCTGGGAATACCACCCCCCTTTCTTTGGATGCCTCCATGCAGCCAGACTGCCCAACTGTCTGCCCAGAGTCTCTGCCACTTCCAGCTTGGAAGGAACAATGGGGTATGGGCTCTGGCAGCCCGACAAGTGGGACATGGGAGAAGGAAAGGGCAGAGCACAGAATCCCTCTCCTGCCTCTCAGCCTGGACCATGTTAAAAGATTATTTCTCTTTTCAGACCTCCAGAAAAGGGCTGTGTGCTGAGTGGCTGCACCTGCTGAGTCTCTTTATGGTTCTTGGAGAGTGTCCTCACCGGTGCAGGATGCACCACTTATCTTCTCTGCACATTACCTAACACATTCCCCTGGCTGCTTCCCTTCATCCTCACTGACCCTTCCTTGAGTCTGTGCTCTCAAATAAGCCACCATTACTTTAATCCTTGCCTCAGGCTTTGTTCTCTTGCAAAAATCACTGCCACTGGAAGTATTAGGTCATTAAATATGAAATGTCTGATTTTGAATCAAAAGTGTAGTTTATTATATCTCAAACAAGAAGCAGTACAATTAATCAAAGTATGCGCCTAAAATATTGACACAGTTTTGCCATCTTAACGGTAGCTTGCTTATGCCAGCAGCGAAGAAGCCTAGAGAGGGAGTGGCGATGAAATCGCAAAAGGCGTTTTCCACAGCTCGTTAAGAATTAAATATGTTTCCTTGCAAGCAGTGTTCCAAAGCCTGGAAGAAGTGGTAGTCAGTCGGTGCAAGGTCTGGTGAATACAATGGCTGACAGAGAGTTCCAAGTCCAGCTTCTGTAGTTTCAGCAGCGTTGTTGATGGTCAAGCGTTGTCTTGCAAGAGGATTGGCCTGTCTCTATTGACTAAACTTGTCTGCTTAATCACAAGCATCCTCATCATTTTGTCCAACTGGTTGCAATAGACATCTACTGTAATCAATTGACCAAGTTTCATGATGCTGTAGTGAATAATATGAGCGCTAGACCACCAAACAGACACCATTAACTTTTTTAGACTGTATTTCAGCACTCATCCATTGTGCTGAACACTTGTGACTGTCAAAAAGAATCTATTTTTTATCATATGTAAATATGGTGTAGAAATGGTTTGCCTTTTGGTCACGACAGCAAAGAAAGGCAAGGTTCGAGACAATTTCTCTTCTGATGCTTGTTTAATTCATGCAGTACCCATCTATCCAGCTTCTTTACCTTGCCAATTCATTGAAACAGTTCAGTATTGTTGGAATAGTAATGTCAAACCTTGCTCCTAATTCACATATGGGTTGAGATGGATTTGCTTCCACTACAGCTTTCAGCTCATCATTATCCATCTTGATCTCAGGTCACCCATGTGGCTCATTTTCAAGATTAAAATCACCAGAATGGCACCTCTCAAACCATCACTGTACTGTGCATTCATTAGCCACATCCTTCCCAAACACTTCATTGATATTTCAAGCTGTCTGTACTGCATTGGTTCCATGATGGAATCATATGCAAAAATAACACAAATTTTTGACTTATTCACAGTTTCACAAAAATTGCTCTAAAAAAACTTGAAAAATAATCACAAGCCAAAGCATGTGTTTGCAAGAATGAGGATATACCTTCATAATAAAAATAAAACAAGAAGTGTCACAGTAAATGTCAGAGATATCAACTGTCAAACTTAGTTTAAGTTTAAGGAAAGTTTAAGTTTTAGTTTAAGGAAATAGGACATTTCATAGTTCTAAAAAGCAGGTCTTCGAGATGGAATATTGAAGTTAGACTCCCCCATCTGTAAGGACCATGGGCTCTGTGGCTGGAGGCGAACAGGATGGTAATAATCCCTGGTGTGCAATTACTTAAGCTCACCCACAGTTAACTGGGATGACATGCATACAGAGGTCAGGATATTGGGAGATCAAGTAGCTGTGGCATGGAAATATTTGTAAGTATAAGGATTCCAGAGTAGAGTGGCTGTTTCTGATGACTAAGACCTTGCACAAAGAAAATGGCAGGCTCAGGGCAGCTAATGAGCAACAGAAGGCAAATTCAGAAAGTGGGAAGGCCTCCTTGGCCTTGCCAGTGTAAATGAGATCACCCAGCGGCAGCATAGGAATCACTTGGGAGCTTGTTAGAAATGCAGAATCTCTGGACCCACCCCACACCTACTAAATTAGCATCTGCTAAGGACAGATGAGTATATGTGATGTGATTTTTGCTAGGAAAAAAATATATATTTCTTAAAAATTTAAGAGTAAGTAGTAAAAGAATAGAAATAAAATAATAAAACTTTCAAACTAACGGAGACCGTCTGAAGCCCATCGTGGAAGTGGAGCCTGGGTTCCACGAATGCCAGATAAAGCCCTCTTGGTTCAGATCCCATTCCTTAAAAGGAGAAGAGGAAGAAAAACTGCAGCTGGATGAAGTCATCCAAACACAGATGGCGTGTGTGACACAAATAAGCCCATAGACAAGCACAAGCAGGACTCAGGCTTTTTGACCTGGACATCAGGCAAGGGCCTCTAGGAGGGCAGGGGACTAGTAATCCCATGGACCTACTGTGTGCTGAGCACCCTGCATGCATCTTTCATACATTAAGTTACTTAATCCACAAATAATCCTGCCAGGAAGGCTCACTACCCTAACGTCACAATGGTAAAGGTATCGAGAGTAATCTGTGGTTTTCTTCTGCTGTCCCTCCCCTTTCTTCTGTCCCTCAGTGTTTCCCCAGGCCATTGGATGCTTCCTTGCCTTGGGGAAGTATGCAAGGGGACCCCTCCTGAATAAAAACTAGCCAGGAAATACTTTTCTTTCTAGCCTTGGTTTTCCATAGCCTGGGCTCACATAAGCGATGGAACTGAGTGTCCTAACGTAGAGGGTAAAGCTCAGCGGGTGAGAGATGGCTGGACCTGGGCTAGCTCAGACGCAGTGGCCTCCTGCCCCAAGGTGACAAGGCATCACGGAGGGACAAAGGCATGGAACTTGAGGAGGGCTAGGCCTCAGGAGCCCCAGCCTGAGCAACGGGGAGCCCTGGAGTTGAAGCCTCCAATGAGGGCTCAGGCAATAAGGCTATGGGCAGCTACTTTGTCTTCATTTTCTGAGCCCCACATATATGCCTCCCCAGATAGAGTGGGCAGCAATAATTGAGACTGAATTCCTCACCTTCTTACTATCAAAGAAAATAAAAATCATTGACATTTCTTGCATCTCTGACTTTGCAGACTAAGTGTCAGGCTAGGAAGTCTCAATTTATTAAATGAAATTTATTAAATGAAACTGAGAGATTATGTCATTTGCTAAAGGTCACACAACAAGTCTATATACTCCTGCAGGCTGGCTCCCTATACTACAGCAATGCTTCTCAAAAACACCTGCTTTTCAAATTTCCAATCTAATCTAAACTGGTACTTTTGTAAAATACAACAGAAATGAATAAAGGGAATTACTAGAAAAGTAAAATAAATAAGACATCAGCTCTCATCTTTCAGTACTAGATTCAATAGCTGTAAAAGTATCCTGTCAATTGCTACAAAAGTCTCTCAACACTTTACTCTCAATGTCAGGTAACAAAAAGTGTGCAGATAGATGCCAGACTTTAGGTCATACTTTGAGTAGCACTAACTACAAGATATGGTCTACCTAAATTAATATGATACATAGAATTAGGATTAAAAATAATAACACAGCAAACTCCTAATTATCTATGGTTCAATCAGCCAGTAAACTCCTTTCGGCAACAACATGGGTTACTCACAAGGTATGTAACATCTCTTCCAGTCACGTCTAGCTGGCAGCTCCCTCTCTAGTTGCCACAGTGTCCAGAACAACCTCCCCCTCCCCACGAACACACAATGTGCAGGATTCACTGCTTTGCTATAACTATGGAACATCCACTAAAAATGGAGATCCATTTCTACTTCCGTGCTCTCTGATAAGTTCTTTAAGAGAATCTGACATCCCACATCAGAACTCTAGGTATATTTCCAAAATGGAATAATGTTATAGGTGGTAATTTTATTTATAACAAACTATTACAATTCAGTTATTGCTTTAAAAACTTTTCTGGGCTAATCAGGAAACCTAAGCCCTGTATGTGAGATTTTAAAACATGAAGCATGTATAACGAATTGTGAACAATCAGCACAGAGCATTTGGAACAAAACTGTTTAGAAATTGGAGACTACACCAATGATGTTTAAAACGATGTCTCCGAGGTACTTTATTATGCTGCCTAGGACTCTGAATTGTTAACAATCAAATTATGTACATGGCCATTTGTGTTAAATAAATCTTCTTGTAAAAGTTTTTTTTTGTAAATCGATAACATATTAATACAGATAGCAGTTCTCACCTAGCCAGAAAATTATTTAAGTAGAAAATTTTATCTGAAATTCTGAACAAATAGGAGTCTCCCCCATATCATTTATAAGGATAATACAACTCAAGGATTTTTAAGGGATTCCAAGCTATCTCAAACATGTTTCTACATTCAAAAGCTAATTATAAAAAGGTTGAACTTCCTCCTCCTCACCAAGTGGAACATATTTATCAACAAGGGAATTACACTAAGGAATTTCTACCCATTGTCATAAAAACAAACAACAACAAAATGAACTTAGCCCCTCTCTGCAGGTTGCTATTATAGAGTTAACTCTAAGAGGTATAGAGTTCAAAGGTTAAAATAGGAGTTGAGGCAGAAACAAATGTGACTGTCATCTAGAATACTAGAGATGAAAATCAGAATGCAAAGTAAGCATGATATGCTAATAAATGTGCACCAGCTGGCTTTTGGGAGGAGGCTGAGGGAAAATAAAAGTAAAGCCTTTACCTGTAGTGTTTGCCCATTTCCTTGGTGCAAATACTCCCACCATGGCCAACCTAAGTGACATAACCAAATGTGGAGTTCGGCAGAGATGTGCAGTAGCACATTATTATGTAGTATTTGCACCATACAGATTCCATAGACACAAACAACTTCAAGAGAATAGACAACAGTAAAACATAGTAAAATAATTAGGAAGTAAGAGTTTTGAGTATGTATTGTCTTTGTTTTTAATTTATTTGGTTGTAAGTTTACATTATCTATTTTTAAATAATGGCTGTATTTAACAACTGACTCACAACATTTCTATAAATTCAACAACTGGTTCTCACTAGCTAGTGCAAGCCAGCTCTAAAACTGAAAGTGGGGATGGGGTAGGTAGGCGGTTTAAGATTATGCTTTGAAGCCTGAATTCAAATCATGGGTCAGCCTTACTAGCTAAGTAACAGGTTATTTCACTGAAATCAGTCTCAGTTTCCTCATCTAGAAAATAGAGACTATGGCAGCCCTGCTTCTTAAGGGAGAAACAGATGAATGTGTACAGTAGCACATGGAAACACACATTAAGTTCTGACTGTTTATTTTCAGGCCAAAGTCAGGAACACCAAAAGAAGAGTAGGGTAAATAAGCCAAGATAAAGTCCCTAAGGTGGGGGTTGAGAGGGGTAGGGTTCACACAAATTGATATACCCCTGGGGTCAAAGACACAACTCTGTAGCAAAGAGAAGAGTGCCCAGAAACTTTTGTCACATGGTCACCTAGGGAGATGGCTTCTCTATTTTACTCAAGCCCACCCTGATCGCTCTTGCTACTTGATCTGCTGAGTTCTAATATTTGATTTTATCCCAAGTGAATCCTGGTGGCCCAGCTAACCTCCCTCACTATCTGCTTTGTAATTAAAATAGCCTAAATCAGGGGCTGGCCAGAGTGTAAATATTTTTATTCTCTGTAGGCCATCTGGTCTCTGGTATAACTACTTAATTTTACTATTGCAGTGCAAAAGCAGTCATAGTCAGTACATAAATGTGATGATGAGCATTGGTTCATCCAATAAAATTTTATTTACCAAAACAGGTGGTGGGCCAGATTTGGCCCATGGGCCATAAGTAGGCTTTTCATGGTCTAATGCAAGGCTGGTAGAAAGCTACTCTGCATATAGTACCCTAATTCTAAAAGTTCCTAGAGGCATTTAGCACTGCCAATATCTTATAGCATCACTACCAGAATATCTTACAATGTTACTATCATAAGTTCAAAAACATATTGTTGGACCTAGTGTGACAAATGTTCATTTTTGTTTGGGAAGTGATAAACTATTTTTTCTAATAAATTTTACTTTTTAGAACAGTTTTAGATGTATAGAAACATTTAACAGATAGTACAGAAAATTCCCATATAACTGCTGCATGTTTTCCCCTATTACTAACATCTTTCACTAGTGTGGTACATTTGTTACAACTAATGAACCAATATTGACACATTATTATCTATAGTTTATCCATAATTTATTCAGATTTCTTTCATTTTTACTCATGTCCTTTTTCTGTTTCAGGACATATGCCAGAATATCACATGGCATTAGTTGTTATGTCTCCTTTAGCTCCTCTTGGTTGTGACAGTTTCTCAGACTTTCCTTGTTTTTGGTAGCCTTGACAGTTTTGAGGAGTATTGGTCAGGTATACTGCAGAATGTCCTTCTACTGGAATTTATCTGATGTCTTTCTGATGATTAGATGGGGGAAAAATTTTAAAGGAGGTTTCTTTTCATAAATTCTTAGGGTTTCCAATATTTTAGGATTGTCGCCAGCTGTTTCTCTTTTCCTCTATCAAAACTGAATCCAAGTCGGCAATGAATGGAGAGACCACTGAAGGGGATGAGGCAAAGTGCAAATCTCTAGGCTAGACTGTGAAGTTTAAGTTGTCATGGTAGTGGACCAAGCTGGATCTAGCCATAGGACTCGGGTCAGGTGACCAGTTGCCCAGCTGTGAAAAAGGGTATGATGAGGCCAATTGTGAGCATTCCATGAGATTAGGTACACCCAGCATTGTGCTCAGTACATAGTACATTTTATCACCTGCCTTCTATTACTTTTCTTGACATAGATACACTTTCTACACCATTTTTGTGGAATCAAAGAACTTTTTTTTGTTGTTGTTCAATCACATTCATTTAGTAGATATCAAGACAGAGGCTCAGAGAAGGTAGCTCATGCTCCTAACATCCTATGGCTAGCTCTTGGTTCTCCTCCTTCCTATAGCACTAGAGCTTTCTCAAGAACACATTTTTATCCAGGAAGATCTTCATGGATTTGCTTGTGAGTTGGCTGTCCTAACTAGTACTTCCTTCCAATGATACAGAAAATCCAGGGGATTGGCAAGCTGTTCTTTGGGTATGTTTGAAGACTTTTTGCTGGTTTATTTGTTTTTGCAACAGTGACCTTTGCAATCAATGAAGGTATGGGTGAGAGTGCTCCACTCCTTCAGGGAGGAGAAAATCTTTTCTTCTTTTTTCTTCATGTATTTAAGAGGAATCAGACAAGGAGACACATTTAGGGAATCAGAAATGACTGCAGACCCTGCTCTGACTTGCCAAAGAATCTTCTGTTTGTATGGCCTGAGTTGCCACTAAGAATTAAAAACAGTAGAAACCTCAGAAGTACACACCACTAACATTTTTCTTTTAATTAATATTTACTTGATGGATAAAGTGTTTTTTGAGGTTAACATTCAGATTTCATTTCAAAAGTTTATAATTCATGTTAAGTGTGGGGAATGGGTACCGTGAAAAGAATATTGCACTATCTTAAATGTGAAGAGCTTCCCTCAGAGACTCTGTAAATATATTCATTTGGAAAAGTTTTATATTCTCTCTCTGTCTCTCTCTGGTGTGGGGGAGGGTATTCATATATATACACACAGGTACGTAGACATGTATAGGAGTTTTCCTGATAATTTTCTTCTACTTTGTTCATTTTTCTAGTTGTTTCAAATATATTTTTTCTAGCCCAAGGAGAATATAAGCTATAAAAAGCCAAGCATTCTACTGTATGATTGTATAGCAATTTTGGCTGAGTATTTAGAAACTTTTTGGCAACATGGAAGAATGGAAGGAAGGAGGATGGGTAGGATAGAAGAGAGGGCAGGATGAAAAGGAAAGGGGGCAGGAAAGGATGAATCATCAGCATATTTTAATGTTTTGTGTATATACTTCTACGTAAGACATTAGAGTGACTTAGTAAAGGCGTAGATGACAAAATATTAAAGCATAAAAAATATATTAGCAGTTATAAGAATGTAAACCAGAGTAGGAGGTATAGCTACCATGTTTCCC
>VBSM01002217.1:18775670-18799112 GCA_008086735.1 Cheirogaleus medius
ATCCTGCTAGGGCTCATTTTATGGGTAGGTCTTATTTTCGGGGAAACACGGTAGAAAGAACTGTGGATAAACACTAATAAGGACTTATACAAGGACTACAGTGGAGGCAAAACGCAAAAAGTTCTGGAGAAAAAGTGGGGCTGCACGTCCTCTGATCACTCCTCCGTGACCTCTCTTCTTCCAAGCTGGACTTCAAACCAAAGGGCGTAGTCTGTCCCTTATTTGGACTTAACTTTTCCTTAAGAGCATACAATAATTGGTAAAGCCATGCCTATTGGAATTTTTTTGACTAATGAAATATATGTGTGTGTATGTGTGTGTATGTGTGTGTAAGTGGGGGGGGGAGAGAGAGAGAGAGAGAGAGAGAGAGAGAATATGTTTATGATTCTGTCGTGAGCTTATGGGCCACTTTGGAGAGCCAACATTTCTGCGAAGCTAGGTTTTCAAAGACACTCACCGAGTAGAGGCTTTCTAAAAAAACACATACATAGAAAATTGCTAATAAATATAACAGGCACAGACCTCATCAAAGCACATCTTGGAAATAAAGCCCTTCGGAATGTAGTATTTTGCTTATTGTACTCTTACCACAGCATGATGAATCAGGTTGATATCATCCGATGATGCAGCTGGTCTCTAGGTGGAGCTGGAGGACTCGTGCCCATCTCTCTCTCACCTCCATTCCCATTCTTCCCTTCATGGTGTTGTCATGTGGAGCCACAACACCCTTAACCCGGTACCATTTTACAGTTTCAAAACTCAGCAAAGTAGCAGAAGAAAATGCCTTTCTGTATAGCCTTAGGTTTCCAGTCCCAACACATAATATTTGGTTTTCTATGTTCCTTTTAAATCCATCCTACAACTTTTCTCTCTCCTAGTTTTTGCAGAAACCATGCTAAGCACACTGACAGCGGCTTGTCCACCAGCAACCAAGATAATGATGGTTAGCTACAGAGAGGTGGGTGAAGGTCACTGCAGTATGTGTACAATATGATGCCCTGTGGAATGTTTGGAGCTCAATCCCACTGCTTAATAACCACCTTTGATCCCCCCACACACGGTGAGAACTTAAAATGTGTTCAAGACTATGCATGTACCTATGTTTGAAAATATTCCATTCCACACCTCGCAGCAGAGACCAAGTGTGTGAAGAAAAGGGAGTCTAATACATTTTAAGAGGTCTAGCATGTGCCTCAACAAGTTTTAAAACCCCCATAAAGGCTGAACACTAAGTCCCTCAGGGTGTAAGGGCTCCAGTCAGAAAGTCTGGATTTAAGAGAGCAGGGTGCTCCTGGTATTAAGATGTTTCCACAACTTGAATAATGATAGGTGTCCAAGTATTCTTTTAGCTGGATTGCTCATTAGAATTTAGGTCCACTTGGTAGAAAGGATTAAGAAATTACAGGAACATAGCCATTTTCATCCATTGATAATTATGTAAACAGAATATACCAAGCAGAAAAAGAGTCCTATTTACAAAAAAGCAAGCACAGTCCATAAATCCTACAGATTGGAATGGATCCAGGTTAAGAATTTCTCCAGATGTCAGTCTGTAAACAGGGCTTCATAAAGTGAATTCCCCAATTAATTGTTGGCAAAAGTGATCTCTACACTAAGTTCGTGCATTATGACCCTCTACCATATGTAGGTGGATTGCTGTCTGGCTCTATAGATCGTCAATCAGTTATGATACAACAAAACTCAGGGACAAGAAGCTGGGGTCAGCACAAATCCTTCTGATATGGTGAGAAGGTACTGTAAAATTACTGCTCAGGAACTCGGAGCTCTGTTCACTGAAGGAAATGAGAACTCTCCTATTTATTTGCCTTACATCTGTTTTTCTAACACATTTAGTTCTTAACCTAGAGCACTTGGAAAGACACACACCCCATAAGAACATAAACATGGAACCCCCCCCCAAAAAACCCTATTTTGTTAAAGTCTCCAATCACAATGCTTTTACACATGTTAACAAGGGCCATTAAATCCTCCAAACAGGAATACAAAAGTATTACCCAGCCATTGTGAGGAGGTGGGGAAGAAAAGAAAGTTAGTATTTGCTTTTCCTTGCCAGCTGATCAATGTCTAGAGCACCCTGCAATAAAATGCAAGATCTATTGTCTTCCAGCTAGATCCTCTCTATATCCATAGTACAGTGTTTTCTAGTTCGAAAAGGAGGTAGTTATGATTTTTAATTTCCATTTTGTTTCTAAATCCTAAAGAAATCCAATGTACAACTGGAAAGAGACATAATTTTAAGATATTTCCATTTCAAATACTTTCCTCTCCTAACTCCCTCTTCAGAGACCAACACTCTCTCAAAAGGACACATGCACAAATAAAACATTATAGCTACAGTTGAGAAAGAAAGGAAGCCAATAGTTCTGCAATAATAATTTCTAAAAAAATGAAATGAAATGAAATAGTGAGAGCATAACTCTACTTTGCCTGGACACCACATAATAAGAGAGCTAGTGTTCTTCACAGCTTCCCTCTTGCATCAAGTGGCTATTAATTCCCCAGTGATCCTAGCAACATTTCTTCAACTTGGGTTTCTTTCCACAACCTAATTAAAAGCCATAATCTTGACCAAATTGTGTTGTTTTTAATAATGACAGAGTCTAGGTGGTGATTATGAAACTGAGAGTTCAGCTGGGTCACTGGCTTATAAACAGGTTGAGGGAAGAGAGAAAAGAACACAATGGCTCTGGAGAGCGCCTGTTTCATCATATTCTTTCGCACATGATGAGGAAACTGAATAAACACTCAGGACTCATTCCAAGGCAACTCTATTAGCTAGTGCTACATTTGTATAATACCCCACTAAACAATGTCATATTTTGCAGAAAAAAGGGTGGCAAACTATACCACTGATCATGGAAAAGGCAATTCCCATGGCATGGCAACTATCACTGTGTCTTGAGCAAAGTCATTAAGTCTGGGCCTTAGTTTCCTTTTCTTTAAAATGCAGAAAATATAGCATATGCTCGTAAGAGGCTTATCTGAATGCCTGGCACAGAGTAAGTCCCCCAGTAAATGTTAGTTATCATTTTCAGGCTAACTCTCAGCATGCATAACAATTACAGTTTCAGCCAATTACACATGAAACTGCCAGCCACGAGGACAGCATAAATTTGTATGTGGCTTCCTAAAAAATATTCAGGTAAAGAAGTGGAGGATGGAGTAAGCAGATCAGGTGAAATGTTTACAGCCGGGCTCAGTGGCCAATGGCAAAAGTGTTCATTCACCGAGGCATTAAAAATGATTCACATGAAAATAGAGGACGCATTCCTTTTAAGATGAAACCACCGATATTGTACTATCATAGATAACCACTCTTCTGAGATCACAATAGGAATTTTAAAAGGGCTCAAATGATGGCAATGATGGTCAGGGGTACATAATCACATTCTTTGTTTTCTATTTACCAGCAGTGCCATTACTACTGAGAAATGCAAACCCACAAGATAATATGACATAAATGGATGAAACATTAAGATAAAAGGGTAAAACAGTGGTAAGTTTGCTTTCTCTTGGGAAATTGAAATGGCCAGCAGCTGAACCTTAAAAGAGGAAGTCTGCTGACCTAGTGTTACTAAACATAGGAGGCAGCCAAGGAACAGAGAAATAGAGCAATGTATTTAAATGTATGCCTTGAAGGAAGCAAACACCAATTATTTTTATATGACTTTAATTCTCACAGTGAATACTTTATGGGTGTTGGCAAGTCCTTCTGGAAAAGGAAGGGATTATTAATGAAGGATTCAGTGGCAACTGCTCACCAGTGCTCTAAGAACGCTTAACAAAGAATCATTTAGTTCACACCTCATCTCTAAAGACATAGAAATTTTAAGGATCCTTTTAAAAAAACAGCAAAATATTATGTTCATATACACAGTCCTTTCTATTTTAGTTGCCAAATGATTTTACAGCCTGTATGATAAACAAACACACAGAGGGAAGGAGTTAAATTTTTTTCCTCTTAAGCAAAGAATAGGTGCTTAATATATACTTGTTGACTTAAAAAGGAATTCATGAAACTTGAGGAAACATAGCCTTAAAAAAAAGTCATCGTTGAAGAATGTTCCACATGATTCCAGGATTGTGGGCTGGACATGGCCCACTAATGTATAGGCTAGTAAATCTGAGGAAATGACCAATCAGCTCCTGTATTTTATCTTGTTTCTCAAAAAAACCTAACCCATTCATTCTAGAAAATTCCGATACTGTGTAAAATGAAATCTCTCTAGTTAACAGCTTGCCCTCAAAATTCTTCAGCTGCTTTAAGAGTACAGTCTCTAAAGCTAGACTGTCAGAGTTTTAATTCCATCTCCACCATTATTAGCTTTTTAAAAAACCAGTTACTTAATCTTTCTCTGTCTCAATTTCCTTATTTGTAAAATGCAGAGAATAATTATACCTAGCTACTATGGTGATTGTAAAGATTAAATGAGTTAACTTCAAATAGTTCCTGACTCATAGTAAGTGACACGTAAGTATTAATAAATTAATAAGTATTATCGCCATCAGCTTTTTTGCCATATATTGCTAAATTTCCCTGGTCTAAGCCTGAGATTCTCATGTAAGATGAGGTGGGGCACTGAAGGGAGAAAGGGTAGTGAATTTTAAGAAGGCAGGGAGCAGACGCTTGACTATCTGACCTCCAGGCAATTGTTGTGTTAGCTAGTCAAAGAAAACCTTAATTGGTTGTCTGGTCTGGCAAAAAAACCAAAAAAACAAAACAGTGCCCAGTAAGAAATAACAGCTTGGTAAAGACAGAACAAAGATTGGGGTCTAGATAAATAATAAAGGACAACAATAAACATCAAGTCAGGAATAATTTACCATCTCTTGACCTTACTTTCCTGCCAACATCTTCGTCTATTTCTTTGCTCCTTTTAGCAGCAAAACTTCTCCAAAGAGTTCCCCATATTTGCTGTTTTCAACTGTTTTGTTTTCCTTTCTCTCAAACATCCATCCCAGTCTAGGCTTTGCCTCTACCATTCCACAGAAGTTACCCAAGACCACAATGACCTCCACATTGCTAAATCTACTGAATTCTCAGCTCTCAACTTACTTGACCTATTAGCAGTATTTGGCACAGCTGATCATCCTGTTTTCCTTGAAACTTTCTTGCCTGACTTCTAAGATACCACATTCCACTGATTTTCCTCTTACCCCACTGCACGCTTTCTCAGTGTCCTTTGCTGGTTCCTCCTCTTCTCCCAAACCTCCTAAAAGTTAGAATATCTAGCATTCAGTCTTTGGTCCTTATCTCTCTTTTAAACTTACTCCCTTGGTGACCTGTCTCATGGCTTTAAATAACATTTTCATGCGGAGAACTTCTAATTTTCTAACTACAGCCCAGATTTCTCTCCTGAAATCCAGACTTATATATCCAACTACTTATTCAATATCTCCACTTGGATATCTAACAGCATCTCACACTCAACATATCCCAAACTTTACTCTTGATCTTCCCCACTAACTTTCCTCATCTCAACTCCATCTTTCTAGTGGCTTCAGCCAAAACTCTTGGAGTCATTCTGGACTCTCTTCTTCCTCTCACACATCATATGTCCATTCTGTTGTCTCCACATTTAAGATATATCCAGAATCAGATATCCACTGTCATCTCTTACCTGAATTATAGTAGCCTGACCTCATCTGCAGTTTTGCTTTCTGCAGTTTCAGTTATCTGTGGACTGTCAACCACAGTCTGAAAATATTTAATATTAAATGAAAAATTTCAGAAATAAACAATTCACAAGTTTTAAATTGTACTCTGTTCTGACTAGTATGATGAAATCTTGTGCCATCCTACTCCATCCTGTCTGGGACATGAATCATCCCTTTGTCCAGCTCCTTCACACTGCATATGCTAGCTGCCCGTTACCCTATAGGAAAAAACATAGTATTAATATATACAGGGTTCAGTACTATCTACAGTTTTAGGCATCCACTGGGGGTCCTGGAACATGTCCCTTGTAAATAAGGGGGGACTACTGTACTGCTAAATTACTTATATGGGTAATCCTTAAACTGGACTGCCCACTTCTACCTCTGACCTCCCTATAGCCTATTCTCAAAACAGTAGCCAGGGATCCTTCTAAAATGTAAGATCATGTCATTCCTTTGTTCAAAATGGTCCTCCCCATTTTAACCAGAGAATACACCACAAGTATTTGCACAAAGGCTGTACACAATCTGACCCCTTGACCTCGTCTCCTACCATGCTGTCTCACTGGCCTCCTTGCATTCCCACGTTAGGCCATTCCCATTACCCGGGATGCTTATCCCTCTTATCTCTGCATGAATAACTCCCTCACCTTCTTCAAGTCTTTGTTCAAAAGTTGCCTTCTGAACAAAGCCTGTCCTGACTACCCAATTTAAAATCATAACTATGTAGCTTCTCCTTTTCTGGCAAATATTTTCTTTTTTTGTAGCACTTACCACTTTTTAATGCTAACACATTACTTTCTAACATACTGTATAGTGTGCTTATTTTTTTTGTCTCTCCCTGCCAGAATAAGAGCCCCAAAATGGCAGGGATCTTTTCCTTTTTAGTTGCTGCTGTATCCCAAGCCCTAGAATAGTGCTTGGCACATAATAGACACGCAATAATTACTTGTTGACTTGAGTGAGTAAATCTCGGCTGAGAGATTAGGAGGAAGCAACGGAATCCAAAATCAAATCTATGTTTTACATAATATTATCTGCCCTTTCCACTGAGAGGTTGGGAAATAATTACAACAGAACATAGTATAGAACCTCTTATTCCTACTCCCCAGTACATCTGGCTGCTCTATGAACCAAAAAGCAACTTCTTTGCTTTAGTTGATACACATCTTTAGGAAATGAATCCTACTGGATGACGACACACGAAGAATATGTGAAACTGAATAGGTGCAACAACATGATGTCCAGCCCAGGGAAGAAATAAGATCCCAGTAGTAATTTTTGTAGGAGCCAAAGTTAAAAAGAAGAAACAGAGCACTTGTAATTCTAGTTCTTGATAATAGTTATTTGTGGATGAAGGAACTGCAAAGGAAGGTACAAAGACATCTGTCTGCTTGGGAAATTTCTCAAAATGAATGAAAAAGGATCCATCTTATTTCCACAGGGGCATCAAGTGATGGCCTGAAACAGTTTATTTTTCCCAGGCTACTTCAAATCTAAACGTGTTTTTAAAAGCAAGCCCAATGAAAGATTAGATAAACAACTGGACAATGTTTTATACACTCTGGTAACATAAACATTTCAAATTCCTCCCTAACGCTTGCTAGCATAAATCTCTAATTCCAGAGAAGGTGAAATATCCTCAAAGTTTAAATATTATTTTGAATTATTCACATTTACCTCCATTTCCATCTTATAGTTTTTTGGCAATAAAAGGCCAGATTTCATCCAAACTATGGTACCTTGCAATTATAAAAAAAAACTTGGACTAACCTCAGCTCTGCTTCATTTGAAGATGGAATATAGGCCTTCCCAACACTTTCTTTTCTCTTCTTTCTTACCTCCTATACATCCTGCACTGCCCTCTTTCAAACCAAGTATTTATAAACACAGAGAGGAAATCTGGAGCTGTCTGCCTATAATTAAGCTATGAAAACAATTTTAAAATGGTTTCAAACACAAAATGGTATCAAACACAAAAGAGATGGATTGAAATAGTTGGTAAAACAAGACAACATCAGGGAAAGGAAAGCTTTGTCTGGCTAAGGAAAGGGGACATAGAACAAGAACTCCAAGAAGCAGCTCTGTGGGAAGAAGGGAAGGAAGGGAGAAGATAGAGAAAAACAAAGGGCATGAAAACCCAGAGGGAATGAGGATAACCTGCCCACCCGACAAGCCATATATTAGAAGCTTTAGGAATGAAAGGGTGTTAGCCAGGAGAGAAGAGAAAATACTGGTCTGATAGGGCTGTTCCATTTATATCATATTCCACAGTTTATGAAACAATTTCACTTGACTTTGGTCCTCACAACAACTTTGAGTGGTAGAGTAGGTAAAACTCTGCACTCCCATGCCCCAGAAAAACCACACACCCAACTAGCTCTTGGACTACTTAATACCTTTGAGTCTTTCTGTCCTCATTTGCAAAATGGAAAGAGCTTCCTAACAAATGATTGTGAGAAGTTTATGACATGTTATATAAAGCATCAGAGATAAAGTCGTGCTCGGTAATTGGCAATGATTATAATAAATGATAAAAAGACTGACTGATCCAAGGTCAAACAATGAGCCGATGACCCCGTTAGGAACAGAACCAGGGCTGCTGTGCCATGAGTATTTTCCACCAAAGCACACTGCAGTAGATAGAGAAACCCAGACGGCAGAATTGAGGGACCTTGAAAAAAGATGTGCACAGCAGAAATGAAAAGATAATACATACTACAGGTAATGCAGACAACTAAAGATCTAGACTATGGGTTCTAAGGGGTGAAAAACTGGATGCAATTTTTGTACAAAATTTTGAAAAGGAAGACCTGGTGCATAAAGGGACAAAACTAGGGGCTGATTAATGATAGTTGAATCATTACATTAGTACCATTTTGAATACTTATGAGTACTATGTGCTAGCCATAGTGCTACTTATTTTATGTTTGCTCATTTTATAGTGACCTAAAGTGGCTATTAGTGTCTCACTTTACGAATGATGAAACTAGGCTCTAAAAATTTTAAGCAACTCGCTCAAAGTCACACACATAGTGAGAGAGAGAAAACTTGCCTGACTCTATCTCAAAGGAGCTCATAGAGGAGAAAATTTAATTACAACAAAAATAAAAGAAAAATTATTAAAAGAATGATCATAGGAAAGGAAACTTGGTATCTTTCTAAAGACACTGGACAGTGGTAGAACATATAACATTCTCGGGATGATCTGTTTTCCAAAGTTAGCATAAGTATGCTATGAAAACTTCACAAAGCCCCAAGTACAAACTCAAGCAGGAAAAAACTAGAGGGTAATCTCAGACATGTGCATATATATATATATATTTATATGCAAAAATCTAAATGAAGATGTTATCAAATCAAACTCAGTAAGATACTTTTGAAAGCGTAATAGAGAAAAACTTAACCCAGGAATGCAAAATGATTAAATTAGTATAATTCCTCAAATCAATATATCAAAATAGAGGACATATTCAATAGAGGATACTATTCAACATTCATTTCTCATTTAAAAAAATAAAGGTTTCATAGTGTAATGCTGAGCACTCAGGACTCTGACTTTTAAAAAATGCCTTTTGAACTTGGAAACTAACAGGCAACATAAAATTTGTGACTAAAGGATATAAAAATATTCACATTAGTCAGGTTAAAGATGAGGATCTTCACCAGCTATCACTACTATTATTTAACATTGTTCTAGAAATTCAAGGCAGCATAATAATTTAAGAAAAAAGAAATAAATATATGCATTAGAAAAAAGATAAAATGACCATAAATTCCAGATGACATAATTGTATACCTAAAAGATGATATAAAAATCTTATTTTCCACCTATCACATTAGAATAGGTGGAAGATTATAAAATAAATATAAAAATATGATCATTTCCTTGTACATTAACAATAGCCAATTAGAAAATATAATGGAGGGGTTATTATATTCAAAAGAACACCAATTAAATTATGTCCTCTGCCCAGGAATGCCCTCCCCTAATTGCCCTTAAATTAATATTCTTCATGAATAATTTAAAGAATAATAACTACTATAATAATAATTACAGAATAACAATAATGACAACAATGGCTAATATCTATTAAGTGCTTTTAAAATGCAAGTGCTATTCTAAATGAGATACACATAACAACATTTAACATTGATAACAACCATAGAATGTAATGCTATTATTATCTACACTTTACAGATGAGAAAAGTGAGGCACAGTGGGGTTAAATAACTTAGCCAAGGCCACACAGATAGTTAGTGCCAGAGCTATGATACAAATCCTACCAAAAACGTGGCTCTAAAACCATGTTCTTAGCATTTGGCCTCTTCAGGGCAGCTCCTCTGTAAAATTTCCTCCAGCCCCAAGCCCAGAATCAGGTGCTAGCTCTCAAATCCCCTATATGTTCCCAGTGAGAACACTTCACACATGTTTTGGCATTTTTATTTGTGCATCTCCTGCACCAGCCTCTCCTATGCTGAGGATTTTATCTTACTGTGGCTTGTATCTCCCACGATTAAGCATAATCACTGGAATAAAAATGGTTTTCAGTTCATGTTTACCCAACAAATAAATAAACACAAAATATATGCACAAGAAAATTAGAGAAATTGAAAATCAAGGATCAAATAGGAGAAGTCTATATATAGAGAGAGTCAAGGGCCAAGGAAAGATAAATAGATGATAGATGGATAGTTTTTTGTCTATAGACAGACTATAGATAGATCAATTGGTCTATCTATCTATCTATCTATGTAATGGATGTGAACTGATGCCACAATATCATCCAAAAGACCAAAAAGCAACACAATCAAACAAATAGACAAAAAGAGGGAGAGAGGAGAGAGAAAAAGAAGCAAGCACCAAGCTTCCACCACTTGTCAGGCCCTGTGCTAAATGCTTTCATACTAAGATATGCCACTTAAGTAGACAAAAAGGAGATTTCCTTCCTGGTCTGTCTCAAGGCCCCTTTTGAGTTATATAAAACTGGCAAGACTAGTGTGAGAAAAAAGGAAATCCTGTTTTCATTGACATGCAGGTCAAACTGTAGATATAAGCAAAATGAAGAAGAAGGGTATATCTAATATTTTACATATATATGTACATATATGTATACACACACATATAGATGCATATATGTGTGTATGTGTGTGTATGAGGGGGTAGGAGGGACAGGCTTATTTTACTTAGTTCTGGTTCAGTGGTCTTACACCAAAGGCCGGTCCCTCTGGCAGCAGGCAGGAATGGATATTGTATGGAGCTCCCACCAACCAGGCAGCCAGCACCATGGTGGTCTTAACAGGAAACATTTAATAAGGTAGTATGAGGATGGGAAGGATATTTGCCAAGTCAAGTTTAAATTAAGAAAAGTCTTTCATCACCCAAATCCTCACATTCTCTGTCCATGTGCCAGATCATCTCCTGAAGGACTGCAAGATGTCCTTGCTAAATGTTTACTGAATTGAATGAAACTGAAATGGGCAACAGGTCAGGTAAGTAGAAATAGAACCCAAAGGGCAAAAGTGTCCGGAAATGCTGACCATGTAACCTTGACCTTGTGAGCATCAGATGCATTATGTATAGATGATGTATAATTTTTATAGAAACAAAGCATAACTATGGAAAGGGGACAGTGACCATATCACTCCTCTACTTAAAAGCCATCAATGACTCTACTTAGCTTTTCAGGGTAAAGACTGCAGTTTTCACAGTCTAGCTTGGCCTTCACATTAGCTTCTTCCCAACCTCCCCTAATGGGCACCCTTCTGTCACTGCAGCAACACTGGTCTACTCACGCCCCTAGGACTCATCACACTGTCTCACACCTCCATGCCTTTGCCCATGTACAGTTCGTTCTGCCTGGAATGCCTCTACCTCCTTCTTGGCCTAACTCCCTGTCTTTCAAAATCCACTAAGTATCTGACGGGCCTTCCCTGACCTCAGATCCTGACTGCACTTGCCTCAAGGACTTTGGGTCAATATTTTTCAGGGGAAACGGGGTTAGGGAAAGGTGGGAAAACCAAGGAGAAAAAAGGGTAAGTCATCATTTCATATCATGAAAAGAAAAAGAACAATCATAATGTTCTGCAAAGGCTCTCTGGAAGGCTCATTGATGCCTGAATATGGTATAAAATAATTGGGAGAAAAACTGCCCAGATAATAACCAAAAAGAAGGAAAATAAGAAAAGAAAAAGGCTGAGTGTGGTAGCTTAAGCCTGTAATCCCAGCACTTTGGTATGCCAAGGTGGGAGGATTGCGTGAGTCCAGGAGTTTGAGACCAGCCTGGGCAAAAAACCAAAGCCCCATCTCTTAAAAAATAAATAAATAAATGTACATTAATCTATTCAGAAATTGATGGTAAATTATTCTGAAAATCATGTGTGCGTGTTTAAATTCATTTAAGTGAAAAATAAACTGAAACAGTATATGCTATATACATTATGGCTTTTACTCTCCTAAAACCCTGTATGGATAAAATGCGATTATATAAATGATTTTGGAAAGGTTAGAATATCATATAAATGTTAGTCACTGTCGTCATTCTGGAACTAGTAAAGGCTTTTGCCCCTAAACTCTAAGATAAACCCTCCTGACAGGTGATACTGCTCCTAACTTTCATGAAAACAAAACCAGTCATTTATCAGCTGGGCCCTGTTTGTTACCACTGATGGCTGTTCAGGTAAGTAGATCCAGCCAAAGTCTCTGAGTAAGTTACATGGGCCCTTCTGAACAACAATTGCTTCTTTATTTGATGTCTATTTGTCAAGCAGAGATACAGCTAGACAGGCCATAAAACAAAGCTCTGTTTTTACAGGAACAAGTTAAGGCTAAGGTAAAGTGGCTTTTTATGCACAAGAAAATGGGCTTAATGTGCTAGTGCCATAATGTTTATAGATATAAATTAAAGTCTCTGGACATACAGTGACCTTCCATTTTAGCAATGCAAAGAACTTACTCTGCTACCATTTAATTCTACCAGAAAAACTACTTATTTTTGACACTAATGTGCTATTTTGTAATCTTTTTCTCCAAAACAAGTACAAAGTGTCTTGGTCCAAAACAGACATTTTAGAACTAAAAAAAATGGTCCTTCTTTCTCTCTCTGTCACACACACACACACACACACACCCTTTCAGTAAGTGGTAGACATTTTCTCTGAAAGCCATGGCCAGTGACTGGTTGTGTAACACACCAGTGCTAAAAAACAACCTTTACTTTTTCCAAAGGTTCTGTTAAAAAACAATCTTTACTTTTTCCAAAGGTTCTGTCCTGAACAATATGGTTCACAATGCATAAGGTTAAACCTCTACCCTCCAATTACTGAATTATGAGTCTCAGTGATATTCACGGAAACACTCAGCACATAAAAGTGAAAAAATCCAATATTATCTTAGTATCCTGGCTGAATCAATCTCCATATATATTCAAAGTGGAATGATTTCTGTTGTATCCCTTTCAGCTATTTCTGGAAGAAACAAATGAATAACTACCACTACCAGTTTGATCTGTAAAAATTTTCCCCTCAGTGAAATTATCCTTTAATAATCTCCCAGAACACTCTCTGGTTCAGTCTCTGGTAGGATTCTATGAGGTTTTCTCTGATCTCTTATGAGCAGCATATGGGTAGCCATCAATTAAAAAGGAAAAACAAAAGCTCATTTGGGAACACAGCAATAGTTATCATTTTGCATACAAACAAGCAATCTTATTTCTTGATTGCTACCTAATTTCATTTCTACCTAACTTTTTTGAGCTTATTTCTAAAGTGCCTACAATTATATGGATGCTAAATATGCACATTTAAGAATTGTCCATTTCTTCCACTATCTTTGCTAGACAATGTCTCATGATAAGCTTTCTGTTCTCAAGCGATCATTCAGTAGACCTGTCATCACTAGCCACGTTACCTGGAGAGACCGAGTTTCACGACAAAAAACACATTTAGTGTGGAGATTATGAGTACAGTGCTGCAGGGGAGACTCCTGGGGCTTCCTTCAGTTCTAGCTTCACAGCTGAATGTCTTAGGCAAGTCACCTAACCAGTAGAGGCTTCTGATCAGCCATCTATAAAGTGGATGAGTAACAGTACCTACCTTGCAGGATTTTTGAAAAGATTAAATAAAACAATAAACATAAGGATAAGTCAGACATACAAAAGTGGTTAGTAAATGTTATTGTTATTCTTATCATAAATAAATTAGTTAAAAACAGATAATAATAAAACTTTTTGCTCCATTTACAGCGGTCCAATAACTGATACACAAACGAATGCTCTTCATTAAGAATATACTAGCTATGAAACAAACATTATAGATTACTATTTTTGGTTGTTGTTCTGTCTCAAATGAATGAATTCATCCAGTTGAATATAAACTGCTTAGTTTTAAATTTTTAAACAAACATTTGCTTTAGACTTAGAATGAAGAGGTAGAGGGAATTGGGTAATTCTCTAATCTATCTTGAAAAGCTTGGCTGACATTTTATTTTTTTTCATCACCATCAAGAGTATGAGGCAGCTCACTAACACTCTATTGAAATGGATTCTGAAGTCTGGTTGTTGTCTAGGTCATCTCATAATTTAACTTCTCTTCGTGTGATCATTCAAATGACAGGTAATATCCTAGCCACTGTTGAAACTCTTTCATGTTTGAGGCTCAAACTGATGGAAAACAAACCTCAGTACCTCAAGACAGGGCTGTGATACACACTAAGGCCAAACCTTCCGAAGAGTATAATAAATAAACTCTTACCAATTTAGAAAATAAATTTCCCTTTGCATGACACAAATAAATAAGACCAACTTGAGATGGTGAATGGCTTGGTGACCCTAAGACCTGGCAATACTGGGAAATGAGACATCGCAGATAGAATAGAGTCTTTTGTACTGGCTTCTTTTCAGCGCATAATGAAGTGTTCTAGAGGATGAACTGGTTAGTCTTTGGAGGCCCCTGAAGGAAAGGATGAGTTCCAAGCTAAACACTGAAAAGGATGGCCCCTCAGAAATTTGCCACTTTTATTAGGGATTTCAAATAGGAATGTCCAATATTAAGATTTTCAAGCTGTCAGGACTTAGGGCCAAAGTGCAAGTTTTAGCTTTCTGAATGTGGAGAAACAGCCCTACAGACTGGTGGGAAAGCAGAGTCTGCAAATGACAGTGGCCTAAAGCCGGCTGCATTCTCTTCTTTGAACACTCACGATTTTCATGTTCTGATACTTTTAATGCATACTTCCTTTGGGCTTTCCTCCAATGTTTCATATTAGTTCTTACATATGCCTTTTCTTCTGCTAAGTATATTCTGAATCCAGATGGAAGACTACGCTATATCCCTTTGTCCTAGAGATATAGGAAATATGAAAGCTTATATACTGATATAGGATAGATTTTAACAGCTCATGAATCTCAGAACATGGCTGTGATGATGAGTCCTTCCTAAAAGGCAATGCAACACAAAAACATAAATTTCTACCTGTGACCTTGTTATTATTTTGTTGAAAGCTGTGGCACAGATGAGTGGTAACACACTCTATTTCCTATGTAATTTCTGGTTTATCTTCCAGAACTTGCCAAAACCAGGCTTCAATTATTTAGCAGAATTCCCACCAAAACAAGAGAAACATGCTGAGAAATGCAAAAGCCGTCTTAAAGGGCCAGCACAAGCAGATGACTCCCTGTAAAAGAAAGAAGGAACCCCTGACATTGTCTTGCTCCTTCTGAGACCACACCTGAACAACAATTGTTACTTCTGGGGTCTGGAAGCCACTGCTTTTGGGAGCTGTCCTGCCTAGTAGGGAAGAATGAGCATTGGAAGCAGGAGTCCAGCTTACTTATTTCCTAGCTCTCCTTCACTACTGCTCTGCAACAAGGGGCAAATTGCTCGAAAATCTCTAATCCACACTTTTCTTTTTACAGTGAAGAGTGGTAATAGCTTCCCTCCTTATTTCAGAGCTGATGTGGAAATCAAATGTCTTAACTCGTGTAAAGGAACTACAATATAATAATATAAAATTATCAAAAATAAGGATATAAAATAAAGCGACAAGGCAAGGATATGTCAGAGTTCAGCTTTAAGCCTTCTTGGCAAGGGGACATTTCTTTAAGGCTTTCAAAATGCACACCCAGGAACTGTTTCATGCAAGAGTGACTGGATCCATTAGAGCACCACACCTGTTTACCCTCTAAAAAATGAAAGCGATACTGAGCCAACTGAGGGTATGTAACATCAATTCTTCTCTGTCCTCCTCTACTTGGGAGAGGTTGGAATATCTATTTTTTAAATCATTTCATATTTTAAAAAGACAAATATCTATCAGCCTGAAGTCCTGGCGGTCAGAGTGGTTAATCATCCCATCGCCAGCCTTGTTCAAGGCAGATAAGGTTACGTAACAGCAGAAGCCAGAGAAGCACCCCATGTGTGAATAAAGAGATCATTCTTTTTTAATTAAGAGCAGACAACAAACCCAAGCTATAACTTTGAGACATGTTAAGGCATTTAAAGTGTGCATATTTTAAATGTGAAAATAGCCATCAATTG
Organism: Cheirogaleus medius; assembly: GCA_008086735.1. Lineage (NCBI taxonomy): Eukaryota > Metazoa > Chordata > Mammalia > Primates > Cheirogaleidae > Cheirogaleus > Cheirogaleus medius. The sequence goes on from VBSM01002217.1 coordinate 18,791,883, forward strand.
ACAGCCGAAAGAAAAGGATAGTTTAAAAATGTCTTTTCAAATTTTCTTTTGAAATAGCCTTTCTACTACCCAAAATATAACTCCCCTAAAACATGGCAGGGGAATAAAAGACATCAGTCAGAAAGCTTCCTATCTGCGCTGCCAGGACTTTACCACGCAATATAGTCAGCAGGCCAGATCTCTGAACAAGCATGTGACCTTGAACAAGTTACTTCACTTCTGTGGGTCTCATTTTCTTCATCTGAAATTGTGCCTACCTCATTGGGTGACTGTAAAGAAGAAATGCTTTCAACAGTGCTTAGACGAGTAGCTGGCACATTGTCGTAGCTCACTGCTATTAATAAAATGTTATGTGATACTGGGCAAGCCTCTGAGCACTAGGGCTTCACATGTACAATCAAAAAGTTGAAGTACATGATCTTTAAGATCGCATTCTGCTTTAATATTCTACCAGTGAACAATCTGTAGGCAAAGACATCATCACCACTACTAAATGCCAGCAACTAAAAACCTCAAGCTAGGTGCAAAGAGCCTTGTACATGTGAAATGGGAACAACCACACAGCTGACCTTCATTGTTTAGTAGTTAATGCTCTCATGCCTTACTTCCTTCTACTCCTTGGCTATCTGCAACTTGACTGTGTTACCATTCATGACTATCTCGACTAGAGGTAAATAATAAAGAATAAGGTGGAACCAATCAATCACTGATAATACAAAAATACTTCTGCACAAGGTAATTAATTGCAGCATTATTTGTAATTGCAAAATAGTTGAAACTACTTAAATAAAAAAGGAGAGTGATTGAATAAACTATGGTACATACACATAACGGAGAGCTATAAAGCTAAGAAGAAAAAGGAGCTCTATGAACTGATAGGGAGTGAGTTTCAAGTGCTGTTACATGAAAAATCAAAGTGCAAAAGAGTTTATTAAAAAATCAGTCTAGCAAATAAAAGAACTGCAAACAAATCTTGAACTCTTCTAAGTACATTTTTTCTGTTTACTGAAAGGATCGAGAAGCAGTAACATCTCAATAGCAGTGAGCACACCTGCCACTCGGATCTTGGTTTCTTAATAATATTTCCCACTAAAAGGAACCAAGAAAAATTGCTTATTTCAAGGCTAAGGTAGGGAAGGTAGAAGATGAGCCTGGAACATCTTATGGTACCAGAAAATAAGAAAAAAAAATGATGGGATCATGTTTTTAACCTTTTAGGACACAGGAGAATGAACTTTGTAGCATGTGAATTATATCTCAATAAAACTGTAAGAAAGAAAGAGGAGTGGGAGGAGGAGGGGGGAAGGGAAGGAGGACACAGGAGTCTACATTATTATCTACTGATCAAATCTGGGAAAATTTCAATATCAAAACAAGCAAAGGCAGTAATGGACTATAACCCATTGACTAAAAATTAAATCCATTAATCTCATAGTGATAAAAAGATGGACAGGTAGATGACTGACAGATAGACAAGAAGAGAGGTTTCTCCTTTTAGTAATGCTGACTGATGAACATAGACCTACTTGCACACAGAAGCTGAGTATACCTTAAGGTGGTATCTCAAATTCCAAAATGATCAGTTTTATAACAATGAAACTATGTAATTATAAAAGAAAATATACAATATAACTTCCTCTATAACCCGGGATGGGGGAAAATTTCCTAATTATAACTCAAAATTCAAAAGAAATATGACAAAAAATAAGAAAAATTAAATGATCATTTCAAAGATGCCAAAGATACATTTAATAAGTTTAAACATCTATTCATGACAAAAACTCTTAGCAAACTCAGAATAGAAGGGACTTCCTTAATCTCATAAGAAGAGTATTTTATGTTTTCCAATTGTCCTCCCATTTTCTTCTTTCTTTTACTCTTTGCCTCTTTTTATATTATTTTTCTCTTTCTGTTTTTCTCTGTTCTATTCTCTTTCTATTCTTTAGTGGTTTTCCTGAAAATTATGAAACACATAGCTAACTTACAAAAGTCAAAAGTTAATCAATATCCCAATAGCTTTACCCAAAGTACTTGCATTTTTTTTTTTGAGACAGAGTCTCACTCTGTTGCCCAGGCTAGAGTGCCATGGCGTCAGCCTAGCTCACAGCAACCTCAAACTCCTGGGCTCAAGCGATCCTCCTGCCTCAGCTTCCTGAGTAGCTGAGACTACAGGCATGTGCCACCACACCTGGCTAATTTTTTCTATATATTTTTAGTTGTCCAGCCAATTTCTTTCCATTTTTAGTAGAGACGGGGTCTTGCTCTTACTCCGGCTGGTCTCAAACTCCTGAGCTCAAACGATCCACCCACCTCGGCCTCCCAGAGTGCTAGGATTATAGAAGTGAGCCACTATGCCTGGCCCATTTGTTTGTTTATTAGAGGGGATCCATGTTTGTAGCTCTTTTTTATAAAAATTTTTATTTTTAATAATTTTAGACTTACAGAAAAGTTGAAAAAAATAGTATAATGAGTTACCATATGCCCTTCACCTATATAACACCTTACATAACCATAGTACAATTGTCAAAACCAGGAAATTAACATTGGCATAATATTGTTAACTAGTTAACTTACAGACTTTATTCAAATTTCACCAGTTTTTCTACTAATGTCCTTTTTTTGTTCTAGGATCCAATCTGGAATTCCATGTAGCATTTAGTTATTATAGCTCCTCAGTGTCCTCTAAACTGTGATAGTTCCTCAGTCTTTCATGACCTTGACACTTTTGAAGAATACTGATGAGTTATTTTCTGAAACATTTTTTAATTTGGGTTTGTCTGATGCTTCCTTGTGATTTGATTGAGTTGGGCGATTTTGTTAAGAATACCACAGAAGTGCTGGGCACTTCTCAGTGCAACATACCAGGGTACATTGCTATGTCTTATTACAAGTAATGTTAACTGTGATCATTTGGTTACAGTGGTGTCCACTAGATTTCTTTGCTATAAAGTAATAGTTTTCCCTTTATAATTAATAAATATATTGGGGGGATACTTTGAGGCTACACAAATATTCTGTTTCTCTTCAAACTTTCTCCCACTGATATTAGCATCCACTGGTGGATCTTGCCTGCAATAATTATACTGCTACTGTGATGTTTGCCTAATGGTGATTCTGTATTTCCTCATTTATTCTTCATTTACTAAATTGGATTTTACCGCAAGGTAGAGCTGACCCTTCTCCTCTATTTATTTATATCGGCATGGGTTCATGGATACTTATTTTATTTTACATCTTATAATACAATACTATCATTTTTTATTTTGTTGCTCAAATTGTTCCAGCTTTGGCTGTTGGAAGCTCCTTGAGGCTGGTTTCCATATCTTTTGAACAGGCTTTCAGCTTTCTGGCACTACAAGATACTTCAGGCTCATCTTGTGTTTTCCTGACTGTGCCCTGGAATCAAACACTTCCTCCAAGGAGACCTGGTTCCATTTTTATACTTTTTGTCTTTTAGACGGAGGTACTATTACTATTTATCTTTAATGTAAAAATCCCTTGCATTTGGATGTGATCTGAATCTTGAAAATTCTTTTTCAACATGGGATAATAGTTTTGACAGAGAAAGTAAGAAAAGCAGAACATAAAACTGCTTTTTAGGATAAACATTCATTACATACAAAATTAGCCTGGTTCCTGTTTATTAGAGACAGTAATTAGAAACCAAAATCTGGACACTAGGTATGCTCACTGCTGCTAGTATGTCTTTGCTCCCACGCCCTCTCAGCAGATAGAGCTAGGGAATATTATGTATACTAACCCATGATGTGCATGTGTGTGCACACAAATAAGTATTTTACTTTTGTATCTGTAAGTACATCTCTCTCTCCCTCATACACACACACACACACGCACACACACACACTAAAAACCGTGAGTTCATACATGAACCTCTGATTTCAGTCCGACACTACAGGGTTCCCCCTTCTATAATTCTAATTTCTTTGTTTAATCTTAGTATACACACAAAGCAGTTTCAGAATTGATAACCCACATACTATGAGAAACATATTCACTAACTTGAGTACAGTATTTGTGCACATTACTTTTTGCTCTTAGCCTCATAATATCCAATCTAAATACTCAGGTCTGTGCTTTTCTTTCCCACTCCCTTCAGTGTGGATATGTCATCAATTTACAATAGAGTTAGACGCATCTGTTACATTTTGTATTCCACTTTGGGTTCCTCCACATCCTGATCTTATTTATCTATTTATTTTTGGAGAGGGGTACGCAAAACATTACTATGGTTTTAGAAATCAAAGCAATACACAAAAGGGTTCTCAGAAAAGGGTTGCTCCCTCCTCATCCATATTATCCTGTTCCCATCTCCCCCCTTCTTCCTACCCCTTTACCATTAACTTCCTGTAGGTAACCAATCTCTTTAGTTTCTGATTTATCTTTCCTGTATTTCTTTTGCATAAATGAACAGGCACACATATATTTTATTATATTCCTTCCTGCTTATCTGAAGGGAAGCATCTCATAATACTATTCTGTATTTTCCTTTTTCATTTAACAGGATATACTATTCAACATGTTTTAGAGTTGAGCTCTCATATGAAATTAAAAGAGAGATTCTGAAAATGAGGGAAAATATAATACATACTGACAGTGGCAAAACCACCATGGAAATAGTAAGGAATAGTCACAGTAATTCATGCATACACTCAATTCCAAGAAATATTTTTCAAGTGCCCACTATGTTCCAGGAACTACTAACAAGTTTCAACAATGGATAAGCCCATCTTTAACCTTAAGGAATTTATAGTCTAGAATGGAAACTTGAGAGTAAAAAGGCAATTCTAATACATCGGGGTAAGTTTATGATATGGGTAAGCTATAGGGGTACCTAGGAGAAACACAAAACTTTGATAAGGTGAATAGGAAGGAAGTGGGAATGTCAGCAAGAACTACTAGAGGAGATATCATGCAAGCAAGCTGAGAAATGAAGTCAATTATAAACTGGCCAAAAAAAGTGGTAAGGTAGGAAGAGGCAGGAGCTTGAGAGAGAAAGACATACACAAATGTTTAATGAGAAGATTCAGCTTGTTTATGTCATGGAGTAGCATGGGGGAGTGGCGAGATATGAGGCTAGAAAAAAAAGCAATGATGACATCCTGAGGTTATGAAGGACCTGTTACCATGGTAAAGAATTTGGACTTAATCCTAGATACAATGGGAGCCAATGAAGTAAGATTTTAAGCCAAGGAGGTTCTTTCTACAAGTTCTGAAATGTAGAAAATGTATTCAAGGAGAAAGACTAGAGGAAGAGAGAACAGGCTACTGCAACAAAGCAAACGTAACAATAGTGGTGGCCTAGACTAGGCTAGTGGCTGTGGGCACAGAGAGAAATGGTTAAGACAAGAGACTTTATGTGTCAATTTGATTCTAGCTTGGGTACCTAAATAGGTGCCAGTACTAATCCTGAGATAGGAAATACAAAAAGAAGTAGGCTTGGGGTAGGGTGGGATGTGGAAGATGAAGCATTCAATACCTAAAAATGTTTAGCTTAAGGTTCTTATATCACATCTAAGTGGAAAAGGCCAATAAGTAGTTGGATATACGGATATCAAGCTTGGGAGAGAAAGACGTGGTGAGGATTCATATCTAGAAGTCATCAGCATATAGAAAGTAACTAATGACAGAAATTAAAATCACCTAGTAAGTGAAAAGAGAGGCAGAACAGAACCTGAAGGAATATCAACTTTTCAGGCTAAGCAGAGAAGGGCAGCCCACAAAAGAGGCTGAGAAGGAGCAGCTAGGAGATGAAACAACCAGGAGAAAGCGATGGCTGTTGTGGAAGCAGGGAAGAAGAGCACGCAAGGAAGAGGGAGTGGTTAGCAGCACCAAATGCTGCTCAGAGGTTAAGAAAGATAACAAGGTAGATAATTTCAGAAAAGCCTGACTCTGAAAGAAGGAGAAATGGCAACAACTATTGACAGTCCTGGGATCCAGGGCAATATATACAATAAGTACATTTAAAGAAGGGAGAGACTCAGTTGAGTTTGAATACTGTTGGGAGAAGGAATGAATTTATTTATTTTCAGGTCAAATAACGAGCACCATATCATCAGATAGAACAAAAAAGCATAAATATAGGACCCTAGGTAGGCTCACCATAAGTATTTAATAGAAAACGACTGGATCTGATTTAGGGATTCCTTAAGTAATGCACATCTAATTAAATCTGCTTCAACATGACATCAGGCTTCCATTCTGAAGGGGAGCAGAACCCAAGTACCATTCCCATCTCCTTTTTCTTTTATTGGCCTCCTTGTCCCACTGAACCACCACTGGGCAGGAACATACAACCTGGGGAAATTTAGTTCCTCATTATACAGTTATTTTTTTATGCTCTTATATTGTAGCTGTTTATACTCTTAACACAAAGGATCTAATATTTGTTCTTATAATTTTTCTTTGGAAAAATGTGTCTCTCATTTGTTAAAGGCACATTCTTCTTCAATGAAATTTAAGCCAATTTATAATCTTTGATTTGAAAGTTTTGTCTTTATATTAATAACATATGTATTTTATAACTTTTTGGCAAAAATGTATTGTATACATACAGTAATGAATCACTAATTCACCTTGTTAAAAAATTTAAAAAATAACACTCTGATAATAACCAGAGCTATAAAAGTAGAAAACAAGTGTTTAAATTTGAAAGGCGCTAATTCTTTTATCTTTACCTTTCAAATCATAGATACTACTTTGAAACAGACAGCAGAGCAATTCCTCTTTAATTTTTAGGTCAGAAAGTCTTTATTACATATGTTTGATTCTCTTTATTAAATGAACTTTAAAGCTGATGGTACTCCCAAAATTTACTGTCTTCCAGGAAATAACTTATCATCAGAAGTTTTAAAAAATACATATGTAATATATACATGTATATATTATAGATGTATAACACATATATTATACATTATATATTATTTTGAACATATATTACAATGTGAGATCTTTTAAACTTAGCAAAAGTACAAACATCATTTTTAAAAAGCATTACTGCTTGTCTGCAGCATTTCTTGATCACCAACCTAACATTATGCCAACATCTTAACAATAATGAGAACCAATCTTTCCCATCAGTATATATCAATATTATGTCTATAAATATGTGAATGTGTGAAGTGTAGAGTAGAGTCTGTGACCCATAAGGCAGAAATCAACAGAATCTACATCTAATGGAAACAAACCTAAATAGACATATGGAGATAAAAC
>VBSM01002217.1:18799212-18858131 GCA_008086735.1 Cheirogaleus medius
AAAAAAAAAAAAAGACAAGGACCCAAGAGAAATAACAAAAGAAAATAAACTACTAAAGAACATCATTTTGTTGACTGCAACAGACTTCGTGAGGAGGAAGTCATTACCTGGCACCAATGCATTTTCTGCCAGCTCATGGATGTTTTTAGCTGGTACACAATTACCACCTATTTCCCTTTAAGTCATATATTCCTGAAACTCATTATGTGACATGATCAGGCTTCCTCATACCAAGTAGGCAAACATGAGAATGGCTCAGAAACGAGGGCTCAAGGTCGGAAAGTCTAGAAAGCAGGGCAAGTCATTAAAAAAGAGGCACATGGAAATACGTCAAACACTGTAGGAAAAGCAGAGGACAATTAGAATTTACCGAGTACCTACTGTGTACCAAATACCAGGTCAAGGTACTTTACATGTTATCCTTTGTGATAGTTCAGTATCCTTATGATGTAGGCATATGACCACCATTTTAGAAATAAAACTGAAGCAAATGATATATAATTAGCAGGTAGAATCTAGATTTAAACAGGATCGCCCAATATCAACCGTTAAGCTATTTTTACGTCTCCATGCAGCCTTATCCACCACACTACGCAAATATTTCCTTTTGATGTTATATCTACACTGCAGTTCTGCAGCCAGGGATTCTTAAGTGTTAGTTCCAAAAAATCAGTACAAATCATTCTTTACCTCAAAAAGAGAGATTATCTCCCAGCAATGAGTTCAGTTTTTGGAGAAACAGGCTGGATCTGCTTTCAATCTCAAATGCCTGGTAAGGCAACATAGAAATATTTGTGAGATTGTTATTCTCATCATAGAAGGAGCGCACATTACATTTTCACCTCTTTTCCAGAAGAAATTGATCAGGGCTTTAAAGTAACAGCCAAGAATTTCTTTATGTAATCTTCTATGGCAGTTTTAGAACATCTGACGCAAAAAGGAATAAATCACTTTCCATTATAATAATCATAATAAAACAAAAAGTCATCATGAATTGAGCATTTCCCATGGGCTGCGTCCTGTGCTTAAGTGTCTTGCATACATTATTTCAGTGAGTCCTCACAACACTACTATGGTCTCACATGAGGAGACTGAGGCCCAGAAGGGTTAAGTTACTTTCTCTAAATCACATGGCAACTTAAGTGTAGGCTAGAAGACAAATCCAGGTCAGCTTGCCTCGATATATCATGCTCCTAAAACACAACACATCATCTCTAACTAATTATTTCTTGCTTACATTATATTAAAATGTCTTTTGATGTCAAACATGCAAGAGAAATTATAGGTGAGAATTACAAATATGGTGATTGAGGGGGCTATGGGTGAACAGTGTAAGAATAAATCTATATCAGATAACTTACACTGTAATATAAACAAGATGCAAATAAAAAAAGATCTCTCTCTCTCTCATTTGCCAATAAAACAAAGAGGGGGAGGAGACAGCTTAAAAGAAGACAATCTTCATCTTTAAAGCAAGATTCAGTAACATAATGAAATATATTTTCTAAATTGATATATTCCAGGCAAGATTTTTAAAAAAAATCTTTCAAAGCTAAAATGAATAAAGCATAAGTTCCAGTAAGTATTTGGTCTTATTGGCAGGAACATAGAGATCTGAAGTTTTAAGCTAGCTGCTTTTTCAGACACCCCAATCATGCAATAAGGCCTACTGTAAACATTGTTCAAAGAAGCTCTCACTTCGCATCTCATGACTCTGCTTTAGCAGCGAATGCAGATTGGCACAGATGTTATACTGCACTCCTACTCAGACATTCCTTCCCTTCACCATCACTTACAGTACACGCTGCGGCTAAACTGACCCACACATGCAACTCAATAGGCATAGAGGATTGAGTTATTCACATGAGAATCAATTTTACACTAGACTAGAATGAAAAATTGCTTTTAAAGTGCTGTTGCTTTTAAAGTGCTGGAAAAGAGGTCAAAAATGCATACCATTTCTTTGGTGGCAAAAGCACCACACTGTCTCCGCACATGCCAAAATAGAGAGTAGTTGTATAATGAGCCATAAAAAAAGTCATCAAAATTCAATTTTCTAATCAACTGTCTTAATTTTACATCAGAATGACATTAGAAGTAGCTCAAATAGAATGGTTGTTTCAAAGTAGACTTTACCTCCTGTGTTTGTGAGGATTATAAATTCTTTTAAAAGCAGTCTCTTAAAATGATGGCCATAGGGTGATAATAAATTAAAATGAAGCAACTGTTACTAATCCTAACAATATACCCATTTCCAGATCTCAGGTTCCAGAGTTCTTGACCTTGGTTTAAGGTTGAAGTGAAATGTACGATTGTCTTAAAAACTGGGAACCTAAATTTGAGTGAGTAGCTACATATATTCTTGCAAATTCTTTGATCATTATCTAAACTTACCATTTTGACACCAGACATGACTCAACACGTAGAATACTGTCTGACAGTATTTCTGATTTACACTCCTGCAGCCTCAAGGCCACATGTGGCTCTCCAGATCCCCAAGTGTGGCCCCTTGACCGAATCCAAACTTCACACCAAATCCCTCTTAATAAAGGGATTTGTTCTCTAAAATTTGGATGCGGTCAAAAGGCCACAAGGATCCAGAAAGCCACCTGTGTCCCCAAGGCCGCAGGTTCCCCACACCTGCTAGGCTTTAGCAATATAAATTTCAGAAATATACTCTATAATAATAATTACACTGTATTCATACTCTCCATTGCATCAACAGTATGTTATCAAAATGGGCATTTTTTGGTTTTGTAAAAAATTGCAAATGGTCTCCTTTCTCTTTTCTATGGCTCCTATAACTACATTTCTAAGATATTAAGCTTAAGTTTTTGTAGGTTAGATGTTTCACATTAAGTTTAGGATTCAGAGCTATACCATACAAAGGCACCCATTATATTTGACTGAGTGGAAGCCAATTAATTTAATTTGGGGGTAGATGGAATTCTGTCTTGTCTGAAGACTGAAACTTCAGACAAGAAGTCTTCAGACAAGAAGGCCAAATGGTGCTTTTTCAGGGTAGCAAGAGAAAGCAATATATTTCATTTCCTTTTGAATAGCTGTTGTGAATTTTGAATAGTCCTAGGTAACAGACACGCATATTTAAAAAGAAATCTCTCCTTAAGGAATCTCCCCAAAGTGATTATAATTAATGTTTGTTATTGCCTTGTTGTATATACTAAGGAGACTCTATAGTCAATCCACCAGCCATGCACATCAATTTCTTCCTTTGATTTCAATGGTAAATCTAAGGGCCAATTAGATGTTCTTTGAAATGTCCTATATGGCACTGTTATAGGGAACATATAGTATCATTAATATAATCTTCAATTAATAGAAGAAAACATACTAATACTTAATATTCCTACTTTGAATTTATTACTATTCCTACTTTGAAGTTATTATTATTATTCCTACTTTGAAGTTACTTTGATGTTAAACTAATTTTAGTGGCAACTCTATTTACAGTCCAGGATTATTCCTGAAAGGTCAGAGTATACAGAATTGTTAAGGGATCAAATTAATAATGCCTATCTGATTCAACAATTGCTGGTAACATGTCCATGAGGTATCTTTGAGTTAATAACATAGGCTACATAGCCATCAGTGAAAAATACTGCTGTAATTATATTGTAAATTCGAGTCACTGTTCTTATTCTGGAATTTTAAGCTGATTTATTTTTTAATTTTACTAAGTAATCTTACTATGATATTTTCTTGTTGGAGCATCACAAATTAAAGCATTTTTCTCCTTTGTATTTGATCACATCTGTGTTTTCCTCCTGCTCTTCTTTCTCTTCTCTCTTGTCCTACTGTTTTACTTTGTTTAATCCTCATTCACATTTATCATTATCTCTTTTCTAATTTTTTAGAGAGAAGTTCCTATTTTTTAGGTGGTGGACACAAGGTATATTTTTATTTTCTAGCTCATCATCCTTCTCATATTGTTCCCTAATTCTTATCTCAGAGTCCCAAAAAGATCAGTGTTCCAAGAGCTGGGAATCTGTAGTTTCTGTCAACTCAGGTGGCTACTGCCTCTAGGATCTGGGAAAGGTAAAAGAGACTACTGCTCCCTTTCCTTCTCCCTCCATCCCCTGAGCTATCTAGGCAGAGCAGGACTCAGAAACACTGTAGTCATGGCTGCATTAAACTTAGCAGCAAGAAATAAGACAGGAAAAACACTTCACCTTTAAGCATGGAAAACACAGTCAGGGGTGGGAAGAGGGCATAGAGTATTGGACAATGGTAGCAGTTCACTTAGAGAAAGAATTCCACAAACTCTAAAGCACTTTATAATGGTGTCCATCAATTCTTCTTCCGTGTGTTAGGTGATTTACTAAGATCATACAGATTGAAATTTAGCAGATTGAAAACATGAACTGCGGGGTTAAATGAGAGAACTGAAATGTATGGTCCTTGATACTTGCTGCAATAAGAACAAAGAAAGTGTTAAAGGGAAGAGTCTCCAAGAAATAGCATAGGGAGAAAAAGGCAAAACTGGGCCCTTTTAGCACTAGAAAGGAAAAGCTGCCTAGGGGAAGTCAGATATCTTCAATTACAAACAGGGGTGGGTAGGTGCTGGTGAGTATTTGTTTTTTATTTCCACTGAAGCCAGGACAAAAGGAAATGAGTTTAAATTGCAACAGGAGGGATTAAAGTTAAACATTAAGGGAAAAAAACCTTCCTGATGAGAAGGCTGCTGAGATAATGGAACACATAATTGAGAGGGCTGTAGAAGGCTATCCCCAGAGATGCTTGAGAATAAACATCTATCTTTCTGGGGTGGTTTTAGATACAGAAGGGCCTAGAGTATTAGAATGGAGACTTTTAGATTTATCTTCCAGTCCTAAAATACTATAGCTGTATTTAATGAGACAGACTGTTTCCTTGGTACATCTACCAAAGCGACAGTCAATGGGGGAAAGGAAAGCAAGCAGCAACACTATCTTATTAGTGAATTAGAGAATTGCTTGGATAAAAGCAATTCTCAGAGCACCTGAATCAAAGCCTATACACAGGTATGGCTAATCTTATAATAGTCAATAAATGTATCTTGTGAGGATTTCACAGAGTTACAGCAAGTTTAGACCAAGTTCTTTCATTTAAATAAGGGATTGTAAAAGTGTCTTGATTTACAAAGAGAAGCAGTCAAATTGTAATGTGATGGGAAGATTGAAGTAAGCTTGGTTATCCAGTATGATTCCTAGACGGGATTGGAGAAAACCCGGTTGTTCTACATAATATCAGAGGCAGGCCATACTCACGATCCAGCACTGAGCGTCTACCATGTGCAGACTCTGTGCTAAGAGCTAAGGGTACCAAAGGGACAAACACAACCCCTATCCTGAAGGAGCCACAGCAGAGTTGGGTTAGGGGTAACAGATCTTTGTAATGCAGTGCTATCCTTGATATAGAGTATGCTTGGCAAACTGATAAAGAGGGTGTTGGGAGTGCCTTAGAAAATGCTGGAGTTATGAAGGACTACAGGAGTCAGCTAGCTGGAGTAGACACAGGAGCAAGTTGCCCAGGGACAAGGGAGACCTGAGGACAGGGAGGACATGCTTCCTTCTAGAAGCTGCAGATAGGTGAGAATGATATTAATAACAGCCTCAGTTGCTGGTGCCAAGTGAGAGTGAAGGGCCTGGAGACACAGAAGCCAGATTATGAAGGGACTCATGAGTCACGGCAGATAATTAGGAGTTTCTTCTGAAGGCAATGAGGGACTTCAAACTCTGGAGGGACATGATCAGATCACATGTGTCTTTATGGGTTGCAAAAGGTAAGTAAACTCAGCTGGTAGCATATTTGGTTGAGATTTCTCAGTACCTGGATAGTGGTTAGGTCAGGTGAACATACAGTAATTCCCAGGCTTTTAAGTGTCATATGCCCAAGCCACAATCCTATTTTTATTAGCTTAGGCTGCTATCTAAAGCTTCGGCCAGGCAAGCCCGCTAGCTTATTCCGTTTCTAGGCCCGACAGCTAAATGATGCGGTCATAATCCTGAGGGCTACGTTTGGCATATATTTCTTAAAGAAAAAAAAAATTATGGTTGGCTAACTCCATTCTTAAAGAGCAGCTCATATCACTTGTACCCTCCTGACACCAGGAATTAAAAAATAAAATGTCAAGAGTTACAGAGTTCTACTTTATCATCATCAAATATCCTGTGGTTTCAGAGCAATTATCATAGTGCTTTACCCATCAGCTGTGCAGTGTTTACTCCTGGTCTCCTACAGACACAAAAATGTTTAGGAAATCAACTACAAAGATAAGTGTGGCCATTGGGGACAATTCTCTTGCTGACGATCATTTTCACCAAAAGCAAGGAGCAGCATTATGAATCATCTGTGACCACTTATGGTTAAGCTGAATACATTAAAATTTAATGGTTTCGACACAAGCAGCCAGTCGTAAGTCTGCACATCAAGGCACTAATGTGTTGGGCCTAATTGTACTTAGATAAAGTAAGTCAGGAATGCATGGTAGCCAACTATATTTTGCTATAAAATGAAAATTATGAATCTCTAATCACAAGAGAGGATTTTTTAAAAATTCATTATTCATGATTTCATTCTCTTTAAATTATTCATTTTCTCAAATGATATTGATGCAGCCTTTTAAACTTTTCTACTCCTCCACTTTCAAGTGATAAATGCTTGAGAACTGAGCAGCCTTTAAATATAATAAAATACTTTTCAACATGCTGCTGGCTTCTGCTTATAATTATTCCAGATTATGAATGCAGGTTGGCCATTGAAGGTTAGGACTGTCACCTTTCATTTGCTCTAAAAGATAACAGGTTCATGAAAAATGGCCTATTTCAAGAATTTTCATTTCTAATAAAGCCTCAATTTTGAAACAAGGCCTCCTGTATGATCTGGTCCCTGCCCACATTCCCAACGCCATCTCATGTCATTCTCCCCAGTCATGCTGGCCTCCTTTCTACCTCCTTTGAATCCTTTGCCTGTCCAGTTCCCTATCTGGACTGTCTAGCCCTCCCCCCACTCTCACTCCCAACCCCACCAAATGCATCTTCATTCTGGGGGCTCCTTCCCATCTTTCCATTCTCACCTCACATGCCCCCTCCTCCAAAAGGCTTCCCTAGGTCCCTCCTCCTCATCTATTTAGTCTATATCACACTACGGTGCTTACTGCCTTCATCTTTCTTACCATAGTCTGTAATTATCTTTTTTTGTTGTTTGTGTACTATTTTCCTTCCCCACAAGGGCAGATGCTTTATTAGGGCAGATTCTTTGTTTATTTTGTTCTCCATTGTATACCCAGGCTCTATTAGGGACACAGAACAGGTACTCAATAAAGATTTATAAAATAAATGAATTTTTGGCTTGGCGTGGTGGCTCACACCTATAATCCCAACACTTTGGGAGGCCAAAGCAGGAGGTGGATTACTTGAAACTAGGAATTTGAGACCAGCCTGAGCAACATAGCGAGACCTCATCTTTACAAAAAATTTTTTTTTAAAAAATTAGTCTGTCATGGTGGTAGGGACCTATAGTCCCAGCTACTCAGAAGGCTGAAGCAGGAGGATCATTTAAGCCCAGGGGTTGGAGGTTAAAGTAAGTTATGATGACACCACTGCACTTTAGCCTGGGCAACAGAGCAAGACTCTGTCTTAAAAAAAAAATGAATTTTTAATTCTAAGAGATAATGAATGATTAATACATATATATTTTATTAAAATATATTTTAATCTGAAATCACCTTGTCAGTTAAATAAGTTCAATTTGTCTCCAATTCACCTCGCTTCTTTTTATGAAATGACTTCATGAGCCATCAAACAGCCATAGGCCATAACCTAGAACTTGGGATGCTGGGGTAGAGGGTTACATCATAGACTCTCACTAAGATAAGAGTCCTGGGATCCTAGCAGTTGGAGGAAAAGAAAATGACACTGGGGTTCAGAGAGGTAAAGTGAAAAACTGTTTGCCTGTCTTTCAGCATCTTGCAATCCATGGAGGATGTCTCAAGCCGACTATAGGATCATTGGAAAGAATAGAGCCTAGAAGCAGTCTGGAGCATTAGCAAATTAGATGGACTTCTTAGAAATGCCACAGATCCATGTGCAGCTTAGTTTCTGACTTAACCCTCCTCTTGGGGAGAGAAAGAGGACCTACTTTGCCTAGGACAATACCTCATCAGTTGTCATGGCCCACCATTGACTGTCCTTCTGGTTTGAGCCTCCTCTGATAAAAAAAATCATTAACCAGACCATTTTGTCCAAAGGACTGATGCTAAATGCAAAAGGAAGGGAACTAAATGGGTCAAGTTAATAGAGGTTAAGTCTGTGAGTTACTGAAATATATTATCACAATAAAAATCAAAGTCCAACTGGTACCTCTGAGCATTTTATGCTTTCTCAAATTAAGTGATGTTTCTGGCTAGCACACAATGTATTACTACAATAAAGAAACCTTAGATTCAGATATTAAATATGAATTAATGATGATGGTCTTTTAACTAATTCAAAAAGCTACTCAAATGGAAACTGAGCACATAATTACTAGACAAATTCTTGGCAAATGCAAATGAAAAAAAGTAAAAGATCTTCAGATAAGCGGTCCAATTAAGTATCTTGGGATTATTGAAGAGATGATTTTTATACGTATTTGAGACAGGGTTATCATAGTAATTTTTTTTGAGTACTAATAAATTCTTCACAACACTTCTTTGAAATATTATTATTGGCATTTGTAGGAGACCTGAAGCCAGGGAGAAGAAAGGTTACTGGTCTTGTTATAAAATCCATGCCTAAAATGACAAAGGCTCAGAAAAAGGGGCTTAAGTAAATACTTGCTGAATAACTGATGAGCCAGATAAAGATTAGAGAAATGGAAAAGCTTAAGTTTCAACTCCCAGCCCCACATACAACCCTTTAGATTAGGCTGGGCTTCTTGTAGACAGGTTTGTACTTCTTATTACTCATTAAAAAAGATTTTGGAATGCCTACTGAAGTCATTCAAACTGCCCTTTTGTACCTTAGGTGGCTAACGTGGCAATATAATTTACAGAGGATACATTATGTTAGACCTTACAGCAGTTCTGTGATGTTCTCAGATGCCCACCAAGGACTCCAGCAAATTGACACCTCTAAAGTCATTTTCCTGGCATCTTGAGTTGAATTTAGTGCCAGGTCTTCAAATGTGAATAGCTCATATGTCATCCCATTATGCCACCTGGCCTCTGACCAATACACCTTTAAAATAGATTTATTTAGGCTATAAACTTACAGGATAGTACCTCTGTCTTCAAATATATTACATTTAAACAGCTGGGAAAATAAAATCCCAATTTTCCAATGCTGAAATCTCTTAGGCTAATTTGAGAAACAGTATGAAGAGGGCTATCAAATTCTATTAAAGACACAAATTTAGATGATGTTTTATAATGTACTAAAGAAAAACTCACAGAAAGCAAAATTTAAGACTAGGAAAACTCCTGAAGGTTCATCATCCTTGTGTTTTACTTGAGGTCCAGTTAAAGACTACTTAACATAGTAATAGTAGGGGGTTCACGACTTTAATTAGAAAGGAGTTCCAGATAAGAAACACATTCCTCTAGTACGTCAGAGTACATAATTCACTTCTTGTTAATAAATTCACTCATTCCTGTTGCCCTGAAAGATATCGGTTGTGTAATGAATGTTTGTAGATTGTGAATTAACCCATAAGAAATTAGTCTGTGTCTCAAGGAAATCACTTAGTGACAATGGTAATCTAAATATGGTACTACTGTACAACATTATGCTCTACCAAGTGTTATCAGTTATATAAACAAAGAAAATAATCATGTATTTTGTACCCACATTGATTTTCTATTCTCATTTAGAAGAAACATAAAGCAATTAGAGAAACACAGTGTAACTTAAAGTGCCAATGGAAAATACTGACAGTAAGTATTAGTATGAAGCATATGAAATTGCTAACATTATTTAATCTATAGGATTTAGAATAATTATCAAAAGATAAATTATTCAGGGAAGCAGACATGAGATATCCAAATTCAACATGGATAAAGGTGAACTCATGATCAGTCTCCCTTAAAATTTGTCGTTTTCCAAGGATGGCTTCTCCGTGACTGGCGCATCAGCCACCTGGAAGCGGCAATCCAGGAGCTCGCCCTGATACCCCTCTTCCCTTTAACCCTGGTCTCCAATCAATTACCAAATCCTGTCCATTTTAACTCCTGAAAAAGTCCTCATACCTATCTGCCCCTCTTCATCTCCATTGCTGCTTCCCAAAGCTGAGCCTCCATCATCTCTTGCCTTCATCCTTTTTACCTCATTTTGTAACTGAATATCTGTATAATTACTTCATTAACTGAAAAAATAGTCTCCTCAATGGCAGAGACCAAGTCTGTTTGGCTCACCATGATTTTCCCATTGCCTGTGATAGTACCTGGAGCATAAGGAAGGAATAAGCAGAGAAACTGGTCTAAATGGAGCTAAGAGTTCAAGATAAAGAGGAGTGGGAGAAGCCACAACTAAGCCAGGCTATGAAAGGCCTGGACCTAAAACAAGAAGATTGGAATTAGGAATTCCATTCTAATTAGGAATGGGCCTGATACTGTCCCTCTGAAAAAACACCAAAATGGGGAGGGTGCTCATGTGTTTGATGTAGTGCTTATATATATTAATACTTGCTATTTCTATATACTAAAAAAAAAAAGCTAGCAAGACATGTACAGCTTTAATTTCTATTAAAGATAAGGAGTGACTATATAAAAGGAGAAATTTTACAAAATGTTTAAGAATCTCAGGTGGAAGTATGTCAGCTCCTGTCTCTGCCCTCACCTTGCTCCATCTGCTGACCTTGGAAATCCTTCCTTCTCTTGGCTTCCACGGGGCTACTTTCTCAGAGTTTTCCTCTTACTCATTCCTTGGCTGCTTCTCCTCAATTTCCGACGTTGGCTCTTGCCCTTCCACCTGACCTCTAGATGCTGGAAGGCCTCCAGGTTTAAATCAGGCCCCCTTCTCTTTTCTCTCTCCATGTAAGTGAGCCCTTCCAGTTTCAAATACCATATATTGGCACTGTCTCTTGACAGTCTATCTGCAGCCAGGCTTTTCCCATGAGCTCCAGACCTCTTGGCATCTACAACTGGGTGCCAACTAGGCCTCTCAAATGAAGCAACCAAAACTGAGCCTTTGGTTCTGCCCTCCCCAAAACCCACATACACACACCTTGTTCTCCCCTCAGACTTCCCCATTTCACCAATGGCACAACTGTCTACCTCATTGCTAAAGCCAACATTCCAGCCATCATCTTTGCTTCCTCCCTTTATCTCACCCCTTACATGCAATCCATCACAGAGTTCTGTGCATTCTAGCCTCTAAAACACGCCTTAGGGCTTTCCACTTTCATCTCATTGCCACAACCAAACTCAACCCCGTCTATCTGCTACACTTCTACAACAGTCACTTCAGCTGTCCTGATCCTTTCCAGCTGTTTTCTAAAACATTCCCCACAAGGAAGCCATGGTAATTTTGAAAAGCATAGATCAGATCATGTAGTTTCCCTGCTTAAGACTATTTGGTGGCATCCTATTACTCATAGGATAATTATCATCTGAATTCCTTGCCATGAAACGTATGGGACTCTACCTGATCTAGCTCTCCCTGCCACTCTCTTCCTCATTCAGATCAAGCCAGGGAGCCAACATCTTTTGAATATGCCAAGCCCTTTCTCCCCTCTAGGCCTTTAAATTCTATTCCTTCAGCTTGGAATGCTATTCCCCTACTTCCTCATTTCCTCATTCTTCCCACAGAAGCTTCTCCAATCCCCTGTCAAAAGTAGCCTCCATCGTGAATTCTCTCAACTCCGTGTTTGTTTCCCTACACTTAATACAACCTGCAAGTCTCTTGTTTAGTTGTATAACTGTTTACTATTTGGTTCCTCCACTAGACTGTAAGCTCCTTGAGGGTAGGAATTCCATTTGCCTTGTTAATCATCATATCCCAATGCCTAGTATAGTGCCTGGTACACAGTGACATTTAAAAAAATAGCTGTTAAATGCACGACATTGTCCTATTTCATGATTAAATCTCCTTGCCCCCTTTTAAGAACTTTATATGTGCTAATTATGCTCCAAATATTGTTCTGTAGGCCAAAAGAGGAACTGTTTACAGATTTAAATAATTTACAGAAGCTGCTATTTAGCTTCATCCCAAATTTATATTTGAGAGGCCACAATTCAATTTGTACAATTTGTAACTTTGGAGGAGAATAAAAATAAGACAGTTATCACAATATAATAACACAAAGAGTTGGGGGCATTATTGAAAAAGAGGAGAACTGAGTAAAGTTTAGAAATGGAAAGGAGACAGCAGAAAAGAAATAGTAGAAGGGTCACGTGAGACAAATATGAGGCTGCAAAGACCCTGAGGAAACAAGAAATAAGAAAGGATGCAATTCATTCATCAACTGTCTTTGGGATCCCTATTACATGGCAGACACTGAGCAGGGTATTGGCAGGTGACTATCACAGACTTGTCCCCCTTCCTCCAGAAACTTAGATACAGTGGGGAAATATTAAATAGCCCACAATGAAGATACAATTATGATCTATGCTTCAGCCACAAAAAAAAAGTCCAAAAGGTCATGAGTGAGAATAATAGGGGTCACAGAAGACTTCTTGCAGGAAAGTGACCTATAAGGTGAGATCTGAGGATGGCTATAAATCAGCCAGTGAGCATGTGTGTGTGGTGGGGGCCAGAGGGAGGATGTTTGGGAATGGATAGAGGACAGTTTTCAAGGCAAAGAAAACAGCATATGCAAAGACCAGAGGCAGGAAAAAGCTTGATGAGTGGAAGTAAAGGGAGATTTGTGTGGCTAAAGCACAGTGGGCAAGCGGCACTATGGAGGAATTGCTGCTGGAGAAGTGGATGGAGAGAGAGGAGAAGCAGAGTCCTGCAGGCCAAGGTAATAACTCTGAGTTTGATCCTAAGACCAAGTGTGTCCTCTTCTAAGAAATAACAGAAAGACAAAAAGATGAATAAAATTGCAAAGACATTTTAAAATAAACTAGTGGGAAGTAGAGTTTGCTTTGGACATTCTTGAGCTTCATGGTATGGTAAAAGTGAGGTCTTCTGCACAGTTTGGGGAAGATGAGATTGGAGCTTGAGCAAAAAGACAGGAATTAACTTTGGTCAGGAATGAGATAGGAAATCAATCAAAAACAAATAAATGAAATTCTAATTAGCAGAGAAGGGCCCAGGTGAAGTCACATAGCGCGAAAGGAGGTAGAAGCAGTTGGTCAGTTTTATGATTAATTTAGCAACAATTTCCAGTTCTAGAGTAGATCCAAGAAAAGCCAAAATTCACTCAGGGCTGGAAACTGACAAGGCATCTAGGGGAGAAATCCATAGGGTTCCAAGAGCAGAGCACAAAGGGCTGGTGGAGGGGCAGATGGAAGTCATGTGGGGTGGGGAATAGAGAGCTGAGTGATATGAAACCAAGAAAGGGAGGAGATAAGGTCTGGGAGAGTAATTCAGTTTAAATCCATTCCACAAGAATCTGTTGAGCACCTTTTGTGTTCTAATTGTATTAGATTCTAGAGATGTGGAAATGAATGACAAAATCTCTGCCTTCGGAGGTACCATAGTCTAGTAAGCTGATGTCAACAGACAGTAGACAACTAATAGTGGCTGATGATATGATACAAAAATAAGAATAAACTCAAAGATGAAAATAATAAGAAATTGTTTTTATGATGCAAAATATTTTAATGATCACTGCAAATATTTTATCAAATTTATTTATTAGGAATACTTCTCAAGAATTGCTTTGGCTTCTTTTATGAAAATTGAAACATACTCTTTGATCAGAAAACTTTAAAAATTATAGTGCCCCAATAATATTAATAATAGTAATAGTAACAAACTAAACTATAATATTTTATAACCAAGTATTTTAACTAGTTACACAAGGAATCTATCTCAAATAATAAAATATGCTATCCTCTCATTTCACTAAATGAAGGGAAAGAGAAAGTCATAAGAATGATGTAGACCAAATGGTTTATAACTGACATTTTTTTCCCCTTGATGTATTTTTCTGCATTGCACTTTTGACTGCCTGAAATGTATTTCCCTGTGTATTGACTGCCCCTGCCAGAATGTAAGCTCCATGAGGGCAGGGCTTGTGCTTGTCTAGTTCACCACTGTGCTCCCAGTACCTAGAACAGTGCCTGGAACATAGTTCCAGGACTCAATAAATTTCATCTTGGCGTCTCAGTCTTGGCTTGGTATATGATGTGTTTTTCAATGAAAATAATGTATAAGGTATATAATTTATAGCTAAATGATTTTCTATGAGTTAGCATGTTAAATTTAAAAAATGATCAGAGTCTGGCATCTTATGCTGAAAGGAAAGATTTATCTCTTTTAAAAAAAACAGGTAAAACAATCAGGTAATTTATTCACATAAGTACAAAGTCATGAACACTGACTACATGCTCCATTTACAAGGTGGACTGAATCAAACTTTATGTTTTTCAGTGAAACCCAGCCAGACTTCTACACCTGAGCCCTCAATATCTGCCATGACATCTGCTCATACCATAGTGGCAGTAAGCTGGGGCCCGGAACCCCTTGTCATGACCCTCACTACGATGATGTATTTGCTTCTTATTTTACGGTTGATGTTACTTCCAAGTCTATTTTTAACAAATGCCAAAAATACCTTAGAGCAACCAACATGTAAACACCTGTATTAAATAAAAAACATCCTATCGGTATTAGCATACATCATAGCTTCTGAAAGCTAGAGTGACATTTTATTTTTTGGTAACATTTTCCACATGACACTGGAATATGGCTCAGGATGCAGACTTGAAAGGAATACAAAAATTCTAGCTAACCCAAATATTTAGTTTTTAATAAAAAATTAAGCATTTTAAAAATAAAAGGCTCAGTTTTAAGAAAACGGAGTTGAGACATACTGTGGAGAGAAATACAACTAAAGGTGTTTATGTTTTGGAATTGGCTATTTATATGTTCTGAGAACCACCAGAACCAAGAGAATTGTTTTTCATTTTATTTTTAATTATTTTAAAAATATCCACACTATCAAAAGGGTTTGGCTATTCCAACAATTTATTGAAATAAACACACTAAAATGATTTTTTTTAAAAGTTTAGTATGAAAAGATTTTTTTAAAAGGTTGGCAGCATGGCTCTGGCTTCATTCAGCATGACAGTTATGAAAGAACGTCATCTTTGCACGTCATGGCTACGCAGAAGTAGAGTTCCGCTCCTATTTTAGGCCAGTTGTATTGGCCAGAATTAAAAATAACTAAGCCAAAGAAATGGACAAAATTGTTGGATCTGCCCCATTTAAATCTAGATACTCTCATTATGCATATATTTAGAAAATTTAAATGAAAATAATGATATAAAATAAGTCTCAATTACTGTCTCACATAAGTATGATTGATGAATTGCTTTTAAGTACTTAAATACCCTATCCAGGCACCCTAAAATCTAAAGGAAAATGAAAAAATAAATACAATTTTAATAAATATTCATACATTTATGCTGAAAGCAGAGAAACTTATTCACCTTATTGTTGAAGATGGAATTCCGAGGGATAGCATATATATTCAGGAACAGAATTTGAAGCGAAGAAAACAGGAAGTATGTTTATTACAAGCTTGAGGTGAACCAGTAAAACTTTACTATAGAAGATAGATGTACGTAGGTAGCAGAAGTTAGAGGTAAGAATCAAGGGGAAGAAAACGAAGAAAAAAATCTGTTATGTGTTTGTGGTAAATCAGTAGAAATCCCTTCATAATTTTGTTTTTATAGCCAGAAACTACTGGAATAAATATCAACTCTTTCATCCTCATATTTGAAGACAAAACAGTCCGAAATGTCAGCAGAATATTTGAGAAAAGTTATTTTTGATATGATACAAAGCCTCAGAGATAAATATCTTCCTGAAGGATATTCCAGTGTTATTGAGATATTCTATCTTTTGGCCAAGCTATGAAATTTTTAAGGATATTGAAAATAACAGAGAGTTAGGATTTCCATTGTAATATTTCATATGAGAGTAGTCCAAAGAAAAGACAGCTCACACTTATAGCTGGATGAGGGTAAAAATGGGCATTTTACCGATTTGTTCATACGACATGATTAAAGAAATAGGAATAGTGATGTCCTTTAAAAGTTATTTAATTTATCCCCTACTTTCAGGCAGGTTTTTTCCCAAATTATCTTAGACTGTTGAGTATCCACATTAGTATAAACATCTGCAGGGAAGGAAATTACTCAAACTCCCCTGGTATTCTATTCCTGCATTAACAACCCTACTTCCAAGAAGCTGGTCTTTGGTCATCATGTTGTAATTAGTTACCAGCCAGCATGTCTATCAACAAGTATTTGCTAAGTACACACAGGGAGAATGTTATTCTATTAGGTCTTTGACAGTAGACCTTCCCCTACAGTTGCTCCTAATTGCTTCTCCTGTCAAATCCAACTCTAATCCTAGATTCAAATATTCTTCCACTGGCCTTCCATTCATCTCATTATGGACGCCCTATTACATTGGATAAGAATGAGCACACTGAATGCTTCCTTTACTTATACAATATAATTTGATTTTCAAAACAATTTTGAAACAATATGTTATTTCAAACAGAGAGGTGAGAAAATTATGAAAATTCCACCGTGGCAATTGCAAATCAATTTTTATTAGATTTAATTTTAACCTCACCATTCACCCCTTCTTGCTGTGTCACAAATTGTTATAAAACTTTCCTTCTCTAAAGCCTATGTGGCTGGACTTCACTGAACTTTCCTTTTTTTTTTTTTTAAATCTCCATATATCCCCAATCTATCTCTAGTTCTCATTTTTTCTCTTCTCAAATGCTAACAACTCTATTCAGTCAACCTATATTTTAGATTATTCTTTCTGCCTCCCCAATGCTTCCTATTTAATATGAATATTGGATTTTAGCATTCTCATCTTGCCATACCACCTGACCTTCAAATATCTCTAAATATCTTTTAAGAGAAGAAAAAGAAAATAAATAAAAACCCTGACAATAGCCTACTTTTTCTTCCATCTGTCTTCCTACATTGTTTCTTCTGGTTACAGACAGATTCTTCCTGACTTTCTGCTGTTCTTGATTGTACTGATAAGAGGTCTTAAAATTCACTACTCCCTATAGAGTCCTCTTCTCGTCCCCATCTATAGCTCTGTAGCTAATGTCACCATTAGGGGAAGCTGGTGAAGGATATATGGGATTCGATGTGCTATTTTTATATTTTTCTATAAGTCTATAATTATTTCGAAATAAAGAATTTTAAAAATATATGGTAGGCATCAACTGTGTGTGTGTGTGTGTGCATGTGGCACAAGTGAAGTGCTGAGGTCACAAAGAATATAATACAGTCTTCGAAACCTTCTACCTGGGTATGAAGGATGGAATGAAAATATTAAGTGATGGTGCCCTGTGACAAGTACTATAATACTGTATGTCCAGGGAACCAGGGAGCACAGAAGAAACAGTGACCAGTAGTGTCAGGAGGACCATGGAATGCTTCGTGGAACATCATCTCAGCTGAGTCTTCAGAAATTAGTGGTAATTTTACCACCAGGCCAAGACTGCCTCTCCAGGTTAAGGAAATGCTTTAAAAGCACAGAAACTTTAAAAACATGATGTATTTGGAAAATGCTGAATAGTTCATCATCAGTAAAGGGTCTTAAGGAAGAAACTGTAGGAGATATGGCTAGAAGGATAATGTAGGTCTAGTTAGTGAAGAACTTGCATTTCAGGTTTAAGAATTTCAATTTAATAAGGTAGATAACAGGAAACTATAAAATCTATTAAAGCAGGGAAGTAATAACCAAGTACATATTTTTTCAAAGAACCTCATACTCATGGAAAAGTATAGATCCATCATATTGTACACAGATTTAGTTACAAGAATATTCACTGAATAACTGTATATCATACCAACATCAGAAACAGTCTGTATAATATTAATACATCTGACAAAAGGAGACTGTTTAAGTATGTAGCTATTAAAGTAACATACACTATTTAATAATGAAATGACATAATTAAAGTTTTAAAAGTGGAATACAGAGTAGTAGGGTCAGTATGATCCAATTTTTATAAAACAGAAGTACACATATGCAAAGAAAAAACTAGAAAGATATGGATATAAACATACATATACGTAAAAACATACAGAAATTTATATATGGTTGAATTTATATCGATTTCAGGGTGGTTAGATTATTGGTGATTTTAAATTTTCTTCTTTTTGTTCATCTGAATTTTCTAAATTTGGACAAAGAATATGTTTTATTTTAAACTAAAAAATGAGGTGTTTTTAAACAACTTTATTGAGATGTAATTCACATATCTAATAACTTACCCTTTTAAAATACACATTCAACAGTTTTTATTATCAATATATTCACATCACCATGATCGAATTTCAGAACACTTTTCTCACCCAAAAGGAAACTCCATCTCCATTAGCTATCACTGCTGATCCCCCTCCCCTAGCCAACCACGACTGTACTTTGTCTCTTTGAATGTGCTTATTCGGGACATTTTATATGAATGGAATTATACAGCATGTGTTCTTTTGTGACTGGCTGCTTTCACTTAGCTTAATGTTTTATAACATGTTTCCATGTTATAGCACATATCAGTCCTTCAGTTCTTTTAATTACTAAAGAATACTCCATTGTATGGATATACTACATCTATTTATTCATTCATCAGTTGATGGATATTTGGATTATTTCTACTTTTTGGCTATACTACTGCTAGGAACAGTCATGAGTGGTTCTTTCTTTATGATAGCACTAAAAATAAAAGAGGAATCGTAACATAAGGAGATTATTGGTAGGTCATCTTAGAAGACTGCATGAGATAAGGGTGTTAGGTAACAGCAGTGGGGACAGTGAAAAAAGACATATTTGGGAGGTACCACCATTGGGTCCTGGTGACTGACTGAACATGGGGAATAGGGGAAACAGAGAGTCAAGTTGGCTTCTGAGGCCCCTGGCCCAGGCATTGGGTAACATCATGCACTGAGATGGGACACACAGAATTAGATGAATCTGCTCAGACATGTGCAATTGGAGAGGCCTGTGGGTAGAGACATGGGGAGAGAGGCCAACAGAAAGGTACAAACCTAGAAGTACATGGAATTCAGGTGGCAGTTGGATGAAACTGCCCAGGGAAGCATGAAGATGGAACACCAAGAGTCAAGAGACAGAAAAAGGAACAAAAAGCCACAAAGCAGACTAGAAAAGACAGGCCTAAGGGGGATAGGAACAGTTTCTGGTATTAAAAGGCAAGGAATGGTAATGTTCTAAGGAGGAAATGGTCTCATTGTAAAATGCTGCAAAGTAGTAAAGTGGATTGTAGGCTAAGTGTTCACCAGATTTAGCAATTATGAAGTCACTTTGACAAGGTGAAACATTACTCAGAGAACAGTAACTTGAATGACTTGGCCTGTGCTCATGATGAGACACAGAGATGGGAAGGAGACACAATCCATGAACCAGCTGCACACAGTTCTGCCAAATCTTGCAAAGGACCTGGGTTAGTTTATCAGAACTGAAATACAAACAAGCCCCATAAACACACAGTCATTGCCCTTTAATAACTTACTTCCTTTTGAGAAAAAAATCAATTTTCTTGATTTATGAAATTGGCCCTTGTTGTTTCCTTCCCACTATTTCCGATATAATTATATAGTTGTTTTCCTGTTGGTAGTTTCTATCACAGTGCCATTTTACAAAAGTTATGTACATTGTCTGTAGTAAATGTACACAAAATATGGAAGAGAAAGATTAAGAAGAGACCCAGATACTACTGGTAACTCTAGCACCCAGGGATAATTACCACTAATACACACCTTGGTTTATAACCTTCTGGACCAGATTTTGAGAAGTATATAACCAAAGCTCAGTCTTCTGTTTTCTGCCTTTTCTGACTAATTTAGAAAGGCCTATCCTGCTTCCATAGCTATGTATCCATCTCTCTTTCTGTGATTTTGTGATTTCTTTTTCTTTTTTTTTTTTTAATGTCTTATTTGTCTGGAATGCATTGTGGCATATGGGATGAGCTTAGGGAATCTATTTCTTTTCTCCAAATGGTTGGCCAGTTTCCAACACCATTTTTTAACTAATTCATTTTGTCCTCTCTCCATAGCTTTGAATTGCCACACTAGCACATGTGGTCAGAGTTAGGGTTAGCATACTCTAAGTTCTTATATATATAATTGGGGGAAGAGGACAGATCCTCCTACTTAAGGAAGTTTTAATTAACCCAGTTGCTTCAATCATGGAAAAGCAAAAGCATAACACAAAGATATTCACTCAAAAACTAATTGACCACTTACAAAATTAGTCTCTACTCAGATATCCTTCTGCATTTAACGCTAGATCAAACCTTGCCTGCTGTCAACATTTTATTGGTTAATCCCTCACTGACTGCTGGAAATTGTTGCAAATTCAGCATAAATTGGCTGCAGAGGAAAACTACAAATCTTGCAAATTATGCTACATTTAGTGTAGTTAAAGTGTTACTGGAGAATTGCTCCTGTCACATGCAAGGCCAGTGACCAGTGAAAATATCTGGCAGTCAGTCCAGTTGTCAAAGAGAAGAAAATTGACAAGAACGATGACATAATAGATGTTTCTAAAGAAAATGATTTGCATATCAAAGGATTAAGAAACCCCCTAGGAAAATAAACGATGCCTTAGAACATTTTTTCCTAAAAAGAACCCTCTTTGTTAAGGTGCTTGTAAGGCCAAATTTGAGGGTATACCATCATGACAAAAAAATAAAAAATAAAAAAATCTCATTCAATTCTTTGATTGTTGCCTCTAAGAATTAGCACATACTCATAAGCATAACCTAGATTTTGGCAAATATAAAATAAACTTACTATTAATTTTAATTTTACTTACTTTTCAACAAATCTTTTGTTTTTCCAATATCTACAAAGAAATGCTGGTACCAGTTTCAGGTAGTCTTTTTTTTTTTTTTAATAGATTTGGCATGTCCAAGTGCAGATTTGTTACATGCATATACTGTATAATGGTGAAGTCTAGGCTTTTAGTGTACGTATCACCCAAATAGTGTACATTGTACCCAATAGATAGTTTTTCATCCCTCAGCCCCCTTCCACCTGGCCACCTTTTGGAATCTATAATGTCTATTATTCTACTCTGTATGTGCATGTGTACCCCCTATTTAGCTCCCACTTATGAGAGAGAATATGTGGTATTTGACTTTGTGCTTCTGAGTTATTTCGCTTAGGGTAATGCCCTCCAGTTCCATCCATGTTGCTGCAAAGGACATGATTTCATTCGTTTTTATGGCAGAGTAGTATTCCATGGTGTGTGGTGTGTATATGTATACACCACATTTTCCTTATCTAATCATTTGTTAATGGACACACTGGTTGATCCCATGACTTTGCTATTGGGGGTAGCGCTGTGATAAACATAAGAGTACAGATGTCTTTTTTATATAATGATATGTTTTCCTTTGGTAGGTACCAGTAGTGGGACTGCTGGGTCTTGAATGGTAAACCTATTTTCAGCTCTTTAAGAAATTGCCATACTGTTTTCCATACAGACTGTACTAATTTACATTCCCACCAATAGTGTATATGTGCTCCCTTTTCTCTGCATCCTAGCCAACACCTGTTTGGGTTTTTTTTTTTTTTGACTTTTTAATAATAGCCATTCCAATTGGTGTATGATGGTATATCACTGTGGTTTTAATTTGCATTTTCTGACAATTAGTGATATTGTGCATTTCTTTCATGTTTATTAGCCATTTGTATATCTTCTTTTGAAAAATATTTGTTCATGTCCTTCACCTACTTTTTGATGGAGTTGCTTTTTTCTTGCTGAGTTGTTTGAGTTTCTTGTAGATTCTAGACATTAGTCCTTTGTTGGATGCATGGTTTGTAAATATTTTCTCCCATTCTGTAGGTTGTCTGTTTACTCTGTTGATTATTTCTTTTGCTCTACAGAGCCTTTTAATTTAAGTCCCATTTGTCTATTTTTGGTTATGTTGTGTTTGTTTTCGAGGTCTTAGTCATAAACTCCTTGCTTAGGCCAATGTCCAAAAGAGTTTTTCCTGGGTTTTCTTCTAGGATTTTTATAGTTTCAGATCTTATATTTAAGTCAGGTAGTCTTTTTATGATATCAATTAGCCTCAAACCTTCAATACATGGCTCACGCCTGTAATCCTAGCACTCTGGGAGGCCGAGGTGGGAGGATCGCTCAAGGTCAGGAGTTCAAAACCAGCCTGAGCAAGAGCAAGACTCCATCTCTACTAAAAATGGAAAGAAATTAATTGGCCAACTAAAAATATATAGAAAAAATTAGCTGGGCATGGTGGCACATGCCTGTAGTCCCAGCTACTCAGGAGGCTGAGGCAGAAGGATTGCTTGAGCCCAGGAGTTTGAGGTTGCTGTGAGGTAGGCTGATGCCACGGCACTCTAGCCTGGGCAACAGAGTGAGACTCTGTCTCAAAAAAAAAAAACAAAAAAAAAACCCTTCAATACATTAATCAATCCTGAACTTTCCAATTTGGTACAAGCTCTCTTTTTTAGTTGCAACATTGTCATTTATTGTTACTTCATAATGAATAATCTGAAAGGATAAATTTTATATTCTTTTTAAAAATTTCCTGTCTTATAATCTTATAATTGTATTCTTCTAATTAAATTCTAGAATCCTTTTGTCAAGTTCTCCCAAGTATCTTTGAGACTTTAGTATTTGTTATTATTAATAGAAGTTCACATTTAGTGAGAATTTGTTATGTGTCAGGTACTTGCTAAGCATGTTCCATGCACTACTATATTTAATTTGGCCAAAAACTCTATAGTAATGTATCATTATTATTCCTATTTATGGTTGAGAAAATGAAGAAGTAGACGGGCTATGAAAGTTGTTCTATATCATATAACTGGTAAAGGACCAACCTAACTGGAATCCATGTACTTCAGATGTCAAAGTCCACTTCACAATAGTATTTTCCCAATTTGGAACTCACTCTTTTTTTTTTTTTTAAGTAAAGACAAAGTATTGTATTCTCTGTGGGAAAAATTGGCTCAAATCTATTTAGGAATTTTTCCTGAGGGCTTTCCTATACTGAATTCATCAATTAATAAATTTCTATAATGAAAGTTCAAACTTAGAAAAATTCAAAGTATAAATGCAACAGTTAAATTATATTGACAATATGAAAGTAAACACCAGATGTCTTATCAAGCATTTAAGTGAGACCTCAGAGAATCAAATTTAAATTCTGTTGAAATGGCTCATTTTGGAGTAGCCTCAAAATAACATCAAATCTTTAAGGCAAAAAGGTTATTAACTCAAGTTTAAAATACTAAAAAGTGGGAGTTTAAAATATATCTCCCAAAAGGACAGACTAGGTACCTTAATTCAGACTTAAACTGTATATTCAGACTTATACTCTATATTTTCTGCTATCCACCTAATATGTAAAGATACACAAAACACTAATTCCTGCCTGGTCCATATAACATCTAAAAATCATAAATATTTTGATCTATATCTGAGAAAAGGTCAACTTATGTATCAAACTTTTGTTTTGCTTCCTTCCAATCCCCCCACCCCTGTTTCTTTTTGGCCCAGAAACGTGGCAGTGCCAAAGAAAATACAGCTGAAGCTATGGTCATTATGACTTCTGACTCATTTGATCACATTAAGAGGATATTCACTTGGGGCACTTGATCAGCCTGGATACTCTACCAGCCCTTTTTCCTTTCTACCCTTCTCTGCCTGCCCTTCTGTGGAGCATACACCATTTGCTTTCCAAGCTTCCATCTGATGGGCTGTCACTTACCTATACCACTTCTTGAAACTTAATTTCATCTAGGTGATGAAACCATAAAGAGGTGATAAAAGCTCCAGTGTTCATGAGATTAAACTGATTAGTCTTCAAATATCATGAGTTAGGCCCACCTATGTATGCATTAAGTTTTGCATATGTGCTTCAGAGATTCAAATATTTGCTGTAACTAGGGCTATTGAAATATTGTCCTAGACACTGAGGTTATAAAAGGAAGCCTCCAGCAAACTAAGGCAAGCCTTTCAATCTGGCACCTGCAGGGACAAAGCTGACAATATGCATGTATGTGAAGTCCAGCTAGATCACTAAATCATTCACATTAAGATTTTCAAAACACACTACCCTGGTGGCCCTCTGTGAGTCCTGCTCTAAGAGTAGAATGGATACAGGAGAGATTAGAAAACAGACATTTAATGAAAGTAGATTCCTTAAAAGCCATATTCCCCAGAAGAACGATGTGAACACCAGAGATGCAGAAGAGAGAAGTACTTGTTTGATAGTTCTGTAATAAAAAAAAAATTCACTCAGAAAAGGTTAAGGGAAAACCTGGTAAAGTTGATAAAGGCAAGCAGGAGAAATGTGAGACAAAGAAGTTCATAAGGTAATTCCCAGCGGGAAAGATTTTCAAACTCTGGACACCAGGGAGAATGTTATCATCAGGGCTTCACTAGAGCAAAGAAAGGGCACATCCAAGGTGCTGGGCTCATAAAATCATGAGGCTAGAAGAGACGAACATTTTAATTCTGAGATTTATCCACCTGCAATTTAATAGGGAACATGGCAAAATTGCATACACTCTGCTTTTTCA
This sequence comes from Cheirogaleus medius, assembly GCA_008086735.1. Taxonomy (NCBI): domain Eukaryota; kingdom Metazoa; phylum Chordata; class Mammalia; order Primates; family Cheirogaleidae; genus Cheirogaleus; species Cheirogaleus medius. The sequence goes on from VBSM01002217.1 coordinate 18,823,913, forward strand.
TACAACCACTTGGTCACTTCACCTTCCTAGGCCTTCGTTACCTAAGCTGTTAAGTGACGCAGGTGAACCAGATGATTTCTAAGTTCTCATCCAGATCTTAAAAAATGATCATGTCTGTGAAAAATGTTTATATGCTTTATGTGTTCAATAATCTACTTCCTTCTAATATGACACTTTACCTTCACATATTCTGATAAACTATTATAGCCAAACCAACATTGTAAATTGTACAATTACAGGCTTAAAGCAGAAACAATTCCTCACAATATTTCTTATTATCTCATGATAATCGTATCGCAACACCTATGGAGATAATGAAAATTAAGCACGAAGCAAATATAAGATAAATCTTTAATATATTTCTCATAAAAAAGAAAAGAGACTGCATAAAACCGTTCTGTCCTTTTCCTCTCATACTGCTAGACCAATTTAAGTGAAAAAAGGCCAGATCAAGAATAGCTTACACAGGAGGAGGCTCTGGCTGGAAATGTATTTGTACCATTGTGGTCTGTGTGGTCTAGAAGGAAGCACAGTGGGCTGGGAGATTTGGATTTTAGACCTAACCCTTCCAGTAACCATGTAACTCCAGGCAAGATATTTCACTTTTCCTGCCTCCATTTTCTATTTGTAAGACAGCAATAATTCCATATGTCTCTTCTACCTCAAAAATATGCTAAGTACAGAGATAAGGTGTGTGAAAATTTTGAGTTCTAGGGAGGAAAAATATTATAGGCAATAATCAAGCTCACTAACGACACAGAGAACCATTTTAACAATTTTTTTAAAAACTCACTATCGTGATTAAATCAAGACAAATGGGAGGGAGGGCCACTCAACCACAAAGTCACAAAGGTGTCATCAGCAAGTGAAAGCAAGGCGTTATGACTGTGACAGTGACACACAACCCACAGCCTCAACCTCTCCACTAAAACAAACGCAGCCAGACCTGGCACAAGAGGCACAAACCTGGCTCACAGTCTCCTGGGCTGGGAACAACCCCCTTTTCCATCTTTCTTCTTTTCTTCATTTCTTCCTCTCTTCCTTCTTCCCTTCCTCTTTCCTGTGCCCTTTCCTCCTTCCACACATTCAAAATTTTTTCACTGGGGGCTTAAATGTTCCATATTCTAGTTGCTTACAAACTTAGTTATTTAAATGAAAATGACTAAGACACGGATTTGGAGGTCACTGGACAGGGGATGCTCAGACAGGGACGTAGGAAGAGAACCCAGGGATGCTGCAGCCTGAACTGACAGGTAACCAGCCAGTCAGGTGGGCCCATCCCATCCCTCTTTACATTTTCTCTTTTATGTACTTGTCCTTTTCCCTCTAGACTCCTTGTTTTTCCTGTGGGCAGGCAGGAGGGTGGGGGGTGAGGAAAGCCATATACTAAGTGCTGCTTATAATGAATATTTTTCATTTACTATCTCATGAAGCCTAACTATTTCTTAGGAAAATAGTCCTGTAAGAGTGGACAGAAGATGGACAAGTGGAGGCCAAAGGGCCAGTTAGAAGGATGTTACAAGGGCAAGATGAAGAGGGCCTAAAATAAAGTCAAGCAATGTCAGAACCATTTCTCTGTGGAAAGGTCAAATATTCTAAAAGACCAAATAAGAAATATTCGTTTGAAATAAAAGTTAGGTTCTATCTGTGTGTAGTTAAGGTAAAAATACTACAAATCATAGAATATAGAATCCATGACTCCAAACCAGCTATTTTCCTGTCCCCAAATTTAAAGGCTGAATTACATATGTATCCATAACAATTATAATAACTATAGCTTGAATTTTTTGTATGTCTCTGTTCCAAGCATTGTGCTAGGTGCTTTACAAACACATAAGGCCCCAGCAACAAGGCAAGCATTATTATGCTCATTTTCTGAAGGAAGAACTAAGACTTTGGAAGTTAAGTAATATACCCAGGGTGGTATTAGTAGTAAGGGATAGAGGCAGCATCCAAGCATTGGTCTGTCTGCCTCCAGAGTCTGTGCTTATTAGATTATGCTATGCTGTCTCCGTGTTTATCTTTTTACAATTTCACTCGCATTCCTTTTTACTTCTAGGAATGCTGATTGAGGGGGGAAAGGAAGCAACAGCAAGAGCATCAGCATGGGAATGGGGGGGAGGGAATAAAAGGCTTGTGAGAAGAAGAGAAAACCACACACACCACTTCTCATACCATGGTCCTTGCTTTAGGAGGAAATAGATGCTACTACAGCTGCTGCATTTAATAAATTCATTTATATTATGCTCCTTAGTGCTGCCATAGAGAGGCTAGGAAGAGGGAAACAGGATTTGGGAACTGCTGCCCCTGAGATACCCAAGGGCAGCATGACTGACTGCACGGGAAGGACAGATCTGGATGCCCATGACCTTCACTGACTGTCCAAGTAGGAACGAGCTCGATCTCTCTCCACCTGGCCACGGGTGTCTTGGCCCTGAGGCCTGCTCACATCTCTTGATCCCAGTTGTTCCCTTTGTTTCTTCCTCCTTATTCCAATGACCACAATCCAAGCAAACAGCAGAAGGGACTGGACTCATCTGGATTAAATTAGCTGCTTGTGTCATGCTATTTACATTTATGAAATACGGTATCGCGAGATCACATTTAGTAAAACTTTTCCTTAAAAATAGTTTTATCCTCTAATCCACTTTTTATTGGTTAGAAGCAAAACAAAATGGGTCATATATTTAAAAGCAGAAGGAAGAAAAAAGACATGCCACTCCAGAAATGTCTAGTAAGCAAATACTCCAAGAATATTTATCCAAGTAGTTACCCTAGGATATCTGAGGGGAAACGTGAAAGCAATTTTCTTGGCTATCATCACTTTAATATGAAATTTAAGCCCCAAATACAACCGCAGGCACATTCCTTTAATTTGGGAAAAGTGCAATTGTGTTTAGGGAGCACGGACGGAACTCTTACCTGGCATGACCATGGTCTGTGGGGCTGCCGCGTCAGTACTCAAGCAGAGACGGCCACCTTTGGCTAGTCTATCGCACAGCAAGGTGATATGTTTCTTCAGTCGGCTTGTGTCTTTGGGTATGTTCAGTTGGCTGCTGAAGTTCAAAGCCTGCTCCTTTGAACTCTTCGACAGGCAAGTCTTCAACAGGTGGGAAATGGCAGCATCCGCTGTTTCCTCCCAGCCCTGGATGCAAAAGCCAATTTTGAATTGATGCAAAGAAGACAATGAGATAAGAGGACACTTTACTCATACAGGTTATTGGGTGTTTCTGTTCAAGAGTTGGGGATTCGCGAAGAGTGTGGTGCCTGGAATATTCCAGACTAGGCTGGTTTTTAATTCTATTGCAGAATAGTTCAAGCCCCTTATATTGGAGCAAAGAAACCTGAGACTTGGAGAAAGGGTACCTCTAGGAGCCCTCACTGCTAGTACCACTCCATCTTCAAATTTATCACTTGAGTCACCTTTCAAATATGCAAATCAGATGAGGTTACTCCCAAGCTTCAATTCCTAAATCCAAATGCTCAGTTTGGCATTTAAGGCACTTTCTGCTCCAGCTCCTGCTCCATTATATTCTCTTCCCATCCACCTGCACCCACACTCTCTCCCTAAGCCCTCTGCACATGGTTGGCTCTTGCGCTGCAATGCCTTTACCCGGCCAACCTCTACTTATGACTCAGCTCAGGCACTGCCATCCATGGATTGATTTGTGGGCCCTCCTTGAAGTTCTGAGACCTCATGCACCCAGATCCATCACAGCACTCCTCGCCCTGTGCCGTGGTCTCTGGTTTCCCCATGAGAGCACCTGGAGTTTTCCATATCCCTGCGCTGTGCTTGGTATACAGAGGGTGGTCAAGAAACATGTTTGTCGGATAGAGAGATGGTGAGATACAGAACCAGGATCTTAGCACTGAGAGGGCTTTGGAGATCTTTAAGTCCAGTCTTGTGGCATTTTCCCAGGATCTTTTATACAACAGCAACCATCTGCCTAGGCATGGCTGTCTTCAAGATCCCAAATTACCACTTTTGGAGGCTGGTCACTCCTTTCAGGGACAATTGTAACCAGCAAAAAGCTATTTCTGCATTGAGCCAAAACTGCCCCACTGGCCCTTATTCTGCCCTCCAGAGCCATGCAGAATAAATCTAACCTCTCTTCTACATGACAGCCCTTTATATCTATGAAGACAGCAATTCTGTACCCTCTCCTCCAGAATAAACATCCCAGTTCCTCCAGCTCTTCCTTATATAAACACAGTTTCAAGTTTTCTCTCCATCCTGACCACTCTTTGAATGAGCTCCAATTTTAAACACTTAAAAATTTATACAGTAGAGAACCCCAAATTGACCTCAAGACACTGGGCTGGGGCTGGGAGTGCAGGTAGGACACAGCCCTCTTTCCCTTTTTCTGGAAATTTTACCTGCCAACCTACCCTGAGTCGCCTCTGCTACCTTGACAGCTGCACCACACTCCTGATTCACGATGTGCACAGACACCTAAGCCCCAGGCCTTTTCCATACTTGCTGCATTTCTCCCTTCTAGGCTTATGCAGTTGGTTCTTTACACCAAAGTGCAGACTCTCCATGTAACCACTAGGGAACTTTCCATTGATTGCCATGATGGGTTAATCAGGACTTTTTACTCTATTGACCCATTATAGATGCCACTAAGCAAATTAGGAAATAAATAATAAATAATTCAAAAATGAACTTGAAAATCTTTTCGAGAGACCTCAAAGACTAAAAACAGCTTCCTACTCTAAACCACTAAAGAATAATAAACCACTGGTTACTAAAAAGACATCTCTCTACTACTACCAAAATCTAAGCTAGACAAATATCTAGAATTAACTTTGTATTTAGGTAATAATGGGAAGAGGTAAATTAAGACAAAATAGTAACCCAGACATAATTAAAGAGAACATATTTTCAATTGAAGCCATTGACAAAGATCTCTGGAGTAAAAGAAGGAAAGATCCTTTGCATATAATTTGGCATTTGTAAGCTCTGTGCTCATTTTAGCATTAAAACAGTTCCTACTCTCTTATAGACTATTCATCTAAGAAAACTACTATGCTTGTAAATAATTACAGTAGCATATTAGATAATTTAAGTAGATATGGCATTTAGTTAATGCAGAAGTACTACAGAATTTCTTTTCCTACTTGCTAATTTGCAGATCAAGTAAAAAATCAAGTCATGTTTAGGTATTTGGCATAGATATTTCTTTAATATAATGAGGAATGATGCCAATACTTCAGAAACATTGCTACTGAAATACAGAGTTATTATTTAGAAGGCCTGAATTGCTACATAAATTCAAATACAATAATAAAAAAGAATGTTTATGAGATAAAAGAAGAACCTTGGAAATGAGAGTTTTGTTAAATAAAAATCCCATGTGATAATTCACTGATCAAACATGTAGCATACTTATCTAGTGAAAAGTGAAACAAAACTATGTGGAATCTAGAATCTCAAATGTGAGAAGTACCTTAAAGATAAACTATTTTAAACCACCTTTTTGATGTTTAAGTCTATCGCCTTTATTCGCAGCCCTGAAATTGGTAAGTCTAATGTTCCATTGTAATGTCTAAATACACACCTCCCCCCACATGTACGTACCTAACCTTTATCCTTTAAACATGAATATCACTCACACTAATATTTTGTCTCATATTGTGAGAGTAAAAGAAAATCTTAATTTGGAAAAAACAGCACTATAAAATGTCTAGAAGGGAACTAGGCATGTGCTCTTCAGTGAGAACTGATTTTTGTAATAGTTCTCAAATCCACAGTTTAAAGTCCCGGTTGACCTATGCATGGCTTTTAGAAAACAATATGAAGTATGAGGCAGAAGGAAAGATGAAAGAGAGGAAGGGAAGGAGGAAGGGAAGGAGGGAGGAAGTTAGTTAAATATACATGTTACTCTAGTTTACTATCTTCACAACCCTTGTCAGTATTGGAAGGTAACTTGCACATTGGGTTTGAGGCAAGTTTTTGTATTTACTTTGTCTAGTCTAGTATTGACAATTGCATTTTCTTTTCCCAAGGCCTTGAGTCTACCCATTGTGGCAACTTCAATTTTGTCTAAGTCCTCTACCAGAGCCCTTGCCTGGGTGCCTGCTTAAAGTGTCACTCCTTGATAGACTGGCTGCTTGCTCCTGCCAGATCCCCTTCAAGGAACTGGACTCAGTGGCTTGGCCCTGTTGCCTGCTGCCTGACTTCTCCAATGCCAAGATGCCTGCTGTGTGCATCCCCATCATGGCTTCCCAGTTCTCTCCTTCCACATTTTGCCTGTGTGTGTAGAGGCTCCTACACTCTAGTCCCGGAAGCCTCATGTCCCAGTGGGATGCCCAGGTGTGCCCTGCTGATGTGAGCCAGCTCTTTATATTCAAGGCCCTGGCCTTGCCGTGTCTGTTTCTCCTGCATGAAGTCATCTGAGTTATGCTTCTTGTTATCCAGAGACCAGACGGCTATGGCTGAGTTTCTGATTGCTCTCCTCTACCCACCCTGCTAGTCTCCACTGGTCAGTAAGCCTAACTATCAGCACCAAGCAAGTGGCTTACCAGAAACAGTAAGAAGCAGAAGGTCTGACCAAGTTTGTAAAGTTAATTCGCTAAGGTATCAACCAAAGTAAACAAAGAAAAACAATAAACTAAAACAGTATTCTCATGCCACCTGTGAATGAGATTAAATGAGATTTTGCTATATAATAAAAAAGTGCAATGATTTGTGCCAGTTTGGTTGGGTAAATCTTTTAGAAGAGTCCACCAAAGCTTTTAGCACTTTCATAGACTACTGAAACTGACCTCTGGGAATGGCCTTCGGACACCATGGCTCCTGAAATGGCTCCTGAAAACACAACAGTGGTCAGACTTGATTCTGATGAGTCTGAATTGTAGCTACTCATTGTAGGGATTCATTACTGAGAATACTTGGAGCAGCTACTCCCTTTATCAAATCATAAGACACACGGGGTCACAGACTCCTAAGTGTCCACATATCTGATGGAGTCTAGGGAATACTGCACTGACACCTAGGGTAAGAGAAAAACCGTGTAAGTAAACTAAAGGCATCAACTCCTCCCCTGAAAATGCTGTGTTCTTAACATTCTCAAAGAACAAGGAATGACCATACTCAGGGGGGAAAATGTCCAAAAATACAGGAAACCATTGATTTAAGTGTAAAACAGTACAAGATCCTTTTTCTGTTTTTCTGTCCTCCCTTTAATTAGTTTGGATTTTTCAGGACCACCCAGAAGCGTCACTATTTTAAGATGTGGCTACCTATTTCTTTCTTGATCAGGACCACCAATGTATATGAAAGGTCCACATACTAGATTTCTATTTCTACTTTCTTCAAACAGGATCAAAGCCCGCAGAAAAGGTATCTAGAATCGTATTTGAAATCACGGAGCTACACATCATTCAATGTTAGTTTCATTTTTCACAACAATCATGCAAACAGTAGTAAAACAGCACAAATCTCAGAAACTGTATAGTAATTATTTATGAAGTATTATCTATACATTGATCCTAATTTTAAATGTCTTTGTCCATTAAATAAAACACAAGTTTGAGTCCATATACCCACATTTGGTTCTCACAAACTACTTATCAGTGAGAGCTAAACTTAGATTTCATAACTATGTTATGCAAACTGCCAGATTAAAAATAATAGCAGCAGAGACTCAACCTTCATTACTTCTCACAGTTTATATGTGGCTTTCTCTTCAAAAAGCAACAACTGGTAAGATTTTTCCTATTTATAGTAAATGACATGTGCTTCTGGTCAAGGACGCCTACTCCAAGATGGAAAGTCAAGGCCTTGCCTTTTTCTATAACTTCCTGCCCCCGATTCAACCACTCACAAATTCCCTCTTAATAAAAAAAGATGATAATTATAATTCTTTTCCCCTGTGCTTATAAATATGTTCTATCAACTCTAAGACATTTTCTCCCCACATTTTAACATCACTGAAGTAGAGATATGTCTTATACTCAGTGGTATCTAAATAACTGCTGACTTCCAGGCTCAGGTGATTCTGTAGTTGTTGCCTGGGTATTCATGGCCTTTATCTTAGCTATTTATATCATGTCACTTCCACTAACTTGTGTGCAATGTTCATATTCCCCTTATTGAATTAATTTTCATTTAAAATATCTTTTAAAATTATTCTATGACTTGTCATTGGACAAAAACTTTATTGTGTGCACAGAAAGGCAAGGAAACAAAGCAGTTGGAAGTATAAAGTTGAAATGATTGAAGTGAACATTCATGACCGAAGAATGACAGCAATTCCATATTTTCTCACAAAGCTAAAGCTAAGCTAAGCGTTGTCCAGGATGTAAGATAAGAAAATACCCACAGATAGAAGAAACTGTATTATGCTTTGTTACTGAGATACACACACACAGATTACTATCCTATGTCAAGCAATACAACGAAAGTCAGGAAAAGTTGACAAATCCCTGGAATAGATTTGCTTTGATTAATATGTCATGCAGGACTATTGTTAAAGAATTAAACATCAATTTGCCTAAAATTTCCTGCTGACTTTGGACAGAAGCTGCTTACCTTCAATCAACACATAATCCAACTGTGGGGGAAAAATGAAGCTTTGAGCTAAGTCAAAAAGGAAAATTTTCAGAATGGATATCAGAGGCTCAGAAAAAAATATCATGAAGGCAACAGTGACACACTCATAAGAAACATTGCATGACAGTATTCCTTGTGGCACACAGGACAATGCATGTGGAAAAATACAGACAGCAATGACGTGTAGTTTAAAGGTGAATGTGAAGAAGTTTCAGGAATACCTTAATCAATTTATGTTGCTTATATATTTCTTCTTATTCGGGCATAAGAATAAAATATGATAAAATTTATATCTAAATAAGTCTAAAAGAGCTCTTTCAATAATTATTCAAAAAATCTTAAGTGCGTTGGGTGCAGTGGCTCATGCTTGTAATCCCAGCACTTTGGGAGACTGAGATGAGAGGATCATTTGAATCCAGGAGTTCAAGGCCAGCCTAAGTAACATAGCAAGAACCCATCTCTTAAAAAAAAATTAGCTGGGTATGGTGGTACGTGCCCACAGTCTCAGCTACTTGGGAGGCTAAGGCAGGAGGATCACTTGAGCCCAGGAGTTCAAGGCTACAGTGAGCTATGATAGTGCCATTGCACTCCAGCCTGGTGACAGAGCATGATAAAAAAATACTATGTCAGAGTTAAATTGGCAGTGTTTTTTCCTAATTGGTCCACAAAATAATGCCATAACTTATAGTGGATGGCATCTTATTGTTGAAATACAGTAACAATAATAACTACCAATTCCGGGATGCCTGTCACATGCCAGGGACCATATTTGGCACTTTATATACATTACCTCTATTGGTCCTCACAAAACCTTAAGAGGTATATACAGAGTGGCCTCAGGAAACCTGCACACATATGAAAAGTAGTTTTCAAATGAGGTCATACAGGTAATGCGGTTTCTAAAAACAGGGTTTAGCACCTCTGTATTATTATTATTATTTTGGTCTTCCAAATGACATAGATAACTAACCACTAAAACTCTGAGTCTGAAATGATGATCAACGTACTCCAAGGTGTGTGGTCCAGTTCACTGAGACCATTGTTTAGGCAATGTCATTTTCAGTTATTTTGTATAAACAATATAATTTGGGTATATATATTTGGATATCTTATTGAAGAAGAAAACCTTATTATATACATTTTTTCATTCAGTGTTTCTTGTGTTACAGTGAATCATTTATAGTTGGCCATAACCAAATCTAAGGAAGGCTAGATTCTGTGGTTAAAAAAAAAAAGTACAGGAGAGGATACACCTGAAATGCAGAAAGAAATTCCCTGTGTGACATCTCTCAGCATAACCCAGTGAAAGGCAGTGAGCCTGTGGGTCCGAGAGTCTCTGAATCAGCTGATTCCTCACTCTGTGCAGACTGTGTTTTCTATCAAACTCTGGTCATGCTTTCATGAGGAAGGCAGGGGAGAGCCAAGTTCACTAAATTTCTTAATCTGACATTCCTCCTCTATACCATTTGTTTACTGGTTTAGTAAGAATGTAAAAAGAAAGCAACCTGAAATCATATCTGAATGGCCATTCTCACTGCTCTTCAAAGCAGAACCAATCCTTGGGGTGTAGTCCAGTTCACCAATGTACAGATAAAAAACCAACGCTCAGTGAGTTCTACAACTTGCCTAAGGACACAAAGCTAGTTAAGTATTTGTTCAAAAAGGGATTTGAACCCCAGTCTGACATAATATTCTATTCAATTGATATACCACAGTTTATATTTTACAACTATTCGCATTTATGTTGCTTTCAGTATTTTATAATTCTAAATATAAACATTATGGCACCAAATGGATTTTAGTTTACTACTTTTAGTGCATTAACTTAGATTACTAGTGCCAAGTACAGGATTAGTTTTATGACCCACATTTTCCTAGAGAACTCTTTGGAAAGACCATATCAGAAATAGGCGGGTGGGTCTATTTCATTATATGTCTGTCAGCACCATTTATTACCAAATTTGTCTAAATCAATATAGGTGAAGCATACCTAACAGTTGCTTTTACTTGCATATCTTCATCACTAGTAAGACTGAAAATTTTTGTATTTACTAATTTGAATCATGAATTATTCACTATTTGAATAATGAGGATATGTGAATGAACATATGTATGAATATATATTTGTGGTGGTGTGGGTATTAATCTCTATCTATATCTTTTAACATCTGTACAGGACAGGCCAGGTTTTACTCTTATATAGAAACCCAAAATATTTGAGTTAGCTTGGAAAAAGGGGGGAGGGTACCAATTGGAGCTATTTTGCTTCCTTTTCAAAAAATGATAAAAACTACACAGTTGTTGGAAAAGCATCTATAATTATGTGAGACATTCTGAAGATAAATGGATTATCAAGCAACTCATAGATAATTGCTTGTATACCACTAGATGCTTAATTGCTTGTATTTTGTGGGGATATAGAAGAATCTGTCCTTACATTTATTAAAATATAAGACAAGCACATATGACAAGTTTAGAGTATATAATGAGAGCTAAATTGCGTCATATCCCCAAGTGAAATTCACAAGAGAATGGAAGCCAGAATAAATAGGGAGGAAATGAACATTGATCTGCCTCTTTAGGGTAGATGGAGGGAGAAACAGAGGACACTATTTTAAGTGAAGAAAAAAGCACTATTAGCTCTGGCTTGATGGAAAGAAGTTGTGTACCCATGGAAACTCAGCTTACCAGAACAGAGCGGGGAAGCCGGGGAGTCACAGAAAGTGAGTTTCAGAAATGAGATATGGTGGAGCCAAGTGACTGGAAGTCCTGAATGGCTGGCACTGGAGTTCAAACTGAACACAGGGGCCAAAAGAGCCATGGAAAGTGTGTAAGCAGGCGTGTGACAGGAGAGCAGTGGGCTGTGAGTCCAGCAGAGACACACAGGGCACACCAACACAGAGTCACGGGCACAAAGGCTACTTCGGATGCCACCACAGAAAGCAAGGTGGAAAAACAAGGGCCTAAAGCCAAGGGGCTTTCCCAGAAACACTTCCAAATGAACAACAGCAGGCCAGAGTGACAGGCTAAACATGGAGATATGGAGAGACACAGGGCCACATGTGGTCACAGTAGCACAGAGGGCATGCTGGTTTTAAAGGACAGAAAGTCACCAATTTCCATGTGCATATTTCTAAAAGAATGTAATGTCACAGAAATGTCAAAATCATCTCTTTGTAATTAGTAGACTCAAACTAGGCTGGGTAAAGAAATCTTAAGAAAATTGAATTAATATAAACATACTTCCAGCCAGGAATCAAATTGGTAAGTATTATGAGGATGATGATAATTATTATTTTCCTCACTATGGTTGTTGGAATTTAATTATTATATTACTTATATTTAAATCCTATCCTATGTCACAAAGGATTTGAGAAGGTATAGAGTGAAAGTGATGCTTTAATTTATTCTTTATTCATTTTATTTAGTCTCCTTATTTTTCAATGCATAAATAATATTGAATGTGTCCATTAAAGCACTGTTTTGTATTTGCTATAAACAAAGTTTTTATAATTACACATCACAACTTGTGCACTGTATTCTACTTGGCACCTATTCTATACTATATTTATAGTATTTCAAATATTTCAGTTTTTAAAACAGCAATAAAGTCATTGGAAAGGCTTTGAGATGTGTTATATTCAACTCTGGTGAGGCAGAATATTATACAATTAAATAATACCAGTTACATCTAACTAGCAACAACACAGAGTATGTGGTCATTATGAACATGAAACTAATTCTTTTATGTTTATCTTGCTGGCTAAGATCATGGGAATTACTCAAATATTTACTTTCTGTACTATGTTCCCATAGACAGTTATAATTGGGATGATACTTTAACCGTCATAAAGGCAGACTTAATACGGACACCAGACTTCCTCCTTTTGTTTGCCTTGTAAAAAGAGGTCATTAATAATGGTCATGATTAGCCATCATCATCATCACTCAATCCAGACAGCAGGCACAATGGCCCTTACATCAAATCTGACCTGTGACGTAGAAGTGTTTAAACCTGGTAAGTGAGCCTTGATAAGTCCCTCCACACAATAGGATTTCCTATTAATAAACATCTATTTTCTCACATGAACCATGTGGAACATTTTAAAAATAAGTTTCTTTTTCCATATCAGTTTGTAAAAGGAATAATCAATCAAAAAATAAGGCTGAAGCTTCAAGTCGCCTTCCCTCACTGATACAAATTTCCATCCTAACTTTCCCAGGATTTTAAAGTTCAATACTAGGGAAGGTAACTATTAAACCCTTAAGAACACAATAAAGCTTTTCTTTTTCAAGTAGTAGATAGTATCTACTAAATACATTGAATGCATTTTGAAACAAAAGAAAAATTCAGGCATAATGCTATGCAATGTGCCAGTATTCCTTCCAACCCTAAGATTCCATGTAATCATGTCCCCAAACCAGTGCACTGCTGCTATTTTTATTAGAGATTCTTCTGGAGTCAGGTGAACACAAATGAACACTAGAACAGAAGTATGACACAGTCCATTTGGAAATATCAATACTGCTTCTCATAGCTCTCTTGGCATCTGCTGGACAAAGAATCTTAGTCATCTAAGCTGTTTACTAGGGTAATGAGAAGCAGATCTGTACAGAGATCAGGAAGGGCAAAGAGGATTCATCTACATACCAATTCCAAGTGACAGTGACAACCTAGAATGCTGTATTCAAAAGGATTCCAAGGCCATGTACAGGCTCAACAGGAAAGAATTCAAGATGGTTACAATGTCTACCAAGGCCATATGATGGGGGAGTAGCAGCACATGTTCTTGTCTCCCTTTCATGTAGATGCATAAATCTTCCCAGAGAAGTTTCTTGTTCCTGGGAGAGTGTCTGGTTATTGCAAAAATGACCAGGATTGTCCTAAGATACTAGAAATAGGGGCCGCTAATGCAAACACCATGGCATAACTTAACAGTAATATCCTACTCTACTTTCATTAATTGTTAAAATATGCTGAAGTTGTTAACCCAACTGATACAACCCTTTTTCTCTTAATGACCCATAGCGCTATACAATGGAACTTTCTGCAATGATGGAAATGTCCTATATCTAGGCTATTCAATGTGGTAGCCACTCATCACGTGTAGCTACTGAGCAGTTGAAATATAGCCAGTGAGATTTTAACTTTAACTTTATTTCACTTTATTTAAATTTCATGTGGCAAGTGGCTACCATATTAGGCAGTACAGGATTAGAATGTTTGCTTGCAATGTTGAAGTAAATCCACAAAGGACGGGTTCTAAGTCGGTTTTGTTTACTGAGGTATGCTATGTGACTAGAGCACTGCCTAACACACAGTGGGTGCTCAATAAATATTCACTGGATAAATAAATAACTAGACAAGAGATTTGTCCTATTAGGCCAATCCTGAGGTATGTCTGGTTTTACAGCTTTTGACTTCTATGCAGCATCATTATGGAAGATGTGTGAAATATCACAATTAAACACTCCCTAGGACTCAAATCAGTGACACAGCTCTCATTGACCTTAGTAGACATAGTACTTTCCATAGAACTTCAAGTAGACGGATGGTCAATAGTAACATATTTAAATTCTGCATTAAGAATTCAAATACTCTGAAATATCCTCAGACCCTAACCTGAAAGGTATGAAAACAATTCATTTTCAAATTGCCCTATCAGATACTCTAATAGAACATTATTTTGGGCAATACTTCCTCATTATCAGAGGAAGATGGTAGGGACAATACCAGATTACTAAATCCACTGATGGAACTGAGTTTAAAAGCTCTTTTTGGAGACACCAAATAGAATGTCTAAGTCAGGGGTCCTCAAACTTTTTAAACAGGGGGCCAGTTCACTGTCCCTCAGACCGTTGGAGGGCCGGACTATAGTTTAAAAAAACTATGGACAAATTCCTATGCACACTGCACATATCTTATTTTGAAGTAAAAAAACAAACGGGCAAAAACACCCGCAATGTGGCCCACGGGCCGTAGTTTGAGGATGCCTGGTCTAAGTGTTTCTTAAAGTGAAAAGGGGTATCCCCACAAAAGCACATCTGGCATATATAACTTTCAGCACCTTAAAAAAATTACACATAATAATCTGCAATATCAGCATTTATTAACCCCAAAATAGTATTGACAAGTGACAAAAATGGAAAAGCATTACCAAAAAGTCAGATCAAAGACAAAAATGATGAATTCTGTTCTAAATTTGATGGTATTTTAAACAAAATACTGATAATATAGTGTGAAGAACATTGCTTTTCATTAGCAATAGTAAATTCTAAATATTTTTGCTTTGTGAACCTGATGCCATTAGGGAGAAAATATTCCAGAGATGATTATTGCATTTAGCCTGCCTTTTGACACACGCCATCTAAATAACAACACAACAATTCATTATGCGTACTAGTTAGAAATATAAATAAAACATCTCCTGAGCACTTTCTTCTAACTCTCAATACTTGTGGGGACATCTGACCTTGAGCTGAGAGTCTCTTCTGAAAATGTTGTCCACATGTCTAAAGTTCTCCCCCTCACACATGTACTCTGCCATCCACCCTCAACCAAACCATCTAAATTACATTCAGATTTTTGTGGTATCATAATAACTTCAATATGGGATATATTTTCAACATTCTGGTAAGAGACTCCTTTCTCTCCTTTCTTCCCTGCCTCACCCTCCTTCCAAGTTATTTCAGGTTTGCATATTTCATTTTCACATCTCAGTGGGATACCCATCACATAACATTTATTTGTGAGGTCTAAAGGCATAATGTGAGGGATTGTGAACTAGCATGTCAAAACCACATACTGTATGCGTATGTCTTAAAGAATGAAAAAGGATTCCTTTTTTCTCAAGACTTATAAGCTGTCTCAACAGTATAAGTCCAAAGTGAATACCACAACCTAATTAAAGATGAAGAGCATAACAAGCAGTATTAAAATGTCTTTTTTGATTCATTCTTCTCCAAGTTATGTTTTTATCAAATGTCTTGTCTCATTAATGACTCCAATAGACATAACAAATACACACACCTTCTAACGTTATCAAATTCAGAAGAGAGTTGAAAGAATTTTCCTCTACGTGTTTTGGGACGTATGACAGTAGAGAATGCAGAGACAGGGTAGAAAGGGGCTGTGAGAAGAGGCTAAGTCCATTCACCTGCCTACAGAGATGAACATATTTATATACTTCCGGACAAATGAGGCTGTTTTTAAGATCTTTTGAGTAGGAAATACAATCTTTCCTGTGTTTCCTACATTTAGAAACTTTATTTCTAGTAAGTTCTTCCTTTGAGTCTAACCATGCTTTGGCTCAGCTTCTGAGCATCGAAGTTGTGCAGCTACACAGGACCCTGGGCTCAGAAGGACTCCCCTCAAACCCCTGCCTGCTTTTTTTATGTTTTGTTGTCACCATCTTGAAATTCTTAATAATTTTATCTTTGAACTTGTGTTTAGTAAGTGAAGTCTGATGGGACACTGAAGCATGTGCATGAGAAGGGAAGACATGTACCATATGTGTGCCTCCTCTCTCCTTCCGCCCCATTCACAGGCAGCCCCGTGGGCTTGGAATTCCTATGGCCCCATGATGAGTGGGGGTTCAGAGAGACTCAAATCAAGGCGTGTTATTTCCAGACTGATTAAGCGGTGACACTGATAGCCTTGGGAGGCTTTCCATTACAACCAGAACTCATTTTGAGTGAAGAAAGAAGCCAACAGAACTCAAAAGAACACAAATAACTAAGGAAGGGCATTATAACCTTTCTTACTCCTGTTACTTCCCCTGTATTATCCAATCACTTACACTAAAAATGATAAAATAGAAGGAAAGGAGAAGATAGAGTGACACCGAGTTCCTTTTCCTTTCAGTCCTTCCTTCCTCATCAATAAACTGAAGATAGAGAGCACTGGACAATGGGAACATATCAAGAAGTAAAATAAAACAATTAAGTCTTGTGCAGCAATTCCATAGTTTTGTAAGAACAAAATACGCGTATATACAAGCTATGAAATACAAATTGTGTAATGTTGTTGATTCCACATGTGAGCTCAACGCTCTCATATTTGTATTTCAAAGTGGCATTGCACATTATAAAGATAGATGGTAAAACTTCATACTAACAATTTAAATTTTTAATTTTTCTTTACTGAGAACAACATAAAATAGCAAATAAAAAACACCATGATCCTAGGCATTGGCATGAAAACCCCAGACACTGGAATGAAAAAAATATATATATAATTAATTAAAATATTTTTTTAAAGAAATTTAAAAAAACACATGACAAGTCAAGAGAAAGAGACTGCAGGAAAAAAAAAAAAAGCCTTGTTTTTAGTAGCTGTTTTAATAGCACTTTAGCACCTATTCCCCTACTTTTTGAGCAAGGCATCTGCATTTTCATTTTGTACTGGGCCCTGCAAATTATGTGGCTGGTGCCAACCTTCCTCCTCCTCATGCTTCAGATCACATATACTGTATCTGTTCTGCTGCGTCACCACTTGTTAGTTTTCACCCTCTTCTCCATTCATCCACCCAACAAATATTCACTGTGTTATGCTCAGGCATTGTGCTAGGTACTGAGGATATAAAGGGGGATAAGATATTATTCTTGCCCTCTAATGTAATTGTGGAGATGGACAAATAACCATAAAAAGGTAATAATACCTACCTTCTATAACTTCAGTGAAGAATATAAATAATACACATAAAATGTACAAACCACTTCCAATAATGATTGCTAACCTTCAGCACTCTACTCAATTACCTCATTTAATTCCGATTACAACTTATTGGCTAAGTCCTATTATTGTTTCTATCTTAATAGCTACAGAAGCAGAGATTTAGAATAGTTAAGAAACTAGACCACAGTGATTTTGTCATTAAGTGGTAGAACCAAGAACTGAAGCTATTTATGCCTTTTCTGAGTTCATAAGTGATAGCCATCATTCTTATTAATATACCGCTTAATATAATCCGAACTATTCTTTATTTTCTAGTGTTGCAGTTGTGTCTTCATTTCTAGTTTCTCAAAGGTCAATTTTAGTTGCAATTTTATCAATCTCCTTATATTATTTATCACTAAAAAATATACATTGTAAACTTTTTCCAATTTATTTATTAGTATTTTGTGTAGGACATAAAATATAGCTTCTCTTTTTTAAAAAAAATCTGACAATCCTTTGATCCAGTTGTAGAAGATTCAATTCAGCTGATAAAACTTGCGATTCTCAAAATTATGTTCATGATGTTGTTCATTAAAATACAGTTAGACAGACTTGGGCCCTGGCTCTACTGCCCATTAGTTTCAGAAAAGTACTCAATTCTCAAAGCCTATATTTTCCCATTTGTAACACAAGCATGAACACAGTACCTTAACTATCATATAGGGTCATGTTTAAGATTGAATGAGATAATTCTTACAAAACACTTAAAATAGCACCTGGTACCTAGTAAGTACTCAAAAACATGTTAGTTTTAATACTATTATTTTTAGTACTCTGTACTAAAATGGATTTGAAATGATTTTCCCTTAAAATGTTTTTCTCCAGTACAAAAAACTAAGTTCAAGGGTCTCTAATTACTCAGATGTATATTATTTCTTTGTAAATTAAAGCACACAAAAAAATCTCCCAGAATGGCACCTGGTGGTCATATATACCTCCATAATTCAAGGGATCTGAGATGTTTTTACTTTTATAATCCTTCACTGAAAACTCTAAATACCACCCTCATTTCTTTTTTCATTCTGAACTACCTATTCTAGGATTGAGGGTAAGAGTTTTAAAACTACATATAAATAACTCCATAAATGTAAGGAACTATTCCCGTCGTTTTTAGCAAGGCTATCTCAGTTCTCTCTAACCTTTGAAGTGACACTTAAATTTAAGGAGGTTGAGCATTAAAATGGCCAGAGTGTTTTCTCTGGAGGAAAAGGAAAGGATTAGCTAATCTGAAGGTTACTGTCGTCACTCAGGCCGTCAAACGACTGTTTCCCTGGCTTCTAAGTGATTGAAGAACACATAAAAAATAGACTGGATACCACATAAAAATGGACTATATACCTATTTTTAAAATAGCTTTAGAAAAAAGGCCTTCATTTGACATTTTTATTAAGGTTTAAAGAAAAGGAAAACAGCATTTTTGTAAAAAAAAAAACCCAAGCCCTCATTTGATACTTTAGAAAAACATGATAGCTATGTGATATCTTCTTAAAACCAAATTTTTTTCAATAACGCTGACTGTTCCCACTGCAGGCTTGTGAGTCCTTACCAATTCTTGAGTATCTTCCTGCAGCGGCAGAAATGCTGCTTCCAGAATAGCAGTCTGGTCAGCACTGAGCTTCTGCCATAGCCCGATCAGCAGAATCACCAAATGGGTGGCACTTTTCAGCCTGGTGAATGACTGGAACAGATTGTCTTGGTTTTCCTCTAGTGCATCTGCTAGAGCTATTACCTGCAGAAATTACAAACTTCAGTTAGGGACAATTTCAGAATACTTGAGCCCTCAACAAATTACGTTTGGCACACTTTTGTTTTTCTTTAAAACATCTTGACGAACTTTGTCTTCCATAAATACAAGCTATTGAGTAGTAAAAGAGTTATCATTCATCTGCTCACTTCCTTCTTTAAAAAAATGCTCAGAGTAATTCCAAATCCATATGGCCAGGAGATGAAAACATCCACAAAATTAGTTTAGTGGGGACATTGTTCAGTGTCTGCTTCACCGTCAATTGACCTTCTTCAATATATGGAAATATAAGTAACCTCTAATAAAGTTATCACGGTCTTTATTATTAGCCACAAAGATTGATCAATTAAAATAGTCTTATCAAAATAACTGCATTTGCCTTGTAGTTCAAAATAATAACTTCATTATACCTTTTTCAGAAAATAACTGTCTTCTTTTGATATTAGTTTTTTTATGTTACATAGTATTGGGATATCCAATATTTCTTATTATATCTAAAAAGTAGATAATGTTGAAATATTTGATCAGTTGAGGAATGCCATTTTTAACATAAATGTGAGGGACCTGAAAGAAAAAAAAAGTTCAGGGTGTGTTACCTTTATAACGCCAAATCTGCTTAGGATAAAATTGGCAGGAGTGAATAGAATTGGCTTTTTTTTCATCCTTTTGAATAATCCTGTGGAAAAAAGAACTAAAGCAACAATTGGATGGAACATCCAAGACTTCCCATTGGTGTTTTATTTTATTTTAATGTGTTGGTGAATTTTGTGCTCATTAAAAGTAATGAACTGACTGCCCCAGAAGCTGAAGGCGTCTGACAGTCCCCAAAACAGGAATAGCAAATGAGAGGGCAATGTGAGCTCCTTTCTACAAGCCCCCACCAGCTCGAGGGACTAGAGCTGAGAGGAATTTCAGAAGTCTGCTGAAGATAATCCATTTGGTGATATATCATGGTTTATTGACACAGACCCAAAGGGATTCTTTAAAAAATCATCATTCAAATGAGTAGAGTACATAGCTATGTGGTCTCCCAAATACCATGAGGGGAGAGGGGCTGTAGGGGATCAGTCCTCAGAGTGTTTGGGAGATACTGAAAAAGAGATATAGGTTAGGGAAAGATAGAGCACTGAAGGTCCTTGCCTGAAAATGCTGGGATGACCAGGATTCTTTGCCACTTGGCTGAGGGCGTGCAGGAGTTATAAAAGGCAATCACAATTCACATCAGGTTCTATAGGGAGTCATGTGAGTTTGAACCAAGACCAGCATTAAATAAAGTGCATTGCTTATTATGTGCCTAGTTCTGTGCTACTTTCCATTAGCGTTCAAAAGAACTACACAATATTCTTATAGTCCACAATGATCTTACAACTTGTTGGAAAAAACCCCATACATATACAACCAATTAGTGGGAAGAAACATTACTATTAATATAATAATGTCCTAATTGTGCAGAACAGAAAGTAAATGTGAAATAAGTTAGCAAAGGGAGGGATTATTGTGGGCCAGAGTTAATATCCCTGGGGCCTCTTTTACTCAAATGGAGCTTGGAACTCATCCCTTCCCCATTACTTCAAGAAGTCCCCTTGAAGAAGGAGAAAGGCCACTTTTCCTTAAACCAAAACACCTGGAATCATATGGTTCACCCCACCCTCACCACGATTACAACTGACTCCTGTTAAAATCTAAGTTTATACTCTTTTTCTTCCTGTGAATGTTACCAATTAAGCCTCATTGTGGGGCCATAATAAAGCATAGATGCTTATTGTCAAAAACTCCAAATCATACAAAGATCAAGGTCATAAACACCTACTGAGTGCCAGGTATGTATAAGAATTTGCAGGAAGCACTGTAGGGAATTCAATGGAGATAGATCTAATCTCCACCTTTAAAGAATTCATAATAGAGAAAGGAAAATAGATCAAGGAGGTAAATATTGACCACATAAGGAAGACCATGTAGATCAGTGGTCCTTAACATATTTGGCATCAGGGACCAGTTTCGTGGAAGATAATTTTTCCACAGACTTGGGGGAGGAGTGGTTTCAGGATGATTCAAGCACATTACATTTATTGTGCAGTCAAACCTCTCTGCTAATGATAATCTGTATTTGTAGCCACTCCCCAGAGCTAGCATCACCGCCTCAGCTCCACCTCAGATCATCAGGCATTAGATTCTCATAAGGATCACACAACCTAGATCCCTCACATGCGCAGTTTACAGTAGGGTTCGCGCTCCTATGAGAATCTAATGCAACCACTGATCTGACAGGAGGCGGAGCTTCTGCAGTGATGTGAGTGATTGGGAGTGGCTGTAAATGCAGTTGAAGCAGTGGGGGTGATGTTGGAGGGGTTGGGTACCACAGCTATAGACTACAAAGGAGAATTCCATTAAAATTATGATTATTATGTTAATGACAATCCTTCAACTATCTGAACTTAGACTGAATGCCAGGCATTTTGCCCTGTGCCATACAGGTATCAGTGCCTTCCATCCTCACAACTCCACTGAGACTTAGTTGGCCTTATCTCTTTCACAGATAGAACTCCGAGGCTCAGCAAATGCCAGGAATTTGCCCGGTACTGTACACAGGGCATGCAAACTGTGCCCAAGCTTAGAAAGGCCTTGTGCTTGGTTTAATGCCTTGTTGTCCCTGCCTTGAAATTCTGAATAATTTTATTTTTGAATTGTGTTTTGTGAGTGAAGTTGATGGGACAATGGAGCATGCACATGGGCAGAGGACTTTCATGCATTTGTTTATATGGGTTAAATGTTCTTATACTTGCATTTAAAACTGGCCTTGACAATACAAAGATTGATGGTAAATTCATGCTAATAATTTAAAATTTAAATTTTAAGTAACTTTTCTTTAGTTGAAAAGATATTAAATAAGAAATAAAAAACACCATCAGAGGTTGTGAAAGAGAGATCACTGAAGAAAGGAAAAAGCTTTATATTTTAATAGCTGTTTTAATAGCCCTTTCCTCCTGCCTTTTGAACTAGGCCCCCTCATTTTCATTTTGCACTGGGATCCACAAATTAAGTAGCCAGCCTGACTATACACCCAGTAAATGATAGAACAGGATTCAAACTTTGGAGTCTGTCTCACTCCAAAACCTGCTTAACCTTAAGCATTTTGTAGGCTCAGAGATGGGCACACTACTACTAGCTGAGTGTGGAGGGCCTTAGGAAGGAAGAGGTGGAGGAAGAAGCAGCTGGCTTAGTCAGCTCTTCGCACATCAGGAGAAAGAAGCTATTCAATTTTCAGGAATTTTGTGAGCCAGTTGTTAAACACAGCTATTACTAAAGATTAAATTACATAAACCTAACACTAAATAAATTACATTAAAAACAAAGGTAATAAACACTCAACACTCATTACTTCCTACTACTGTCTATCTTGAGTTTATTTATGACTATTGTGTCTGTATGTGGGAAAGACTTCGCAGTGGGCTACTGCTATCCATTTCTTTCCAACTCTGCATTCAGAGATCTCATGTTGATAGCTTGAAATTGGCCATAGTGGAAGCATTTACAACTTGGAAATCAACAAATATTACAAAGTCAGGATTCCTTCCCTTCCCCTCCTCCCCAGAGAGCCTGTTGTTAAATATTTACCAGGACGCCAGTAAGAAAAGGTACCTGAAATGCATCCTAAAGAATAGATATTGGATAAGGGGGCTTTAAAAGTGAAGGAAACAACTTGAGCAAAGCATTAAAGCAGAAAAGTAGAGGCTGCCTGCTCAGGGAAGAGCAAACATTCCAGTTCAGGAACAGTATTTGCCGAGACTAAAAAGGTAAGCTGGGCAACTGTTGTAGAGGAGCCCAAATATCAGGGTGAAGAGCATGCACTTAACTCTGTAGGCATTGGGGAGCCACTGAGTATTGTGAGTGTGGCGTTACTGATGGAGACTGTACTCTAAGCAGCAATCGGAACATGATAAATATTTGGGGCATTTGCTGGACTTAAGTGAAGCTTTTATGCACGTTCCTCACTATCAAGGGAAAATTGTTACTAAGTGTAACAGCATGTTAGTTCATGGACCCACCCAACTTGCTAAACACAGCTGTGGTGGAAGAATGACTTCTCAGTGAGACAGCAGCCCAAGCCACAGGATCTTTCCTGAGCAAGGCCCAAAATACATCAGTCCAGGAGAAGTATCATTTCTCTAAGTCTCAGTCTCATTGGATAGATTTCTGTGCCATTGTGGAAAGAGTCTGCTATCCCCAAATGGTCAAAGAAATTGGAAAGAAATGGGATAAACAATTCCTTATGTAAATTACCCCCAAGGAAAATCTTCCTGACCTACTGGCCAGCATGAAATACTAAACAGATCTCCATGTTCTCAATTTAGTTTTACACGTAACAGCCAAGTTTACTTTGTTCTCCATGGAGAGCCAAATGAATTTAGCAGAATTAACATAATAAAAAGGGCTGGAAAAACTAGAACCATCAAGATCTGTGTGACCAAGGCCTAAAAGATCTCACAGCTCACCTGAACTGAGAAATGAGGCCAACCAGCCGGTAGGACTTAAATTTGAGGAACAGTGGTTTTTTAGGGTTCATCACTGGCTGAGCAAGATGTGTGTTCTCTAGTGTTCAACAGAAGGGAGGAGTTTAGGAAACAAATAAATGCTAATGATTTCAAGCACAATGTGTTGATGTCTTTGTTTTGCTTTTTCAAATTGAAGGTTTCCAAATAAAATGGAGACCCCAAAGGACATCTCTGTCCAACCACCATATCAGCTGATGCCAAAGTAATGAGGCAGAGGCCCA
The DNA here is from genome assembly GCA_008086735.1 of Cheirogaleus medius. Taxonomy (NCBI): domain Eukaryota; kingdom Metazoa; phylum Chordata; class Mammalia; order Primates; family Cheirogaleidae; genus Cheirogaleus; species Cheirogaleus medius. The sequence continues at coordinate 18,847,707 of VBSM01002217.1, forward strand.
GGGAGCTGCTTGCAGGAAAACGCTCAACTCATAAAGTGAGTGTGAAATTAATCCCAAATACTTCCAGTTGCCAAGATAGGCTCTAAAATTGGTTACAGGAAAGTAGCAGCAGCAACAGCAGAGTAGACATGAATCATACTATGTGAACACTCACATGTCCAATTTCTTCACCTAACTTTACCATCGAATCTGCCTCCAAATCTCATGTGTGGCACATGGAACTGCCCCCTACGTTGCTGTTTAGCTGTCATTTACTGAGGCCTGACTATGGGACAGACACTGTGCACAGGGCTATTACACCCAGATTATCATTTGGTCCTCATGACAACCCTCTGAGATAGGAACTGTTGACCTCTTCTACCCCACTCCCTGCTGAGGAAACAGAAGCTTAGAGCCATTTGAGCATGTTGCCTGTGGCCACGCATGAGGGCAGAGAAGGGCCAGGATTCCAATCCTGTTCTGCACCAATACACACACATATACAGGCAGCCCCATGAAATAATCCAGTGGATTTTTATCTTGATAATTAAGCAAAAATACTAAAGAAAACACTACTAATATATTACATCCATGATAGGCATATGTACTTCAGTTAAGCTTTCCCATTGTTGGGGCTTTTAACATAAGGTCAACTCAAATTGGTTGGTTTCCACCCAAAGTTGATTGATACTGCCCAAAGTTACATCATAAAGAAAATTAGTTCATAATTTGTAAGGATGAGAAATTAACAAAGGGAATTTTATTATGTTCTATATAGCCCAAAAATATGAAGATTTTAGAAAACAGCTATTTTCTGGGGCTGTTCCTTTACTGAAGCTACTTTTTAAAGTATGATTTAGTATGATATCAGAGGGTGATAAAAGATGATTCATTTATTTTCTATAAATCTCACATTACAATGTCTTCAGTGGTCTGAGCAAGTTGATGTTCTATAATGTTAATTGTCAATATTATTGAGGGCTGTCAGGAGCCAGGCACTGCACTAACCTCTTTACAGAGATTATCTCATTGAATTCTCAATTCAATTATCTCATAGATAATTACTCATAGAATTATTAATTCTATGAGTTAGATACTATTATTTGTTCCCATTTTAAAAATAAGGAAAGAGAATTATAGAAATGGTCAAACAGTTAGTAAGCAGCAGAGCCAGAATTCATAGCCAAGCAATCTGACCCAAGAAACACCATCATGGAGCACTGCCTGCATTAATTTTCTGCCTGCACATCAGTCTCATCACAGGCAATACGTGGAACAAATTCTATCAGGAGCTCCCCAATGGGAACTTTCAGCTTTGCTGACCTTCCAATACCCCATATGAATTAAGATAGGTTTATTTTAATAAAAGGCCAGCATGGACGAATGAATTAAGAAAATGGAGTTCCTATGATATGGATGAATTTATACATACCCTAGGGAAGAATGCAATGGGCAGAAACAGGCACTGGTGTCAGAGCCAAGGAGACAGGGCTTCTAGTTCTGGTTTTGCTACCAAGTAGCTTTATGTCAGTGTTCAATTTCCCTACCTTTTCTAGGCTCTTGTTTCATCTTTAAAATGTGAGAAACATGATCTCTGACATCCAACATAGCTATAAGTGTCTGATTCAAAAACTTTTAAATTACTTATGAGTGATTTGTTGTTTTGAACTATCCATGTTACTTCTTCCCCTCTGTTTGCACACATACTAGGCTTCTTATTTAATGTTTGTTGCCTTGGGATTTTTATCTATAAAATAAAAGTATGAATATTTTTCTTTGGCTAATTCATAGGATTATGAGAATTAAATGAGAGGGGTAAAAAGATGGACAATAACAAATGTTGGCAAGGATGTGGAGAAATTGGAACCCTCACACATTACCAGTGGGAATGTAATATGGTAGAGCTGTTTTGGAAAAGTTAAGAAGTTAAACATAGAGTTACCACATGACCCAGTGATGCGTCTTCTAGGTATGTGCCCAAGAAAAATGAAGATGTATGTCCACTTAAAAACTTGTTTATGCATATCTATAGTAGCATTATTCATAATAGCCAAAAAATAGAAATAACTCAAATGCCCATCAATTGATAAATGGATAAAGAAAATGTGGCATATCCATATAATGGAATATTATTCAGCCATAAAAAATGAAGTACCTATACATGCTACAACATGGATGCATCTTGAAAACATTATGCTAAGTGAAAGAAGCCCATCACAAAACCACATATTATGTGATTTCATTTATATGAAATGCCTAGAATAGGCAAATCTATAAACAGAAAGTAGATTAGTAGTTGCTTAGGGCTGGGGGTGGGTGGTAGATAGGAGGGAATGGGAAGTGAAAGCTAATAGATGTGGGGTTTCCTTTATGGGGGATGAAATGTTCTAAGACTGTGGAAAGGCTGGCACAACCCTGTGAATACACTAAAAATCACTGAATTATACACTTTAAATTGGTGAATTGTATATATGTAAATTATATCTGAATAAAGCTATTAAAATAATAAGACAATAAAAAGTACTTTGAAAGTATAATTCACGTCAGGTAGGTAAATTATCACAAATAAAAGCACCTTTACTTAGGAAACAATTTTGATAAATTAATGGCTATATCATATTGCAAACTAGGGTTTACTGACCTTAAGGATGATGGAATAATATATGACTTTGGAATCAATGAGATCTAAGTATGAATACTGGTAATGCTACTCACTAGCTGTACAACCATTGGCTAGTTATTTAGTTTTTTCACATATAAAATAATAAAACCTAGTTAATATCCCTTCTATTCATTTCTAATTTGTTTGGCTCCTGGTTACTATTTCTTTCTTTCTTTCTTTCTTTCATTTATTTATTTATTTATTTATTTCCAGCATATTATGGGGGTACAAATGCTAAGGTTATGTATATTGCCCTTGCCCCCACCCTTGAGTCAGAGCTTCAAGCGTGTCCGTCCTCCAGTTGGTGCGCATCGCACTCATTATGTAAGTATACACCCATCCCCTTCCCCGCACCTGCCCGACACCCGATAAATGTTATTCCTATATGTCCACTTAGGTGTTGATCAGTTAATACCAATTTGCTGGTGATGGTTACTATTTCTTAATACTCCCTATAGTCTAGGGCTCATTTCAATTTAGTAACATCAGGCAAATTCTCCTTTTTCTATTAGATTAAAAATGACAATGAAAAGGAAGACCTTCTGTTTGTACTTGCAGTACACTACCAACCAACTACTACCTCCCAAAATTAGGCAGGACAGCTGATCACCCCTCTGTTCCCTGATCCTCACTCTGTGGTCACTTAATGAGACAGTGCTCATTTTTTAGCCAAGTTTAATCAAGTTTCAAAATAAAATATCATGAGACCCTGTGTCAAATATATTACTAAAACCTATGTAAGTTATACATGTTAGAGTCCCTTTATCCACTCCTTTAACAATTCTATTAAAACATGCACACATAGACACACAACTCTGGCTGGTGTGACTTGTTCTCTAGACATTCTCTGAGACTTGTTACTCAGGGAACTAGACATTGTTTGGTTTTCTTTTATACCTTATTGAAAATGCTAGAGAAAGTTTGGTGATTTAAATAAAATGTTTCTAAAGTATGCTATGAAAAAGCAGAGGGAAAATAAAACTCATACTCAAAATCCTAGAAAATTCCAGTGTAAAAAGAGTAACTGATAAGACTCTAATGTGCCCACAATTTTCCAGTACACACTGGGTGTCCCACAAATGCTGGATGAATTGTTGAACCTCAAAGTCAATCCAGTGCAAAAATCCAGTGCAACTCGGAGCCACACTAAAACTGCCTCTTAAATCCTAGACACACTGAATCAGACACTGTCAGGCTCCCAATTTGAATGGAACCCAAGTGATGTCACATGGAAACAACAGACCTACCTCAATATATCTGTCATCTACTTAAAAAAAAAAAACTGCTCCAGTTCACCTTTCTCCAGAGCTGCCTAACAGCAAGCTACAGACAGCTCTAATGACTGCTGAAATGAATTTATTCTTCAGATGGTAGCCCTCTGGTTAGAAAGACATGTTTTCAGTCTAGGAGAGATTTGGAAGCAGGCAAGAAATAGGGCATACTCCCTCTCAATGATATTTGTGATGGCATTTGCTGCTTACTCCAACATGGCAAAGGCCTTGCAATAAGGAAAATGAAAAAAGTTACCAGGTCTAAACTTTTACTTTGGCTGAAAAGATCCAATTTGTATCCAAAAGAACTGTTCTTTTACCAAAAGCAATGAAATAAGGTTCAAAATGAAAAAGAAACAGCACGGAGATGGCTTAAAGGCCAGACAAGCATGTAAGAAGTATTTGGGTAGCAAGCTCATAACTAATTAATTCATTACTTATGTGCATTCATTACCCACATGCTGACGCTTTGGCTAGATAAAAGAGAACCCTGGGGTTTTTACTTTGAAGGCATAGCAAAAATCTAATTCTTAGCTATTTTTGCTACTATGTTATTTTGTATAAATAGGATAGTGGACTGGATTACATTCTATTGCACTTCACATGAAAAGAAAACCTAAGATTCCCCTTCAGCATGCATTTAGCTTAAATTTTTAAACCAAACCCAGGATTAGAATACATTTTCAACCATTGTACCATTTGGGGTAGCTATTAAGACAACAGGAAAAGTGTACCCATTCAGTAAAAAACTTCAGTCACAAAAATTATTTGTCTTCATAGAAAGAGACCTGCTAATTGGCTAAATCACCTGATGCTTTGGAACACTAAGTTATGATCGTGACTCCTAGAAGTCACAATGATTTTTCTGATCTAGGATTATGATTTTCCCTGACACCAATCCACACTTGCAAAATGCTTGAGAATTCTCATAAAACTGGTTTTAGAAAAACAAATTATTCCTGAGAAATTTCTTTATACTATATACTGTAGAACTCTTTTTTTCTTTTTTAATGTTTGCCCAGAAGAATATAAAAGGTAGGCAGAGCTAGAATATAGACTTTGGCAGAGACTTTTAAATATATATATCCTTGATACATTAAAAAGGTTAAATAAGAGAGACAATAAATCATTTACAAGTGACACAGAGACAAATTTTGCTATTTCTGCAAAGTTTATTCACCAAATAGACATGTAACTTAATCAGCTGAAAGGAAACTAACTCCAATGCTTGGCTCATATAAAGCTAAAAATACAACTGATCTCAAGCCTGATTACTATTTTTACCTTTTTTCCCCCCTGGCTGACCAGATTTTTACCCCTTTCAATAAAATTATCTACCTATAGCCAAGTGAAACCCCAATTTAAAAAATAATAATTAATGGAATCAAGTTGTAAAAAGAAGAATGAATGTTCTCCGGACTATGGTTACTCATTGAACAAATCGCTAGTAAAGCTGGAATCTATGGTTGGCAATGTCAGAGCTCATTTTACAAGCCCTGGAGAATGCCACAGTTATCACTCTCCAAAAACAACATCTATGAGGTCTGATCTGAATAGTTTCTAAGTTTAGAATGTTTCAGGCCACATTCTTACATGCAGACATGTCAGTAATTATATAGCCACCCACACAGCCTTGAGTGCCATCTCCAATGAAGGGAAATGATGGATAGATGGGCAGTTGGCTGGGTGTCCTAAGAGCATTCTTTCAGCTAATGCAATGAGTGCTAAGATACATTATTACATGGGATCAATTAGGGCATGCTGATGATACACCCAAAAAGGCAAAAAGGGAGCCTGGAGACTCTAACAGTGCTGGTAATGCTATTGATCATTTTCTTGGTTCCAGAGTTTAAGAGGTGAAAGATCTAACATATAGTTTTTCAGAGGGTCTGTTTCTCTTGGACATTTGTGGTTTTTATATGTTTTTGCTTTTTTAGATAAATTATATAGTTATACCACTACTATCTGGTGGCTCTTTGGCAAGACACGTACAGGCCTATATGGCTCAGACCACATGGAAATAATACAAGAGGCAGAGAACTGCCTGGTTTCATATGGAGTGAAGCTAGGGTAAACTGTGGGTTATTTCTACAATAATAGGCTGCTGGAACATTATAATTGGAAGTGGCCTTGCTGCAGATATGTTATGCCTGATTTCTACTGTGCTGTAAACTCCTCCGGGCCAGAGACTGTTTTATTGTTTGCTGTACCCTCCCACAGTCTCTGGCTCCCAGCAGGCATTCAATGTATGTTTGTAATACTCAAGTAAATTAAAAATTCTGATGACTCAGTAGCACAAGAGTGACCATTAAGATGGTAATTTACAGGACCACTACTTGGGCAAGGGAAGTCTATCCCTAGATTCCAGGTGAACAAGACCAAAGGCCTACCATTTTAGAAAAGTTTTTGTATGCTATGTTATTTATTGGGTCTACCATAGGTTGTAAATAACTGAACTCTAAATTCATATCTTCCACATGCATTGCATTACAATGGATTTCTAAATTCATTCAAGTCTTTACTGCTAAATTTATATTGCAAGTGTTATGAAGTCTGTAATTTAACTTAAAATACATCATCACAGACAGGGGCATATGATGTGAGCATGTAAATCAGTTTATACTCTAGAGCAGGGTTTCTCAACCTCCTCATTAAAGACATTTGGGGACAGATAATTCTTTGTTGTGGGGGCTCCTCAGGTACTATAGGAAGTTTAGCAGCATCCCTTACTCTACACACTAGATGCCAATAGCAACCCTCTACCACCAGCTGTGACAACCAAAACATCTCTAGACATTGCCAAATGTCTCCCTGGGGGCAAAATCACCCTGGTTAAGATCCACTGTCTAGAGTCAGTGAGTTTGTGTTCAAAATAGCTATCATTCTCATCAGAAGCAAAGCCTACTAGCCAGAGAGGGCTACTACAAACACTTAAGCTACTTGTGTCTCCAGCAACACTACAGAATTTCTAATTACCATAATGAATGTCAGAAATGGGTTTTCTTGGTGAAATCAGAACTTGATAATCAGCATTATGGATATTATAAATGGGTTAGTTGGCAAAATTATTAGTATTAAAGATATGTGGATTGGCTGAATATTTTTATACTTATACTTTCCTTTGCCTGAATAGGGTATATGAATTTAGCAAGACACTAATGGGATGAGGTCCAAGGCTTAAGCCTAACTGATCCTGTGTCTTTCCTTTGGGGAAGCAGATTTCAAGCTATTTGATGCCCATTATGAGGGAAAAGGATCCTGCCTTGGATTATTGTCCAATCTGCGTCGAGTGAACCCTTCCAGAAAGGTGGTGGTATAGTACCTAAGAGCTGGGCCTTCACTCAGCCTACAGGATGGGCTGTGTGAATTGTCCCATGCTTATAAATGTTTCTTTAACAAATGTCTTTATGTGTGACAAAATGTGACATGAGACTTACTTTTCATTATAACTAGGGAGAAAGGTTGTGGGGACAAAGCTCATTCTCATCTATCACAAGCTTTTTGATGGCTATCATTAGTTACTGAAAAGAATTTAGGAGTTGTGCATGACGAAATTGGCAAAGGTAGTGTGCGACATCAAGTGTGTGCTAAGTGATGGGGATACACGTGATTTAAGAGCTGCCTGCAAATAACTAACAGTCTAACAAGAAAAATAAATGTATTAACAAAAACAACAACAGTGACTACTTGTGTTTTTAATATGTGCCAGGTGCAGTCTTGAGAACTCCATGTATATTGTTCCTAAACCTTTTAACAACCCCTCTAGATAATTATTTTTGACTGATGAAGAAAACAAAGTTCAGAGAGGTTAAACAAGTTGGTCAAAATCACTCAGCAATGCCAAGATGTAAACCAGGTCTGTCTTAAACCTACAAAGCCCAAGCATTTCCCATTGTGCCACTTTGTATGCTTAGGCACACACATGCATACACCTCTACTTACCTATCTACCTATGCTAGATAATAAGTGCTATACAAATGACTGTCAGGTTAAGTGAATATGAGAAATACATATAAAAGAAGCCTTCCCAACAACTGACTTCCTGGGGATGAAGGGCCCACAGATTCCTCTGTTTGTGTCTCTTTTAAGTAAACCCACATTTGAATGTTTGAATGCCTCTGGTTCAGAAAAACATTTGAGTCCTGCACATTACTCCTTATTACTTTCCATCTACATCTGTAACTTGCCTGGCCCTGTAATCATTTAAGTTTGTAACCCCTACAATAATCATAAATTTCAAACATAAAGAAAACTATAACAGGTATGGAAAAGCAGAGATCATCCTCATCATAAATGATTAAACCAAATCTGGACTGTGGTGATTTGACCCTAAGAGAGTCCCTTGACCTCTTTAAGCTTCAGTTTTCTCCTCTGTAAAAGAGAAGTATATGGCATGAAGATTAAATGAAAAACAACATAAAATGTGTTTGCCATGGTGCCTACCAAATAGTAGGCATGAAAGAAAGGGCAGCATTATTATTATTATTCATTGTTCCCTGGCTAAATAGCCAACTAACATATTCTTTATTAAAACAAGACAAAAGCAAAAAAAAATTGTACACCTGAAGACAGTAACAACACCCCCTTTTGCCTTTTCATCTGTAGTTTATACAATCCCAATAAGTTCAATATCTCTTTATCACGTTTTGCACATAAGATATATACATTATTTAACAGAGTATGTAGCATAATCTTCACACATTACTCTCTCAAAGCACCATGAATGTTTCCTTTCTATTATACCTATCACATTTAAAGTTACTTGTTTAATACTTTTCAATTCTGCGAGGGCAGGGACTATGACTTGTCTTATTTACTATTATGTCTCCAGTATGTAAGACAGGGCTTAACACATAGTAAGGCTCTACAAATATCTGTTCAATTGAACTAAATTAAATCCCATCTGGTATATCCTGGAGTAGCATATTGGCTTAATATTACTATCAGAAGATTCTTTCAGAAGTAGAGTTAGTACCTATAGTACCATTTGTGAAGCACAGTAAACAGTGTATTTCCTTAACTCCATAATGCTGTTTGCTTATTAGGTGTTCCCCCTACACATACACACATACACAAATCAGGATGTGTCTTATCATCTCTGTGTGCATTTAATGTGGTAGTTTTACTATTTATCTTCAAAAGTGATCAAATCAAAACTGTGCCTTAAAATTAATACCTTAGAACCCATTAAATTTATTTTTGCTTGGTATTTTGTTTGGAGTTACACTTCCCAATGCCTTCATCCAGTTTAAAGAAAATAACTGTTCTAAGAATACTCCCTGGCTACCCCTTGTGGGGCATTCTCTCTAATTTTCATAATGATCCCCTCATCCTCCCCCATACTTCCTGTTGGGACCACCATAGGCCAAGCATGCGTTCCTTTATATGGTCTCCACAACTAAACTGTGTGGTAGGGTTATTAGATCCACTTTGGCCATGATGAAACGGAGGCTCTGACTGCCCACAATCATGCAGCCAGATTCAAATCCAGGCCTGGCTAACCAACAAAGTCTGTGTCCTTTCGCCATTCACACTGCTTTGACAGAACTCTATGGAGCTAGAAAATTCACTTCTGCAAAATTTTTTACTTATTTTTAAATTTAATTCTGCTTTTCTATGATTTCAATTAAAAAACTATGCATTATGGAAAGGCAATAAAGTGTGTTTCTTATGAATAGAGACTAAGATTGATTTACCCTAAGAAAAAATAAAATATGTTTATTCAATCTATTCAACAAATATCAATTGAGCATCCAACTGTTAGATGCTGTATGGACCTTAATGAAGGAAGAAATGTGGCTCAGTGAGCAATTGAAACTGGGGTGAAATCAATAAACATTTGTGAGATAGTGACATTTTTCACAGTTACAAAATAAGTTTTAATAACTATTTTTGAAGCGATCTTGAACTATAAAACTGGCCTAAAGATAGTAGATATATATGTATAACTCTAATACAGACTAGAATTAAATAAAAAGAAAAGGGATCCACAATAGTTTTGGTCCTGGTATCAATATTATAATTTAAAGTTTCTCTGTTAAAACACATAAATAAAAACAAAATCAAAATGGGTAGGAAAAAAAAAGGGGGGAAAAAGGATAAGATTTTTTTAACACAGCAAATAAAAAAGAATGTACAAACACAAGTAAATGTAGTATGTATAAAACTGAGACCTTTCCTTGAAATGTCCAAATTTGGATTTGATTGGATAATAGGCCCATCAAAACCCTTTTATTTCTTCCTTCTAAGAAGCTGAAATAGACTATGAGGATGAGAGCATTTGATAACAGAGGTATGAGTTACAAGCTAGTTTTAAAAATAACTCACTTTCTAGTTTACTTAACTAAATCAAACAGGTGTCACAGTTTAAACTGGAATCTTCTAATAGAGTCCATTTACTAGAAATCTGAATCCATTTTCAGAGAATAACAAAAGAAAAAGATTATTATCATACCAGTGACTGATTCACACAGCCACTTTTTGTTTAAATTCTTGGTATTAATACCCAAAACT
>VBSM01002217.1:18862068-18874199 GCA_008086735.1 Cheirogaleus medius
GTATTGACTAGAGAGAAGTCCTATCTGTGGCCCATGTCTGGCAATGTAGAAATATTAAATATTATATATATGTTATAATGTATATATATATACACACACACATATATATATATTACATCCACATTGCTTGAGGCTTTTGAAAAATCTACTTTGATTTCCTTTTTTGTAGATTTTCCTAGGTATTAGTGGGCTGACTCTACTGATTAACAAGTATAACTTCTTGCTGAATTTGATTTAAATGGCTCATGCCAAGCCGAGCACAATTAAAAGGGTCTCAATTCAGCTCAATTAATATTACCAAGTATTTAGGTGTCAGTCCAGTAAGTCACATTTCAGAACTTTTTTTCCACATCACCTTAATACGAAGGCCAAATACTTGATCATTTATTGTACCCAACACATAGCCTTAAAAAGAAGATTCTTGTCTTTGAAATCTTAAAGGTAACACTCAGTAAAATCTGTTAAATTGAGATTAAAGTGGCATATGTTAAACTAAGGCAAGTATCACATAGTACTAAATTCATTGGTAAATTTGAAACTGTCTCCTATAAATGATCTTAATGAGGTTAATAAATGAAGGCTAAAGTTATTAGGAAAGTCTCACCGGAAGTTGGAGAACCTAAATTAATTCTGTTGAAGGAACAAGGTGATTCCAGGTAAGGTGTGTATGCCAGTGAAGGCACCAAGTTAAGATAGACACCATGTTTTCATAAGCCAAAGAAGAAAGTCACATGAAAAAAACAACAGTTAGAGCATAGAAAGTTTACTTATGGAAGAACTTAATGAATAACACAAAGATTTGAGCTAGTGATTCCAAAGTACAAGAAGGGGGCCTTGCCTTTCCACCTTGGGCCAGGGCAATATGGAAGCTAACTATTCTCTTTATAAAGTACTAGGCTTTTTCTGCTCAAAGCCAAGGACCAAATTATTATAAGACAGGCCACCAATTTTCAGTCTATTTTTTAAAAAATATAAATGTTTATTTTTATTTAGAATTCATGGCTTATTCAAGCTATGGGGTTAAAATTTTAAATTGCTCCTTTTTTTTGATTTCTATCCAGAATCTTATTTATTAATTCCAACCTTAAAATAGGGATAACTAACATACTTTTATTCAAAGGAATCAAATAAATCCCATTTCCATTCCAGCACAGCCCAGAAACAGAAATGGTAAGATGTGTATGGCCCGAACAACAGGAGAACCTTAACCTCTGAAAATCACTGAAGCACCAATCCTTTAAATCCACTTCTGCAAAAGTTTATGGAACCTGGAAAGATACAGATTTAATACCATATAATTTCAACTGAACTGGAAATATGTGGTTTCTAACATGGTTTCAGCTGACAAATTTAAGGCTGACTGATTCTTAAATTGAAAGAAACGCTTTCTAAAATTAGTAATTAGGGGAGGGAAAAGACCAGTATAATTGGAAGCTCTAAAACTTACTTCTAAACATAATATTATTTCCAGGATATCCCTTTTTGTCTCAATTATACAATTGTATTTCCTATTTTGAGCCATCTTTCATGGCATCTCACCTATGTTATTAGTTAAACCTAAAAAATAGGCCACCACAGCCTTTGGAAACAGAGCCCTTTTTAATTTGGATTAAAAAAGAAGAGAAGAGTTTAACCAGAGAACCAATCCCATGGGGACACATGAGCATCCCTGGATGCAATGATGCATGTTTTCTCCAGCCAAGGCAACATGGTAGTCTGAACCAACAGGGAGACCCCTCCCTCTGCCGCTCAGTAAGCACCTGAACATAATGGTAATTTTCTCTATTTCCCTAACTCTTGCTTTCTCAATCTCTCAAATGAGAATAAACTGTATTTTCCTATTCTCTTCAAGAGTATGTGAGAATTGAGATGTTTCACTTTTCAACAATGTTGAATTTTGTGACAGAAAAAGTCACAATTTAGCACCAGCCTCCCCTTACTCTAAACTCTGCTTTACCCGACCTGGTTCGCTATTAACTACTAGTCCAGTTGCCACTTCACATATTTATGTAATAGTTCAAGATGTAGAAATTTAAAAGCCAATTTTCCCATGAAAAATGTCCCAAGCTACAGGATGCACATCCCCCCCAATCTTGCTATCAATTATGCCAACTGGCTCAAAATGTTAAAATCATATTTAACTCACAGTTCTACTTTTATCCCCTTTATTAAGACCCCAAGTCCTTTCAATTCTGCCTTCAAAATTTCTCCCATATATATTTCTTTCTCTCTACTCTAAACAACACTCTCCTCTGCAAATCACCCCTAGGTTACTGAAACAGACTTCAGCTAAATTGTAAATAGGTAGAAAAGATCACTCAAGATTATATGCCCCCTAGTGAGAGCCGTTACAGTATAAATATTTTGGGAAACAAATCTTTTCAGACAATTCTCTCTGAGGTTAGCTACACATGGATACAAGTGGACATGAATGGAATCATGTTTTAGATGCTTTGTAGGCTGCTTCTTTCATGTAACATTACACAATAAATTCTATACCACATAATTTAATTCTAAAATACCATTTTCTGAACTTGTATTTCCTGACCTGTTCCTACCCTTATTTCAAAGAGAAATGCATGTCAAAGTTATAGGTCTTGCCCATGCTATCAAGTAATTTAATAACAATATTCGAGGCCTTCCCAATCTTGTCAGTGTTTACTTTATCCAATCTCAAACTATACTACTCTCCTATATCAGCCTCTTCATCAAAACCAATTTGGTCCACTCATCATCTTCTCATACTCCATGAGTATTCCCACTACCATATATTACCTTGTATTTTTCTTCTGCCAATGAATCCTTCCTATTTCCTCTCAAATGTGTGCCGTGCCCTGCCTTCATGATTAAATACAAGTCCTGCCTCTTCATTCATGTATTCATTATTCATTCATTCAACATACATTTCCTCTTCATTTACTCTGTACTAGTGCTAAAGATTCAGAGTTGAACACGGCACATACCAGCCCTGCCTCTAAGCAACTTAACCAACTAATGACCAAGAATGATGACTACATATTATATAATTCTATTTACATGAAATTCCAGAAGTGGCAAATCTTTGGAGACTAGATGCAAATTAGTAGTAGAAATAAAGACTGACTGCAGACAGGGATGAGGGTTTTTTGGGGGAGGTGTTAGAAGTGTTCTATCTGAACTGAATTGTGATGATAGCTGCACAAATCTACATCTACTAAAAATGATAAATTATTTAAAAAATTGATTTGCTTGAATCTAGCCTGATTGACTTCAGAAATGATAGTTATTATTAAATAGATGGTAAAGTAACATTATCAATCAAATATAAATTATGTTTGAGGAAAACAAAAATACCATATTTAAATAGCCCCAAAAGACACAAATATCATCTTTACTTCTCTTATGGAAGAACAAACTATATTAATTGTTTTGCAGATATGTCAAGATTTTCTAAATGAAAGTTCACAGTCATAAAGCAAACTATATGGCTCAAAGGAATCATGTTCTGATGTATGTAGAATGAAAAGCAACACATAAACAAACAAAATACCTGGCACCATCTCTCAAGATAGATAGATAGAAAAATAAATAAATAAATAAACAAACAAATAAATGAATAAATAAATTACTAACAAATGTTCCTGATTGTTTTGACTAGGCCAAGGCTTCTGAAAAGAACACCTTTCATTGTGAAATAAAATCATATTTAATGTGATTTTTTGTATTTCCCTTAATGAATACTTGAAATTCCTACTTTTTTTTCAGTTAGTTTTAACTCTATTGCACCTTGCATCAGGTACTAATAGAAGTATTCTATAAGAAATGTAGAATTACCATAACCATGCCAATCCCACAATCAGAAAACTATAGTGGCTCCCAATTGCTTCCCAAATGAATAATAAAATTACAAATATTGGCATGTTCCTAAAAATCCTAACTATTCCTTTAGCTTAGAGGTTTATAACCTGGGCCCAAGAATGGGCCTCAGGGGTCGGTAAACCCCCTGAAACTGAAACTACCATTTTGGATGTTTTTATGCATTTTTCTAGAGGAAAGAGCCCAGAGTTTTCAGAGTCCCACTGGAGTCTCTGACCTCAAAAAAGGTTCAAAACTATAATTTTAATATTCCCCTTTCATCACCTCCCTCATATTTAATGGCCCACATCCATTATTATTTCACAGATCTGGAATTTCTAGCAGAGTCAAGAAAATCTACCTGCTGCCTTGAAGCAAGAGACATATGATTTCCTTCATTTAAAATGTCCTAACCCTCACAAAGCTCTCTTTGACATTCCCTCCTCCACTGCTCCATTCCACCAGGCCTCACTGACCCAATTCACCCTGGTGTGTTAGAGTTACCAATGCTCAACTATTAACAGATGGCACAGCTAACCAACTGGTTGAGGACACCAAGCCAGTCCACTTAAACTAATTTGGGCAAATGTGTCCATAGAGGTTTTTCTGAGCTATTTTCCCCAGGTTACAAGGACTTTCCAAGACAAGTCTTGAAACAAAACAAATAACTTTGATGATAAAAATTGTAAGCATCAAAAGCTAGAATAAGGGGGTATTTTAAGGCATATCAGATCTTATATCACCTTTCATGTCCACCATACCAGCATCCAGTTCCAACTGTAATGGGATGATCTTGAGCTATAAAGTGAATCCCAATTAATAATGTCTCTTCAAATTTACATAATAGTAATTATTGTTAAAATTCATAACAATAACTGTAATTTTAAATGAGTAAAGTAAATGTTGCTTTTCCTCCTTGTTATTATTTCAGTTTTGCTTTGGGACAAGTCAGTTGACAAATTTAACAGGCAAATGAAGCCATTTTTAGGAACTCAGAATATAAATGACAAAACAAAATTCCACATCTCACACCAAATATTTTCATCTTCTTGGGTTCTCTATTAGAAATTTAAGACTAACGAATAAATGAATAGCAATGCCACCCATAGAAAAGTCAAAATGTTAAATAGAAGACCTTTTATTTTTTAGCAACCATTTTAATAATTACAAGCCATGATTAACACTTCTTGGCTTTTTTTTTTTTTTCTCATTTCTCTCTGAAGATTTCTCTCTTCTTCCAAAAAACCCAACAAACAAAAACAAAACAAAACACAATCCGTAAAAGTTTCATATGATACTTCCTCCTCATTTCTGACTGCCTTTCCACCAAGTTATCATTGCACAACTCGTGGTCACCACATAAATTTTAATAAATAAATTAATGCTCTTCTAGAAGCCCATCATTTCTAGTCCATGATTAAAATGCCCGTGGTCAACAATATATCTGTGGTTAACAACTTAATGCTATACTTGCTTATTCGTGGTGCTTTAGGACACTGTGAATAACAAAACTAGTAGGCTGAGCCAGTACTTGCCACTGTCCAATAAAATTCACGTAATTGGGAGACTCTTTCTTACTTTTCTTAAAATTGAAGTCCTGACATTCACAAAAGCTTTTTTAAAAAATAATAACCTCTATTATGAGCTATTGAGGTATGCATGGGTTAATTTATATATGCTTTAGAGTAGTCAGATACACAGTAAACAAATTAGAAGGAAAAAGAAGTATTCCAGGGAGCATACATTCAAATAGACTTTTCCCTTTGATACACACATTCATCTTTATTTCATGTAGAAACTCATTTTGGGGGCTACAGTTGTTCAGAGTAACAGCCTGACTCAATCAGTTATGGCTAGGATAAATATAACAACAATAATGATGATGATGGCTAATATTCATTGAGTGCTTATAATATGGCAAGTACTCCTCGAAGTGTTTTTAATGTATTACTTAAGCCTCACCACCATCTCTTTGAGACCTAATATGTACCTTTATCACCATCTTATGGATAAAAAAACAGAGGTACTGAGAAGTTAGATGTTTTGTTCAAGGCCACCATGCTAGTAAGCAGAAGGGCCCACTTAAACCTGGGCAGTTCAACTTCACAACCAGTATTCTTTGACACTAGGTTATTATAATGGGTCTCCATGAGAAATAATTTACCAACGTTTTAACTTCTTTTTCTGTTTTTAAGAATCTGACATTAATGGCTATCAAGATATATATTAGTCTATGCATTATTACTGACAATCTGGATACCTTAGATATACTTTATTTTAAAAACAACAAAATCTCCTAATGAAATATAAATCTTTTAGGTTTTCATGATAAAACAGTTGGGATTGGGCTTTGTATCAGCATGAGTTAAATCAAGAAAACAGAAACCACTGAGTATTTACAACTGAAAGGTGTTGGTGTGGGGGGTTAATAGGTAATGAGAGAGCTGAGCAGCCAGACTGGGTGGGTGGTGAGGTAATCTACAGATTAGCACAGCTGGAAGCCGCTACCACCCCTCAGGCTGGAGGGATACTGGGAGGAGACAGAGCTACCACAGCTCATGATTCAGAATTATCTGACAGAATAAGGGCAGGCCTATTCAAAGGGGGTTGGATCAAAGGAGGAGACATAACCATAGAAGGGATGCTACCCAAGGCAGACAGGGAAGGGAAGGACACTGACTGCAAAGTTTTTGCTGCCTCAGGTCTCCTCCCAGTGCCACCCAGCTGACATGAATCTTGAGAGAGATGCACCCTGCATCCTGAGCAGAGCCAGAGAAGGGTGAGGAATGGCTCAGAGTAATTGCACAGGTTTCCACCATGGCTTATTTACCTACGTAAATAGTCAAAGTGAAATCCAAATAGTATCCAAGACTTAAAAACTTCCTAAGGAAAAAAAGGCCCATAAATTCACCAAAACTGGATTTTTCACATTTTACTTATATAAAATAGAAAATCAATTGTATTCTATTAATGTTCTTTGAGAAAGGCTAACAAAATGTTATAATCTTTCACAATCTTTGCATGAAAAACAGTCTATTATACAAGAACCAAATACAGTTGTCACCTTTAACTGAGGCTTTACTTAATGGGATGTTTTACTTATTAATTATTCACCTCTCTATATGTATTGCCAGACTATAAACTTTTTTAATTTTGTGATTAGATTCTATGCTCCAGAAAATCCTAGAAAATAGGCATTCCTGTTCCATTTTCTGGAACATTTTGGCCAGTGAAGTCTTTTTTTCTCAGGGGTTATGATGTGATTGGCAGTAGACACTGCCAGCTGCCTATCCAACAATCATTTCTCTCCCTTCTTTCCTCACATAATAGTGATTTTTGTATGCATTCCTCACCAAATGTTACAAGGAAAGGTGAACCTATTCCCAGATCCACAGGATAGATCTGAATAGTCTAAGTCAAGGGGGCGGGGGAGATCAGAGAGGTTGCCTCTTAGGGAACATTTGGCAATGTTTCAGGCATTTTTTTGGTCGTCATACTAGAGAAGAGGCAGGGGGCTACTGGCATCCAGTAGGTAGAGGCTGGAGATGCTGGGAAACACCCTACAATGCACAGGACAGCCCCCACAACAAAGAAATATGCCGAAACCTTAATCTAAGCCTTGGTTCCGAAAGTGAGGTTCTTGAACCGGCTGCATCAGCATCACCTGGGAACTTTCTGGAAATGCAAATTTTCTGGCTTTACCCAAACATGCTGAACCAGAAACTCTGAGGATGGGACCTTGTATTTTAACAAGCCCTCAGTTGATTCTGGCAAATGCTAATGTTTCAGAGTCACTGGTCTAAGGCTCCTAGAGCAGGCGTCCTCAAACTACGGCCCGCTGGCCACAAGTGCGTGTTTTTGCCCGTTTGTTTTTTTTCTTCAAAATAAGATATGTGCAGTGTGCATAGGAATTTGTTCATAGTTTTTTTTAAACTATAGTCCGGCCCTCCAACTGTCTGAGGGACAGTGAACTGGCCCCTGTTTAAAAAGTTTGAGGACCCCTGCTCTAGAGGTTGGCAAATTATGGCCCATGGGCTTGCCACTGGTTTCTTTAAATTAAGTTTTACTGAAACACAGCCACACCCATTCATTTGCTTATTATCTATTGCTGCTACAGCAGCAGAGCTGAATAGTTGTGACAGAGATCAGATGGACTGCAAAGCCTAAAATACTAGTTTGCCACCCCCTGAAGCCAATCATGGTAATTTTATTATTCTTGCCAGTTATTGGTCTAGGAAAGGATTGCTCAAGAAGGCATAAGACTATCAGGATCAATAGGATGGAAGAGAAATGTTGCTAACAGGAGGATGGGACATTAGGGAAAGCATTCCTTATTCCTAAGGAGCACAGACAGAGCCAAATTCTTTTTCCCCCTAAATATTATACTGTCTGGATGTGATACTAGAACTGCAGCAGCCATTTGCAATTATGAGGAAAGCCAGGTTAAGAGCAAAAACAATACT
This sequence comes from Cheirogaleus medius, assembly GCA_008086735.1. NCBI lineage: Eukaryota > Metazoa > Chordata > Mammalia > Primates > Cheirogaleidae > Cheirogaleus > Cheirogaleus medius. Next base: position 18,870,366 of record VBSM01002217.1, read on the forward strand.
CTAAGGATAAGGGAAGGGAGACATGGAAAGAACCTGATATCTATATGTTAACGTTTTTTCCATAGTGAGGCTGTATTACTCAAGTAATGTGAAAAAAATTAAAATTAAAGGGCAAAAGACTATATAAGAGGCCAAAGAGACAAAAAAGACTGAACCCAAATAACCACAGAAGTTTTTAATTACCTTCAGTCTATGTTTTAGTGTATGTATGTTTGGATCCATAATCCATACAAATTCTAAAGTAAAACAATTCTGGTTTGAAGCAAATTAAATTTTTTCCCCAACAATAGTGAAGAGTAACTATTTCCTTTTCCATTGCAACCAGAGCAATTTAAACTAACAGGCCACATTTGCAGAAATATAATCAAAGGTTTACCACAAGGAACACACAGCACAAGCTCACTATACTTGCAATCATTTTCTCCAAGAAATCAACACCAACTAAAGAGACCACAGCTTGGATTTAAATCAATTCGAATTTGTGATATACCAAATCCAAATGGATATTTAAAATCTTCGAAGTGTAAACAACCTCATTTTCCACAGAATACAGTGTAGCCCAGGATATATTTACATAACATATAATGCACCTGGCATTGTGCTAGGTTCTAGAGACACAAAAACAAATAAGACATGGTCTCCTGCCTTCGAGTAGCTTCTGTCTGGTGGGGAAAATTATAAATATACACAGAGAATTATAAGACAAAGAATCATAGTAGAGAAGTTTGCAGAATATTATGGAAACACAGGGGAGGGACAGATAATCTAGTTAGAATCAAAGTCATGAGTAAGAAAATATTATGGAAACTGTAATTTACCATACAAATACAACAATTTTAGAAGCTGCTATTTGACAAACTAGTATTTAAAAATGTTACATATAGAGAACTACAAAGCTTGCATAGCAAATTAATTTGAACAAAATTATTTAAAATGCATTCGTCTGCAGGCAACATTTTTTAATTACAAAACATTATTCTTCCTAAAAGTTCACTACACTTGAAGATTTATCTTCATTAATTTCTATCTGGTAGGGGAAGACATAATTTTTCAAGACTAACATTCCAAGGATGGTCTCAATTTTGTGATAAAGTGACAAAGTCTTCCTAAGTGCAAAGAAGAATGCATCCCAGAGCTGGAGTTCAGTAGTGCCATCTAGAGCAGGAGTCCTCAAACTTTTTAAACAGGGGGCCAGTTCACTGTCCCTCAGAACATTGGAGGGCCATTTGAGAGTGTGGCACACATTCCACACATGCGCACTGTGGGCCCGGGACCAGTCGGCTGCTAAGCAGGACAGGCAGCGGTGGCAAAAACACCTGGTGGGCCGGATAAATGTCCTAGGTGGGCCACAGTTTGAGGATGCCTGATTCTAGAATCTACTTGGTCAATTTAGGGCCTGAGGCAAGGTAGAGTCCAAAACCCTGTGAAATCAGGAACTAGATCAATACCCAACCAAGTCACCATGAAGATGAGTTCTGGGATGAATCATCGCATTACATGTCTTACCAAGTGGAACAGTAATTTGTTCTGTGGTTATGGTCACTGACACTGTTGACAGTGTTTATCGTGTGGTGAGTTTCACAAACAATACAGTGTATATGTTCATTACAAGAAAAAAGTAAGGGTGGTTTAGAAAATGGGGCTAATGCTACTGTATGTTAGGACCCAAGAACCACAGGAAAAGAAGAGGACATTTGGCCAAATAGCTCACACAATTAAAATGCCATTAGCTTCAACTATAAATTCTGTTGATGTATTGAAGGAGCTCAAAATTTCACCCCAAAATATGATTCCTTGATATTTTGAATTAAAGGCCCTTCCAGATAAAAAGGCATGGGAAGGGGCTTTCCCTCTATCTGCATAAACTGGACTGATGGATCACCAAAAGATCAAAAAGAAAATGGACTTCTCTTCTTCTCCCTGTTATCTCCATATATTGCAGAATGCAACAAGACCTGACCCAAATCATTTAAAACATAATACCTGTCTCTCAGGTTAATTTGATTTGCTCAGGTTAATTTAATTTTCAAAGAGAATCATTTACAAGTCAATCTGTTTCCCCCATCCGTTCTCCTCCCTAGCACCATTTGTTACCCCTAAACAGAATTATCTATACTCCTCATTTCCACTTCCCTCCAAAAAGACAGGTATAAAAATATCTGAAACTTCACTGGGATACTGAGTAATCACTCTGTGATTTTCCTCATGTGCATGGTAAATAAACCCTTCTCTAATTAATCTGCCTTAATTATGAACTGATCTTTCACCAAACTTTTGGGGGAAAAGGCAAGTTTACCCTCACCCCTACAGTATCCTGCAATTACCTGTTTGCTAAAGAATCTCTTAAGCAATTAACTAACCCCAGACCTGCTAGGAATAGTCTTTCCATGTATACTACCTAACCTCTGCATTACCCAACATCACACCCTCATCTGATCTGAGAAGTCACTCAGCTTCAAGCTTACTTATTACACTTGGCCCACTTACTAGAATTAAATCCAGAATCTTCTCTGAGAGATATTTTCTCAAGTATTGCATAAGAAATCAGTGCTACATTTTTTTTTCTGGAAAATGATCCTCCTTATGAATTTTGCTTTGCTATTATCCACTATAATATCAAAAAATAAATAAAATCCTTCATGATCAAGGTCTAGGCCTTTATCCAAGATTCTCATCTGCTCTTCATCTGTTTCTTTTCCCTCAAAACTTAATAAGCTCACCTGGACATCTTTACAGTGCTTTAGATATGCCTATTGCCTCTGAAGGAATAAAAATATCATTTCTCTGCATGGGTCATTATTTATCATTGAGCAATCACTCCTACATTCTCTTGCTTACTTCACTAATTCTCAGTCGGAGGCTACAGAAAGATGAGATGAATAAACATTCCTCTAGAAGTTGTTCTGTGAGTCAAAAGGCCCTAAAAGGAAAATGGTTTTTTGCCCTAAGAAAAAACTGGAGAATAATCCCTAGTGGGTGATTTTAGGCACTTGTGGTCAGAGGCAATCTGGCCTGAGGGAAGTCCTTACCCTGAGCCACTATTACCAGTCTACTCGACCAGCTGTGCGGAACTCTGGCTTCCCATAAAATCAACTTCACTGACCGGGTGGCAGTTCATGATTTTGAAAATTCCACTTAAAATGGAAATTTTCTAAAATGGTTCTGTTGCTCTGGTTTGCTGACAAGCAACCTTTACAAATTTGGCAAGAAACCCCTGTCGCCCAGCTGCCTGCGATTTACTGTCCTTGGGCACAGACAGTCTCCAGCTTGGCTGCTGAGCTCTACACAGCTGGCACTGCCATTGCCTCTGGCAATGTGGTGTGGTGGAAAGCACAGTGGATGGAAGCTTAGGAGACCCGGGACCTGTCCTGCTTCTGTCACTAATGAGAATGCCCTTAAATTTCCTGTACTTTGGTTTCCGCATCTCAAAGCTCCCTTCTAGCTCTAGTCAGGTAGTTATTCCACCAGCAGTTACTAAGCACCTTTTATGGGCTTTATGTGTAACAAACCCTACCCTCAGAGATTTCATAGTCTGATGATTCTCTGATTCTATACACAGCCAACTTGCCATCTTCTATGCTAAGAAAAGAAATGCTGCTGATAAATCCAAAATCAATTCCAACATCTCATTTTGGCCAACTCTTTTAAAACTTTTCCACCAACTTCTATACAAAGTAACAATTGCAGAATAAATGAAATACCATCACTTTTAGTCTTTCTTCCCTACTCCCACTAGGACTCTACATTTAAAAATCAAACCAAAAAAGGAGACCGGATGAGGAAGAGGAGATGAGACTGGATGAGGAAGAGGAGACAAGACCAGACCAGACAAGA
>VBSM01002217.1:18874299-18884382 GCA_008086735.1 Cheirogaleus medius
AGCAAACTTGGAAAATCTCCAAAGGATCCTTACCTCCCTGCCTTTGTTCATGCCTTCCCACGTATCTGATCTTCCTCATCTTCATCTACCATAATCCTACCTATCCAAAAGGCCTAGTTCATAGGCTTCCTCCTAGAAGGTGTTTGTGGACAGCTGTCCTTGAAGTGATCCATTTCTCCTACCTAATCTTTGGCTGTAAGCACTTAAGACAGGCATCACTCCTAGCCTTACCATATAATTAGTGATGTATAGGACACCTCCTCTGTGGAGGACATGTGTTGGTTTTTGCTTGCCTAATATCTTCTCCCCTTTTTAGTAATAGCAACTTGATTTTCCTCTGGTGAACAACATTCCCTCACTTTTAATCTATATAATTTGGATGGGGTCAACCCCACTTCCAAATCCAGAGGTAGGCATATGACATAGGCCTATTCAGAGTTACTATGATGGGTTCAGTGAAGGGCAGGTGACTCAATTAAAAGCATTGAGAATGACTCCTAGGACTTTTGCTGGGACCATTGGCATAAAAACCTCTATTTTTGCTACAACTGGATGTAAACATGGGGCTGTGAGGGGCTTTCACATGGAAAAAAAATTCCTGAGGATAAAGCCACCCAAGAGCAGGTTATAGAAAGAGACCCAATCTGGAGGATAACATTGTTGGAAACCCTTGGATCTTAGATTCAGCTACTCCTAAAATAGAGGTAACCTGCCTAGGACAAATAAATTCTGTCCCCTGCCCACATTCTTTTTCTCCTTTTAAGCTAGTTTGTGTTGGGTTTCTATAATGTAGAATTGAAAGATAGGAGCACATCCTCAATTTGTTTATGAACTTTAAGGGGCCAAACGATCTTTTTAACTTTACATCTCTTAGCATAGTACCTGGTAAGACAGAGGGTCCTCGAGGTGTGATGTTGAGTCATTCAATATCACTTTTCCTGAGCACCTACAATGAGCTGATAAGCACTGGAACCACAAGGAATAATTAGGCATAGTCCTTGCCCTCAAGGAGTTCTGAATTTAGTACAAGGAAGAGGTATGAAAATGAACACTTTATAATATAACTTGGGCTATAATAGAAATCTGAACACATTTTTGTGGGATTCCAGAGAGTTGGAGGTTTGGGGAGATAGGATGTGGGAAGGCTCCTCAGAGAAGGTGACATCTGAGTTGAGTTCTTAAAGAACAAATAGAAGTTCCTAAGCAGAGAAGTGGGTATGGGGAAAAGGTGTCCCAGGGATGAGGTGTTCCAGGTAGAGAGAACAAGATTATATATTAATAATTATAAAATTAATAATAATATCACCATTTCCTATTCTCCTGTGGCCTCTTCACAAGCTCATTCCTCTTTCTTTTCCTCTGCCTCATCTATCAGTGGAATCATCATAGTGGTTAAGAGCACAGGCTCTGAGCTCTGAAAGATTTTGGTTCTGCCAGATGGGGTGCCTTATGCCTATAATTCCAGTGACTCAGGAGGCTAAGGTAGGAGGATCACTTGAGCCCAGGAGTTTAAGACCAGCCTGAGCAACATGGTGAGACCACATCTCTACAAAAATAGAAAACTGAGCCAGGCGTGGTGGTACATGCCTGTAGTCCCAGGTACTCAGGAGGCTGAGGCAGGAGAATCACTCGAGTTTGGGAGTTGGAGGATGCAACAAGCTGTGATAATGCCACTGCATTCTAGCCTGGGCAACAGAGCGAGACTTTGTCTCAAACAAACAAAAAGATTTGGTTTTGCCACTTACTACACACATTACCTTGAGCAAAATCACTTACATTTTACAAATAAGAGCAATAGTGTATTTGCTTGAGAAGACTGTCAAGAACATTAAACAAAATTATAAATAAATAAATACATACATACATAAATAAATAAAATCAAAGCAAAAGAGTGATGAAACAGGAAAGACAGACAAGCTTGGATAGGAGTTAGATAATCAGCCACTGGAACAACAAAAAGCTGCCCAAATTGATGCTGAAGAAAAACACACTTTAAATAATACCAGATAAAAATGTCAGATTATTCTGCATGTAAAGATGTCACATTGAAAACTGCTTAATGAATAACCCACAGGATAATGAACTTATGCCAGTATGTGGCATGATGACATTATAGTATCTTCTAAGAATCATCATCATCTGTTTCTCAGCTGATTTCAATCTATCCCTTCTTTTGAGAAACCTTCTCAAAACTTACCATCCTCTGACCCCAGGATACCCTCCTTGATCAGTATCATTCAGTGTGTCCATTTAGCTGCCCAGATCTCCACAGAACACAGCTGGTCCATGGATTCTCTCCCATTATTCATATGTTGCTTTGCGAGTTTGTGTATGATTTCTCTTCTACAGCAGACTTGAAATTCTTCAGAGGTGGTACCTTACATGGTGAGTATGCTTAAGCCCATGGTGAGTATGCACTCACTGGTATTTTCTGCCTCCTTTGGCTTCACATCTTCCAAAGTCTATTACGCTAAGATAGAAATCTAATATTACTTTGAAAAGAGGGAATTCTTCATTGAGCATTGGCATCATACATATCAGTAGAAGAAAAAAGCTTGCTATTTTCATGGAAAACTAGACACAATACAAAGAAGCAATAAATAGGGGTGGTACAAAAGCAAAGGGAAGAAATGGAATTTAAATTAGGAATTTAAGGAGAGACCCTGAATATCAACAGAAAAGGAATATCTTTTAGATGGTCTAGAAGTGATTAAAAAAAAAAACTGTGTTCTATTAATAATTTCCCACTATAGAAACAGCCAGTTGAGTGACCTGTATCAAATCACTTATCTGAAAAAAAGCATGCTGGTATTTACTGTTTACAAAACTCTAATAAGCTAATACTAAAATTAATGTGAAATTCTGGAAAAAATATTCATGTAATTCTATACTGTTATGAAAAAGCAAAGTAGTACAACAGTTGGATTTAGGACAATAAGCATTTCTTCAGGGCCTGCCACGGCCCCAGGCATTATGCTAAATCTTCTCTTACAAAGATGAACAAGACCTGGCCTATACCCTTGAAGAGCTTACATTCTACTTCCAAACTCAACAAAAGCTTTCTCAGAACAAATTCAATCTAACACACCAACATCTGTTACTTATGGCAATTAAAATAAAGAAAACTTAAATATGCTCACAAGTATATACTCTTGAGAAAAGGAAGATATTATTGTAAGAAAATCAGGACAACACAGCCAGCTGGTTTGTTCGAGGTCACACAATGAGGTAAAGTGGAAGTAAAGAAAACACCCTAGGGCACTTTGAGTTACAAACCAGGGTTATATGCTTTCTGGAATCACAAAGGGCCAAGCAGCTTTCTTTTTCTTTCTTTTCTTTTCTCTCCTCTTTTTTTAACAGCTGGGAAAGTTATGGGGTGAGGTGCCTGATCCAAAAACGTTACTCTTTTGGCTTTGCTTAGTTTTGCAAAAATGAGAAGGGTTTCAAATAGACATTGCATTTTTGTAGTCCATTTAACCCTCCAGATATTTTCCTACTTAGTCAACCATTTAATTTTGCATCTTAGTTGAAAAAATATCTTCCCCACCCCTTATCAATTTCTATATTATTTTCCATTCAATTTGCTAATGAGTTCCCTTTCATCTATAAAGAGATAGGACTTTGTAATTGTACATATCAAAGATATTTAGCCAAATAAAATTGGTGTTGATTGGGAAAACAGCTATAAAATAAAGTCCATGATCTCCTTGCTTAAAAATATTCAGAGATATCTGCACACACTGATTCTACTGACCACTCCATGGGCCTCTCTTCCCAGCTAGGGGAGAAAAAACATAAAAAGCTACAGTTTATGGCATCACAGACAAGGGCAGTATATTTTTTATCTCATTCCATTTGGTACAGATATACTGCCCATACATTCTGTGCTAAGGTAGTTTTAAAAACAATGCATTCTCCAGTCCCTCTATTCTGCCTCAGATTTCACTAATGAATCACTGGACAAGGTGATGACCAGTCTGATACTACCTACCAAAGCACAATCTACTCCACTGTGACAGTGGACATTAATAGAACCTCTAAAAAAGCATATGAATTCTCAAAAAAGTGGTCTCTGATAAAAGAAAGGAAATAAGTATATTGAAAAGAAATCTCCCATGTTTATCACAGCACTACTCACAATAGCCAAGATACAGAATCATCCTAAGTGTCCAACAACAGATAAATAAATAAAATGTAGGGGATATATATATATATATATATATGCACACACACAATGGAATACTATTCAACCATAAAAAAATGAAATCCTGTCATTTACAGCAACATGTATAAGCCTAGGGGACATTATGTTAAGTGAACTAAGCCAGGCACAAAAAGACAAATACTGCATATTCTCACTCATGTGGGAGCTAAGAAAGTTTATCTGAAGGAGGTAGAGAATAGAGTGGTGGTTACCAGAGGCTGAGAAGGGTAGCGGGCATCAGGAGAGGAAGACAGTTTGGTTAATGGGTACAAAAATATAGTTTGATGGTACAACAGAGTCACTACAGTTATCAACAATTTATTACATATTTCAAAATACCTAGAAGATAAGACTGGGAATGTTATCAACACAAAGAAATGACAAATGTTTGTGGTGATAGATACCCCAATTACCTTGAATTGATCATTACACATTATATGCATATATCAAAATATCACGTGTACACCATAAATATATATATTATGTATTAATAAAAAGAGTAGTCTCTAAATGCAGATCAGAAATGAAGAACTAAAGCATTTATCACTGTGTAACGGAGTCAGTCTTCATCGTGGATTATGAAATAGATCTATTAGAACAGTTTTCTAAATGTACTGAAAAAAATCTGGGCTTGAGACAACTTGATTCCACTTACCAGGTCCACACTGCCCCCATTAATGCCAGGAGAGTCTTTTTCCCTCCTGCTTTACCTAGCTATTTTATCCACTACCTGACCTCACTCTACATCTTCTTCCTCCTGATAGTTTCTGTAATACCAGGGTGAAAGAACACATTTATCTTTCTGTAGCTACATTTTTTCCTTAAAAAATGAATTATCACTTGAACATTTAGATCACAAAGCATATGACAGATTTGATTATCAACAAAATGATGAACAAAGTCTTTTTTAAGGTGATCATGCATTCTTCAACCAGGGATCTAGCCAACTCAGTGAGTTGACTACATATTTAGATTTCAGCCTCAGGACTGGGTTGATTTTTCTTATCACTTGCTTCCTCTGCCCCATTAACAAAAGGTGTCACATTTTTTTCTTCACCACAGTTTCACCTAGGACCCCAATCACTCAGAATCTGTTAGAATTTCTACACATTAAAAGATCCACATCCTTTATTATCTATCAGCAAAAGAAATATCTATTTTTCCACTGCTAAATTTGGTTCTCAATTTAATTTCTACCACGTAATGATGATATGTGCAATTTTTGTCCTGTTGTTTGTTTGTCTGTATACAAAGAACCCCCAAAATCAATGTCCTGATTGGGCACAGTGACTCATGCCTGTAATCCAGCACTGTAATGCTGAGGCAGCCGGATCACTTAAGCCCAGGAGTTTGAGACAAGCCTGAGCAACACAGTAAGACCCCATCTCTATAAAAAATTAAAAATAGTCAGGCATGGTGATGTATACCTATAGTCCCAGCAACTGGGGAGGCTGAGGTGGGAGAACCACTTAAGCCCAGGGGTTCAAGACTGCAGTGAGCTATGATTGCAACATTGCACTCCAGCCTGGGAGACAGGGTGAGAGAGACAGACAGGAATGAATGAATGCATGAACGAACAAACGAATAAATAAATAAATAAATATTAAAGTCCAGTTTAATATCTTAGATTAAATTTAGCATTGCCTAGATTTTATTCTATTCATTTAATTACCCTTTGTTGCTAAAATACTAGAAAATAGAGCAGATTTCTCAGCAGCTGGGCCCTAATTTAGAATCGGTAAGAGATGAATAGATTTGGGTAAGAGGACAACAACATTTGGCATTAGACACGGTGAGTTATAGTCTAGGTTATAATTTTCAATGTGATTAAAAACTTTAAAGAATCTTGACAGTGGTTTGGAATGAAGTAACAGCTGTAGTATCATAACGTTACAGCTATCGCTCTGTGTCATCAGAAATCTCAAAATGGCTAAAGATTACATTAAATTTTCGTAAGTATACTAATGACATAATTTGATGCAGATTAGATGGTAAAAGGTTGTTAATAGATTCTGTCATCCACATTACCTGTAATAAGTCAAAAAGAAACCAGTAAAATGTCACCAGTCAGTATAATAGATGACCAATATTTTAACAAAAATGAAGACAGACAAGAGAGTCATGCTTGAAAGAGGGGAAGCAGGGAAGGGAAGAGAGAAGATAATGAATTCTGAATGAAGAATCTGACATTCTAAACCACTACCCCAGCAAGACCTTTTCACTTACATAGGAAAATTCTATTATAAACCCTAAGTTAGGACAGAAGATTATAACAACACAGTAGTTTATGAGATGATTTCAATAGTGGGGGGCGGGGTTTATTCCACGGCACAATTGGATTAGTGATATGAGGGCATTAGGAAAAAAAAGCCAATTAGGTCAAAGTACAAAAAGTATACAGATGAACTAATAAACTCATTTGTGTAAACTATGAATAGGAAATCACAAATGAATTGAAGTTCATAATCTTGTCTAGTCTCATAGAAAATATAAAAGAAATATAACACAGGGTCTAGGATCTCTAATGATTTTTAGAGCTAGAATGTGACATAAACAAAGAAGGAGACAGCATATCATTCTGGGTCTAATAAACAAACTAGAACAAAAGGAGGTGTTTTGCTGATACAAGTAACTAGGTAATAAAACAACCTAGAGATACTACATGGAATGCTCCCTGGAAAACCATCTTGTCAGGATCAAGCACCCATCTCTAAGGTACAAGCAGCAAATGTCTTTTGGCCACCTTCAATCACAGCATTCACACCCACTGAAAAGGTAACCCATATTCTCTTAAGGATCATCAGTCCTTGAACGGTTGTCATTCAATAGTTGTCACAGTGAGGAGTGTGGTTGCCATAAGTCTGTGTGTGTGCATGCACACACACACACATACACATGTACTGTGGGGAGAAGGAGTCCTGATACCTGGGAAGATACACCAGAGGAGGACTCATCCTTAACCTCTGCTGATATCGCCCCCCCCCACGCTCCAAGCTTCCACACATGAGAATAAGATGGGCCCATGTCCATAGCATATAACCTGGGTTAAGTTCATGACCAGTGAGTTTCCCTCTCGTATGCCCTCTCTGACTCACATTTGATCAATTCTTGGCATTGCCCCATTCGTTCTTTGTTAGAAATTACTCTTTAACTGCCATTTATCCTTCTGTTTTAGTGTTTTTCTGATTTTTAAGAATCTGAAATGTGATGTAATGATTATTACTCTCTCACTCAGTAACCAACTGTCTTTCAAGACTACCATTACTCCAGCCAAGATATGGAAACAACCTAAGCATCTGTTGATGGATAAATGGATAAAGAAAATGTGGTATATATACATATACGTGTGTTTATATATGTGTGTGTATACACACAAATATTCAGCCTTATAAAAGAAGGAAGTTGCCCAGGCCAAGTGCCTCATACCTGTAATCCCAGCACTTTGGGAAGCCAAGGCGGGAGGATCACTTGAGCCCAGGAGCTTGAGACCAGCCTAGACAACATAGTGAGACCTTGTCTCTACAAAAAGATAAAAAAAATGAGCCAGGCATGGTGGTGCACTCGGGAGGCTGAGGCAGAAAGATCGCTTGAGCCCAGGAGTTTGTGGTTGCACTGAGCTATGATAATGCCACTGCACTCCAGCCTAGGTGACAAAGCGGGACCCTGTCTCAAAAAAAAACAAAAAAAAAGAAATCCTGTCATTTGCAACAACATGGATAAACCCAGAGAACATTATTCTAAGTGAAATAAGCCAGCACAGAAAGACAAATACTACATGATCTCACTTAAAAATAGAATCTAAAAAACCCATTCATAAAAGCAGAGAGAATAGTGGTTGCCAGGGGCTAGACAGTTGGGAAAATGTTGGTCAAAAGGTACAAAGGTTCAGTAATGCACAATGAATAAGTTCTAAAGATGTAATACACAGCATGATGACTATAGTTAATAATACTATACTGTATACTTGAAAATTGCTAAGAGTTGATCTTAACTGTTCTTACCACATACAAAAAAAATGTAACTGTGAGGTAACAGATATGTTAACTAGCTTGACTGTGATAACCACATCAAAACATCACATTGTACACTTTAAATATATACAATTTTTATTTGTCACATATACCTCAATAAAGCTAAGGGGGAAAAGACTACCATTATTCCTAATTAAATGATCTTCCTTGATTTATCATCAACTTGATTTACATTAAATTGGTTTTACATTAATTTACATTGATCTTACATTAAATAAAGTAAGAAAATCATTACTTTCATTGCAAGAAAGGGTATTCTTTAAAGTTAACAGTCCATTTAGTGATATCAGCCAACATTTATTGAGCATTGTGTATATTTCATGCACTGTTCTAAGTGCTTTACATGTATCAACTTAATTAATCCTCTCACAACAACCTTATGAGGTGAGGTTACTATTGCCCCATTTTACAGGTGAGAAAACTGAGATATACAACATGTCCAAGGACACACAACTAATAAGTGAAAGCCAGGATTCAAACCCTGACAGTTTCTAGAAAGGGATTTATAATTAAAACCAGTCACTTTGGATAGAATAAAAATGTCCTAAAATTAGTTAATATTTATGGAGTGTTCGTTTTATCTTTTCAGCAAAAGAAACTGCCAAAGAAGGAACAATTCTTCACTTTATTAACTGAAATACTCTGTGCACAATAATATTCATGTTCCCCCCTTCCTGCTGCCCTTCCTCTGCAAGAACACAGTTCACAGTGCCCCAAGCCCCCTACAACTCAACCCCAAGAAGAGAATCACATTGGGAAGGGTTTTCATAAGGACCATAAAATAAATATGCCTCATGGAAGCATTAATGATAGAAAGCTGGAATAAAAAAAGGATCAATAATACTTATTTTTTTCCTATAGACTTTGGCTTTCTGGCACCAAAAGTATTATCTCTAAAGCAAAATTACAGGAACTACCCCAGATCCCTTCTCTACATGAGTTGCCATCATATAACTGAGGGACACACAGGAACTCTGGATTTTATGGAAGAACTGGCAAAATTCTATTAATAAAAGAACAATATAATTAACAATTAAATTATAAAGTCTGACTAACTGGTACCTGGGGTTGGTACAGAACGCAATAAACAGTTAAAAACAATTAGTTAAAAAAAATAAGTTTCTAAGTCTCAGTTTCCTCAGATGTAAAATGCATATTATAATAATAGCTATATAAATGGTACAATATGAGAATTTAATAAAATTAAATAAGAACTGGTAAATGTGCCTTACAAGATTAAATATTAATTAAATATATAATATAAACACTGAGAATGAGGCCAGGCATTGATGGGATTAAGACCACTGGGACTTAAGGATGCTATGTCTAAGGCTGTGAGAGGATAGGAGGTGAAGGAATTGCCTGAGCAGAAGCCTGAAATAAGTACACATGTTACCTGCCTAGTTGGGGGACATATATCAGCGATCTGGGAGTACAGCAAAGCATGCTCCAACCACAGAGCCTAAGGGGTCTCATGCCTGAAAAGCCACAGGCGGCCTGACATGAAAACTTCTCATGGCTGTAGAGGTAGATTGCAATATGTCAGCCCGGGAGAAGGATCTCAAGGCTTCCATAGTGTTTGTACCCTGGGACAAGTTCCTTCTCTCCCTTTCTCTCAACAATGCCTCAGTTAATGTAAAACCAGTCTCCCAGTGGGAAGCATGTAGTTTCCTTGTTTCTTGATCAAATGGGTCACAGCTACTGACATTAAAGATTTATATCCATGTACATAGCTTGAGCATGGGATAAATCAGTTTACCTTGATCAAAAGGGTTGTACCTACTGAAAAATTACGTGTTTTTCACTTCTAGAAAGGAGAAGGAAATTAGCTAAGACACCTTGTGATTT
>VBSM01002217.1:18884482-18908145 GCA_008086735.1 Cheirogaleus medius
AAACAAAAAACTTGCAGTTGAAATCACTAGCATTCTTACAACCTACCATAACAATCTGAAAAAATTAATGTCTTCTCCTGTGTTCCAATACAGGAAAAATTATTGAACAGACGTTATCATGTTGTCGATTGGATCATCTAAATAGAGACCTTTAAAAATTCTCCAGAAAAACTGAAGTTCAAAAAAAACTATTCCTCACCCCTTCCTAAAAAAGTCTTTATGTAATTGTAAAGAAGTCTTTCAGTTCCATATCCATTACATATTTATTATTCTCATTCTATCTACTACCAAAAAAAACAGATATTATTCCTATTATAAGAAAGAGAAAACCTAGTCAGGGAGTACAGGAAATCCCAAATCTTCTGATCCACAACCTTACTCTTTTTTAAAATTTTTATTATTTATTTTATTTATTTATATATATTTTTTAGAGACAGGGTCTCACTCTTTCACCCAGATTGTAGTACAATGGTGTAAGCATTGCACACTGAAGACTCAAACTCCAGGGCTCAAGCAATCCACCCTCTATAACCTCCCAGGTAGCTAGGATTACAGACACGTAATCCTGGCTGGCTAATTTTTCTATTTTTTTATAGAGACAGGGTCTCACTATGTTGTTCAGACTGGTCTTGAACTCCTAGTTCAAGGGTTCCTCCTGCCTGGGCCTCCCAAAGTGCTGGAATTACAGGCATGAGCCACCACACTCAGCCAACCTTACTTTTTTTACATTAACGCAAGCTAGCTACCAAAAAATAGTTCCCTCATTTTCATGACTCTCATTTTTGTTTGATCTAGTCTTTCTGATAATGTCTGCCTCTAGTTAAACGAAACTAATGTCATGTTTTTCAAGTATTTTAGCCTTTTAAGTAATCCCAGTGGCCAAAGCAGATAGCCCAATTTATAAAATGAGCCCCATGAAACATTACACAAATTCCAATCTATTATAAATGAAGTATAATTTTAATTTAACAAAACAATATGAATTAATATTTAAAAGCCCAAAATATACTGTATTTAAAAATTAACACATCTAAAATTACTTAGGGGCATCATTCCATAAAATTTGGCAACCTCACTGAACAACAAGCAACAGATATATTTGGAAAAATATTACATTATTTAAAAGTTTTCATATACCCACATAAAATATAAATTCACCTCAGAATTTCAGAGAGGGAGGAATCTATAGGAGATAAAACGAATTTTAAATTTAATCTTCCCACAAGTGAATTTAGCATCTTTACATTTGTGTAATATTTGATAGGTCTCATTCTATAAATTAGGCTCTTCTGCTTTGGCAAACAAAATAGCTTAAAAGCCTAAAACGCTTGAAAAACATTATTTTAACTTTGTTTACATCTGGTTGCAATATCTCCATTGTACTCGCTGGTTTGTTCCAGTGTAGAGGAGTTTGATTAACTTTATTTCAAACAAAAATAAAAGGTTAAGGGCAGTGGCAAGAGCACATCATGGCTCACAGAGATACTATACAAACTCACAGTCTAGAATCACAGAATTTTTAAAACTAAAGGATCATTGTAACAAGGAAATACTTTGGAACCCATTTCTCCCACTGATCCAAATAATACACTGTTTTTTTTTCTCTTTCACAAAGTTCCTAATTGAAACTATATCTACAGAGCAAGACACAGGCATCTCCATGTCAGAAAGTTAATGTAGAAATTCCCTTTGCTATTTTACTTCTGAGTATACACTTCCAGCACAATTGTTCGCAAAGGGAAAATTTAAGCTTTTGCACATCTGTGTTTTGGCCAAGTAACGAGTTTGATTTGGTTTTGTCAATTAATTTATCAGCTGTTCAGCTGAACAACAGCCTCAATCCTCTGGCCAGCAACAACTAAATACAAGGAAAACTTGAGCACATCACTTCCTGTAAGAAATCTTGGAAAAAATCCTGTCAAACTACAAATCCATTACTCTTTAGGCAGACACTCCAGTCTCCCCAGATCTCCTATTTCACTCACCACACATGAGCATATACTCATATCGCCCATGGTCTCCTGGCTTGTCCCTACTGTCCTAAGTCCTAAAAGTTTAACATGCAAAATGACTTTGTAGTTAGTTGATCTACATACTCAGACTTTCTTCAAATATTTCCTCATTTAAAAAACCCATTTTTAAAAAAGTGGACAGAGCATGGGCTTCAGGAGTGTTTCTTGAGCCAAACCCAGAAGAGCAATCCCTTTCTTCAAGAAGAGCTGCCCATCCAAGACGTGTCCTTTCACCCTTGCTGGCTAACCTCATTCTGGCTTATTCTAATATCCTTCATTTGTGTAGAGTGGTTTTGAAGAACCCACTTAGAATCTTCAAATGTTTTACCATAAGTATGTGTCTACTTAACTTCATTTCAAGGCAAGTAGAGCTCACCACCACTTTTTTTTGTCACTGCCAGAAATAATGTGAACTACACACACGATTAAGCTTTCACAGTTTCAAATTAGGCTACTGCAATTTTTGAAGTCAATATTCTATGATAATTTTTATTGTCAGCCCATAGTATTTTCATATAAGTATAGCCATTCATGGGGGAATATTTCTGATATCTAATAATGCAGCGACTTAGAGTTAAAATTTATTACATGCCATCTCCCAATGCCAAGTCCCAACTATATGAGTTCATTTCTACACTGACATTATATTTGTTGTCAAAAAGACTTTACATATTTCCTTAATCAAGGAAATAAAAAGATCCAAATTTGGAATATTTTATATATTTAATAGAATGGGAACATTTCGCAATAGGAAAGGCTAACGAGTAAGCAAGTATTATCCTGATAAAATGTTCTTGTGTAATCAAACTAGAGTCAAGGTTTTAAATTTTGATTTCCTTTATTATTTGATAATTAACTTAGTCTCTATCCAAAGGAAAAACAATACATCTTCATGGTTGAATATTATAAAGATATCAAATAGAGAAATAAAATTAAAATGGCCTTAGATATGAGAAGAATTAGTTTCACCAGCACTTAGAAAATATTTACATTATACATTAGAGTTCACTGTACATTCATTCAATAAATATTTATTATGTGGAAGAGACAGTGTCAGGTGCTGGTATTATTGCTGTAAACCAGAAAAATTTGCTTCCTGTACTCACGAAGTTTCCTGTCTGGAAAATTTACTATCAATTCAATTTAACAAGTATTTATCAAGCATCTGTAATAAACTAGCACCATGTTAACTCATTTGAGGATATGAAAAAGCTAACATAGGATCCCTGACTTCCTTTCCATGTCTCTAGAAATAAAAAGTTTATATGAATGAAGTGCTTTTAGAAAACAATACAAACTGACTGTTGGTTACTATAAATAAAAATCATAGAATTTGAACATTGTTTCTGAATCCTTTTGGTAATGAGATATGCTATGTGAAGTTCTAAGAGTCCAATCTAAAAGACTATCTTTTTAGGCAATCTTCAAAAACCCCAGCAATATAGCAAAGAAGAAAAAAAATTAGTAGTATTCTATTTCATGAGTACATTGTGAAATGTGGGTCTCTTTTTTTCCTAGTAAGGGCAAATAAAATATTATGTCCTCAAATACATAAAGCATTATTGAACACTCAGTCTAATTTTCTTATTTATTTTTATTTTGCATTTTAATAAGTCACATGAAAAGTAGATACTGTGTCTGAACATTTAAATTGACTTATATTAAGCTTAAAAGAGAGCTAGCTAATTGTCTTAGAGCAGAAGACTAGAAATGAAAAGCCTGGAATTTTCTGAGTGTCTCACAAACTCTCCTGAGAGGAATATGGAAATTATCCAAAGATTTTTATTTAAGTAGCTTTGGAAAAAGTAGTGGATATGTTAAAGAATAATCTATTTTTAATAACAAAATCAAAGCACTGAGGAAAGTATGTTTACAAATTGAGTATTTTGATTTAGATAACAGATATAAAGTTAGAAATAATTTTTAAAAAATCATTCCACTGCCATGGAAAACAGTTTGGCTGTTCCTTAAAAATTTAAACATAGAATTACTATATAACACACAATCCCACTCCTAGGTATGCCCAAAAGAACTGAAAACAGGTACTCAAACAAGTACACGTACACTCGTGTTCACAGCAGCACTATTCACAATTGCCAAAAGGTGAAAATGGCCCAAATATCCATCAATGAATGAGTGGATAAACAAAATATGGTATAAACACATAATGTAATATTATTCAGTCATAAAAAGGAATGAAGGACTGATACAAAGTGGATGAACCTCCAACACATTATGCTAAGTGAAAGAAGCCAGACACAAAGGTTACATATTATATAATTCCATTTATATGAAATATTCAGAATAGATAAATCCATAGAGAGAAAATTCAGGTTTCTGGTTGCCAGAGGCTAGGGGAATCAGGTAATGGGAAAAACTGCTTTAATTTGGAATGATGGAAATAGTTTGGAACTGAATAGAGATGGTGATCACACAACACTGTGAATGTACTAAATATCACTGAATTCTTCACTTTAAAATGGTTACTTTTATATCATGTGGATTTTACCTCAATAAATTATTTTTTTAATGCTATATCACTCAAACTTCTGATGACACACGGGACAGTAACTTTTGGAAAAATATAGGCATGGACAAGTCTAAGTTTAAAAGTGATCACAAATAGATACTGAGTGTAGAAAAGTTTTAAGAATATCTTGAATAATTTATTTTGTTTATATCTTTTCTTTATATGTATACTTCAGTGTGATAAATCATAAAATTTGTGTCTAAATAAATCTCAAAGAGTTCTTTCAGTACATAAAAAATAAATATTTAAGTAATAAGAAAAAATTTATTTTGATTTAAAATAAACATATTTTCACTTGTACCTGAATTTTTTTAAAAAATCAATGATGCTACTTAAGGAGACTATCTTGTTCAGGTTGTGTGGATCAATCATGGGCAAAGAAGACAGTTTTTTGAAACAAGCAAAGTAGTTAAAGACAAAGCCAAGAAACCATCTTAGAAGAATTTAAACTGGGCGTCCTCAAACTACAGCCCGCGGGCCACATGCCGCCCGCCTAGGACATTTGTCCGGCCCGCTGAGTGTTTTTGCCACCGCTGCCTGTCCTGCTTAGCAGCCGACTCATCCCGGGCCCACAGTGCGTACTCTCCAACGGTCTGAGGGACAGTGAACTGGCCCCCTGTTTAAAAAGTTTGAGGACCCCCGATTTAAACCTTAAATTTCAACAGAGATATGAACATTGACTAGTGAAAGGCTATTAGAAAAATTTAATTTAATGGCAATAGAACTCTTCTAATAAAAAATATCTCATGTAGAGTTTCATACACTTCAGGACAAATTATCTGCATGTAGACAAGACATGACACTAAGTGCCTTCCAGCTGCAGAAGGCTATGAAATAAAACTAAATAAAACTACACATGGTAAAAGTGTTCAATAACCAAGTTGCCTTAAAGCAACAGCAGTCTCAAACAGCATCAGTATGTTATAAAAGAAGTATATTTTACAAATCATATTATTGCAGATTTCATTTAACTTATAAAACTGTCATTTCAAATTCAGTATTACTTGGGTAATTTGAATGTTCCACATAGGCTCAAACATGAGAAAAGTATTTTTAAAATATATTCATAGCATATGGTAAAGACCAAGTTTTAAAAAACTGATCTCATTAACAAAGTTTAGATTTTGGAGTTTAAAAAACTAAGTGCCAGAGAGCACACCTAATGCCCAGATCTTGATTTGGGCATTTGTTGATCTACTTTTCAACAAAAAGAACCAGGGTTCCTTGGAGGATTCTAGGACTGGGGCAAAAGATATACGTGATGAGCCTGTAGCATCTTATAGTGCCAGAAAGTAAGGAAGTGCTCAAAACAAAAACAAAAACATTTCAATGCCTTTGCTACCTTGAGTGGGATATTTTGAGTATCTCCTTGTACATACAATTTCTCTAGAGCAATGGTTCTCAATTGTGGGGTGGGTGAGGGGGGAAGGATTGAGACTCCAAGACATTTGCTATGAATTTGCAGAGACACGTCAATTTTTTCAAGAGCCTTTTAATTTCTTCATCTAGAGCAGAATTTCCCACCCTCAGCACTCTTGACATTTTGGGCCTGATACTTTGTTGGAGGGTGCCCTGCCCATTGTATGAAGTTTAGCAGCATCACTGGCCTCTACCCACTAGGTGCCAGTAGCACCCTCTCCTCCGCTCCAGGTATAATCAAAAATGTACCCAGACATTGGCAAATATCTTAGAGTCTCAGTTCCTTGCCCCCATCCCCACCCTATAAGTGAGAACCACTGCTCTAGGAAATGTCCAGAATACTGAACTAAATAAAATCTGATAGTTAAACCAACAGAACATGCTCAATATTCTGGCTAGCGTAAAGAACTAGCAAGGAGAAGAGGAATCTCAAAGGAAAGGAGTTGGTTTTGTCTTTTTGATCATTTCTCTTCTTTCCCCCTCAGCAATCAGCAATAAGGCCTTTTTAATGACTGGTTTAGCACTGTACTCCTCCTGATCCCCTAACTTTATTCCCACTGCTGCTTAACAAGCCTCGTGGCAGAAAAGAGAAAAGCCCTACTGTTTGACACACTTCACAAAAGCTGTCTTTCAAAGACACTGGGCTGAGAAGCAATTTAATTAAAGATGGAGACAAAAGCCTGCCAGTTAAGTTCAGAAACACCAAATAAGGAGGGTGCTACGGTTTCTGAAATCCCATCTCTTCTGCTGCTAGTAAAAAAGCTCACTGAGCCCAGAGTACTAAAAGAATTGCCATAATGTATTTGGGGTGTGAAATTGAGAAATGTTCACCTATTCCAGTGAATCACTCTTCCATAACATTTGAAAAGAAATGCAAGTATACTCCCCTTGGGCAAACACCTGTTTACAAACAGGAACATGTGATTAACAGAGACCAGTTTCTTTTACACCTTGTGCCAAATTCAGTGTAACTCATTTGGCTTCTGCCAGAATTGGATTCTAATCCTGTGTTCTAGACAATTAGCTACAATCTTTAGCTTCTCGTTACTTATTTTAGCTAAAAGCAGAGAAAGATTTTCCACAAAGAGAAATGGGCATTGAATAGTTAATATAAATATTCTTCAAAATAGTAAGGTAATTCCACAAATTCTTAAACTGGACTAGAACTTTAAGTGCAAGTCTATTTATATATATAATGTCATATATTCTCAAAGAAGAAATTTATAGATCAAATGAACAAACAGGCACATTGACACTATGTTCTAAGCCTATGTTTTTAAAAATAGTAAAAGAAATTTGTTTCATCTTTACTTTTTTCTTTCATTCAGAAAATCAACTTTTACATTTTTCAGATGTGTTCCATTCACCCTTTCCTCTGGTGAATTTTACATTACCTCTTAGATAGAGTGACATAAACAGTTTAGACAAATGAGACATTTTCTATAAGTACTACTTTAAAAAAAAAGCACAGATTCATCCAGGCCAGACAACTGTCTCTGTCTCTTTTACAAGCACACCTGAAGACTCCATTTAAATTGTATTGTGCTGATCTCAGGGCAGAACTAGCGAATTGTCTTAGAGCAAAAGACTAGAAATTAAAAGCCTTGAATCTTTTCTATTCTGCCACTTGCTGTGTTGTTTTGACAAGTCACTTAACCTCTTTGGACTTTTATTGATCTATAAATGGCAACTATTTGGCAAATGATAGGGTAATTTATGGAAAGGACATTTTAAAAGCATTGGCTAAAAGTAGTTAAATTAAAAGTTAAATTGTATTTTTAAACTTTAAATTGAGATACTGGGGTCTTTAACACTCTTTCCAGACACAATTTCACTATAGTTTTTTCACAGATAAATATTTCATGCTTCCAGACAAACTAATCTTGAGTTCAAAATTATCACCTAGCTAAGGAAAATACCAAAGACTCTTTATCCTAAGATTACCATACATGCTTTCTGTATATTCTGTGAAACATTTTAGTGCAAGGAATTATATCTTATTCTATCAACAAATAAGTTTCAGAAGGCACCTAAACTCTTGATATATGAAAATAAGTATGGTGACATTTCTCACAGAGTCACTATAATGGAAGTGCTTATTAAAACAATAACATTAGCCAAGACTCAAGAGTCCTTTTTCCTTGGTCCAGATAAAGTCTTAAAATCTTGCCCCCAGGACAGGCAGAAGAGAGGTCCTGAAATCTGCCCCACTTATTTCTCAAAGTGCATCAGTATTAAGAGACTAGTTTTGTGGAGGCAGAAACTCCCCTGTGAAAGCATAAGCTAATTTATTTCATTCTTGACGTTCTTGTACCTTAGGAAAATATGTGGTCTCTTCCCAATAACACTTAGTATTATAAGGCTAATTGCTTCTGTGACTCATTAATCAGTATGTCTCATGCATTTTCCAGAAAGATGACCTTTTGTGTAAACAATGTCTGAAGAGGCCCTCAGAAGCCACAGAAGAGGGCAAAAGGATAAATCCTAATCTCTCTCCCAAAGGACTGGCTTTAAAATAGTCTGAAGTGTACGTATGGCTCCCCTCTTAGGGGCCACATATGCATTCTCCACCTTGCACCATGGAGACCAAGTCTCAGACCTACTTACTCCTCATCCCACTTAATTAACAGTGTCACTCGTTTGTTCTACAAAGGTTCTCTATTTAGGAAAGGTTCTCTATTTAGGAAAATCATCTCAGAATCAGAATCAGTTATTAAAAGTTAATCAGTAATCCTTTCATTTATGGCCTATTTGTCTTATTTTAAAACTTGAACTTTTTTGGATGATGTTACATCTTGCCACTTTTTAATCAAAGTTCCATCAGATACTTTTTTAGGTGATGCAGGGACATTATTTAGTAGGATCGTACTACATTCAAGGTTTTGTTATCCACGACAGCAATCCTAAACTTTCCATTTTATCTGGAAGAGACATTTACTTACCCATAGCTAGGATACAGAAGACAAATACTTCAGGGGAGAAAAAACAAGAGAAATCCTGGTTTTAATTCAGGTTTTTCTTTTTTAACTCAAAAACACAGAACCATAAAACCCACTTAGAACAAAGCAAAACAGAGTCTTTTAATAACCACTTTTAATAACCACTTTAAAATGACTCTTTGTATTTGACTAATGTAAATTAGTACAGGCACAGGTTTAAGAGGAAAGACTCTGAAGTGAAGATACCATCTTATTTCTTTTTTTTTTATTTCAGCATATTATAGGCATACAGACACCATCTTATTTCTTTTATTATCTATCTTTCCTTACATTAATTATTACAGTGATACAGATGCCACTGTGTAAATGATGCTTTCTTAGTTAATGCACAGTTTTTTCCTTTGATATGAAATAAATTCTGGTACCCACATTCAAATTCAAAGCCTGTGGGAAATTTAACATTACCTAGCAGTTTAAAAGATTTCAAATTAAAGCATACATTTTTAAAAACTTACTATACCCACATCAGTTCCAAGATACTCAGTCCCCATACCTCTGTGTACTATAACTAAAAATATTTATTTCTAAGATTAAACAAAAATTGTTCACCAAAACCTACAAATACTACATAAATACTCGCATCTTGGATTCATGGGCTGTGTATGTGCACATGTGTGCTGGATCCCATGCTTCTGCTTTGATAGAGAATTTTTCCCCAGCACAATAATTTCATTATCTCCACATATTCCAAATATTTCTGAAATTGCTTGTTATTAAATATAAAGGGCAGGCATAATGACTTACTCAATAGCACTAATTAAATAAATGATTTCCTCTTTTTAAATATTGTAACAAAATACGTTGAGCCAAATAAACAACCACTTATCACTAACAGCTCTGTTAAAATAGAACACAAAAGGGGCCAACCCAGATTCTTCTTATAATCCCCTGTGGTTCTGATCTTCCCTTAGTTACAGCCCCAATTCAGACAAGGCCTTTTTAAAGAAAATCAATACCCTAATTACTACACCACATGGGGATGTTTTCACCATTGATGGTTTTCTACCATCTTTAATGCCATAGTAGACAGGGACCGTTATTGGTGAAATTAAGCCTAGTAGAAACAAGACTAACTCAGGTTGCCTTGAGTAGCAATAGGACATGCAGGCAGTATTTTGAAAAACAAAAAACAAAAAAAGAAGGGGGAATAACTTGTTAAGAATTTCTTTCTGATTTAGTAAACTGACTTTCTTTGAAATATGAACAAATTATCTGGTCAGAGGCAGATTTACCTGAAAAATTACAGAGGGTGGCAGTGGCCCAGAATCTTTATCTTATCTCATCAGAAACATAGAGGTTTCCTGACAGCAAAACAGCTACAGAGGCTATGCTGTGTGTTCTTCACGTTCCCTCTCACTGTGATCATCAACAGCTCTCAGGCAGGATTCACTATCACCATCCATATTTTATAGATGAGGAACTGATGTCTTAGGAGGTCAACTGACTTGCCAAAGAAGACACCAGGGAGTGTCAGAGCCAGGGAACACCCATGCACCTGGACACTTAAGGACAATAAAAGCAGCTAGCATTTAATGAATACTTTGCATACATCATCTCAACCGTCACAACTTAATAAACCGGGTATAACTGGTATTTCCTCCTCTTTACAGAGAAAAATGAGTCGTAGGGGAATTGTCACTTGCCAGTGGCCAAGTGACAATTAAAGAACTGCTCTTACAACAAGAAGATGAGTCTTGGGCTTTAAGCTTTGGAAATCCAGAGTAGAGTTTTCCCCTGGCCAAATCTTTGCTGATGGGGAGAATAGTCCATAAAGCCAAGAATAGTCCATAAAGCCATAAACCCGGAGACTGTGTCTTCCCTTCTAGACATGCTCTTTTTAGCTCAGAATTCCCTGCCCAAACTGCCCTAAGACCACTTTCAGGGCCTCTTCTCCAAATCCTTCCCCTGGGCTGACTATACAGTATGTGTGCACATGCCCACATCTATCTGCCTACAGTACAGTAGCCATTGCAATTTAGGTGGCATGACCTCAGCTACAGAGATGTGCCATGATTTGTCTGAGCCAACCATGATAACTTCATCCCTCTTGGCAGTGACTGGTTCAGGGACCTGGCCTAAACTACTCAATACTTAATATTCCTCCAATATCAAATATTGCTTCCCAAACAGGTAGATGATGCAATGCAGACCAGACAGAAATAAGGAAAAGTCTCCTGGGAGCTTCTTGGAGTTTATGTCCTCTAAGAGTAAGCCTCTGAACAGTGTGTGCAGCTGTGAGGTCCAGAAGTGCTGTAGATATCTCATTATTACCAGCCTGGGGAAGAAACCAAAACACAGAGGAAGACAAGGCCAAGGGAATCATAGAGCAACAGAATGGAAGCCACTGGGTTAAAAACAACTCCGAATCCTCTGGACTTGCAGTTATATGAACCCATACATTTCCTTATTGTTTAATCCCAATCATCTCAAACGGGTAGATTCCAAAGCCCATGCTCTACACCATGCTACAATACTGCCTCCCATGCAGTGTGGGGGTGAAGGAGGGGAAGGGACAGCACTAACATCCAGTGAAGGGGTTCCCAAGGGTCTTAAGTCCTGCTCACATCCAGAGCAACATGTACAGTTGACCCTTGAACAATGAGGGGTGAGGGGCACTGACCCCCTGCACAGGCAAAAATATATAAATAACTTTTGACTCCCCAAAACTTAACTAATAGCCTACAGTTGACAGGAAGTCTTACTGATAATATTAACAGTTAATTAACACATATTTTGTATGTTGTATGTATTATACACAGTATTCTTATAATAAAGTAAGGTAGAGAAAAGAAAATGTTATTAAGAAAATCATAAGGAAAAGACAATATATTTGCTATACATTTAGTGGAAGTGGATAATCATAAAAGTCCATCCTCATCATCTTCACATTGGGTAGGCTGAGGAGGAGGAAGCAGAGAGGTTGGTCTTGCTGTCTGAGACACGACAGAGGTGTAAGAAAATCCATGTGTAAGTGGAACCATGTAGTTCAAACCTGCGTTGTTCAAGGGTCAACTGTATTTATTAATATTAATATATCTAGCCTGGCACTGTCAGCAGAGCAAAGGTCACTTAGCCCCTTCTTCCCCTTAACTCAACTACTTTGCGGATGGAGTCAGAGCATCTCTAGAACATAACATCATCTGAAAAGCATAAAGAGTGAATCTTACCTAATGGTACCACCATTCTTAGCCCATCGCTGCAACTGAGACCTAGCCTGATTTCCAGTACTTTAAAATCTCAGTCATATGGAACATCTAAGAATTCTGGAAAAGCTGAGGGTTTGTATAGCTGGCAGTAAAATATGTATTATTTTGAAGGAAAACCTTTCTAAATTGTACTACCAACCCCACTGCCTTCTTAAATGGAGTGCACTTCACATAATCTAATCTTTTCTTAATGACTCAGAGAAGTCACCATTATGAACGTCAATTTCTATATTTGGTTGTAAATTTATCCAGCCAGAAGAAATTACAGAGAAATGAAAAGCTCTTTTGATCCTATGACTACCACACTATCATTGCTCTTTATGATTAATTTTAGAGTTTTTGTCCTCTTTCATCTAACTACACTATCAGTTGTCACTTCCTACTGTTGCTTAAGCACCTTTCCATGACAACTTTTTTACCCTCATAATTAAACTACTCTTCTATGGTTTTGGAAATCCACCAAACATACCAGAATATATTTTTTAAAATAGTGTTTAATAATAGATATTCAGTGAACATTTAGTAGGTTTCATGAATTATGCTCAGGGTTTTGTGTCCATTATCTCATTTAATATTCAAATAACCTCGTAAGGGACATATTATCTTAGAGAAATAAGAACATTGAGGCTAGACAGATGTTGAAGGCAAAGCTCCAAACGAAGACATGCAGGGCTTTCCTACAAATAAAGTGCAAGGTCTTTGTGAAAATTATTTTGACTATTCAAAATCTGTGGTTCTTGGTGAGAGAAAAGAAGAGCTGAAATTTAAAAAGAGTGTTATTAGGGAAGAACAAACATGGAAATAAATTTAATTTCTCTGAATAAAACACTTAGGAATAAACTTAACCAAAGTGGTGAAGACTTATACACTGAAAACTATAAAACATTCCTAAAAGAAATTAAAGAAGATACAAATAAATGGAAATATATCCTGTGTTCATTGATTGGAAGATTTAATATTGTTAAAATAGCCATACTACCCAAAGCAATCTCAGATTCAATGCAGTCCCCATTAAAATTCCAATGGCACTTTTTCCAAAAACAGGAAAGAAAAAATCCTAAAATCATATGTTATCTCAAAAAACCCAGAAAAACTAAAAGAATTTTGAGAAAAAACAAAGCAGAAACCTCACACTTCCTGATTTCAAAACATATTACAAAGCCACAGTAATCAAAACAGTATGGTACTGACATAAAGACAGATATAAAGACCAATGGAACAAAATAGAGAGCCCAGAAATAAACTCTAAAATATATGGTCAAGTGATCTTCAACAAGTGTGCCAAGATCACACAATAGGGAAGGATAGTTTCTTCAATAAATAGTATTGGAAAAACAAGACGAACTATATGCAAAAGAAGTAAATCGAACCCTTATCTTACATCAAATACAAAAATTAACTCAAAATGGATTAAAGACTTAAACATTGGCCAGGCTCGGTGGCTCACATATGTGATCCTAGCGCTCTGAGAGGCCGAGGTGAAAGGATCACTTGAGCTCAGGAGTTCGAGACCAGCCTGAGCAAGAATCAGACCCCGTCTCTACTAAAAGTAGAAAAATGAGCTGGGCACAGTGGCGTGTGCCTACAGTTTCAGCTATTCGGGTGGCTGAGACAGGAGGATCACTTGAGCCCAGGAGTTTGAGGTTGCAGTGAGCTACAGTGATGCCACTGTACTCTAGCCAGGGCAAAAGAGTGAGACTGTCTCAAAAAAAAAAGACAAACATAAAACCTGAAACTATAAATTCCTAGAAGAAAACATAGGGTAAAAACGTCGTCCTAACATTGGATTTGGCAAAGACTTCTTAGATATGAGACCTATAAACAACTACAACCCAACAACAATAACAAAAACAAATAACCTGATTAAAAAATAGGCATGGAACTTGAATAGAGATTTCTCCAAGGAAAACATACAAATGGCCAAGAAGCATATAAAAAGATGTTCGAAATCACTAATCATAAGAAAAATGCAAATCAAAACCACAATGAGATATCACCACACACCTGTTAGGACAGCCACTATCAAAAACAAAACAAAATAATACAAAACAAAACAAACCCAGAAAATTGAAAGTGGTGGTGAGGATGTGGAGAAATTGGAACCCTTGTACACTGTTGGCAGGAATGTAAAATGGTACAGTTGCTATGGAAAACTGTATGGAGGTTCCTCAAAGAACAATAGAACTACAGTATGATCCAGCAATCCCACTTTTGGGTATCTATCCAAAAGAATGAAAAACATACCTCAAAGAGACATTTGTACATCCATGTTCATTGCAGCACCATTCACAATTGCCAAGAGGTGGAAGCAACATAAATGTCCATCAGCTGATGAACTGAGAAATACAGTATATACATATAATGGAATATTATTCAGACTTTAAAAAGAGAGAAATCCTGTCATGTGTTACAACATAGATGAACCTTGAAGACATTATGTTAAGAGAAATAAGCCAGTCACAAATGCTGCATGACTCTATTTACATGTGATATCTAAATTAGTCAAACTGAAACAGAAAGTAAAATGGTGGTTGCCAAGGGATGGGAGGGGGAGGTAGGGAGTTGTTTGGTGTAAGTAGAGGTTCATTCATGTGGGGGATGTGAGGTCTGGGGATCTGCTGCACAACAATGTGCATGTGGTTGATAATACTATGTTGTACACTTGCAAATTGTTGGGATAAATGTTATGTTACGTCTTTGAACTCTAACACAGACACATACTGAGCCCTCCAATAATACAAAACCTTATTCATTAAACTTGGCTTATAGGAATTTCTCAAAAATAGTAAAACTTGAGGCCATTCCAAGCTGCTGGCTTCCTGTTATTGAGGCCTCTGTCCACCTAGTCTCAAAGCCTCTCCAGGACTCCAGATCCTAGAACTATTCCAGTTACTCTAGGGGTTAACTTAGCTATTTATTAGGAAAGCATGCTGAGTTTCAAACAGTGGTATTACACATTTTGGAAAATAAAACTATCCATAAATTGGGAAATGCCTGTAGCCAGCACCATTTTGTTTGTGATCTACTGCCTACGGCTGGTAATTCACATACCCCTCCTTTACTACTGACCTTACAGAATCCCCAGGGAATAAATAGTGCATTATGATTCTCCCAAAGTCATCCATTCAGGGCTGACACCCCTCCTAAAGTAGTGGTAAAACCCAATTCTACAATGCAACTACCACAATCAACCTTGAGCACAAGGAGTTCGGATTTTATGTTATTTCTTTGTGTTTATTTGTATTTCCTTCCCTTAAACATCCAATGAATATTTATTGAGAGGCAGTAGAACTCTGGAACCAGACCACTGACATTCTTTACAGCAAGCTAAGGGCTATGTGATCTTGGACAAGTTATACAAATTCTCTGACCTTGAATTTATCTCCAAAATGGGAGCAATAATACCTACCCCCATTGTGCTCTGGGAGGAAATGAGTCAATATATGTAAAGCACTTAGAAAAAAATTGATACAAATTAAATGTTCATTAAATGTTGACTATTTTTCTTACTTTTATGTGCCAGGCCCTATGTCAGATACTAGGGAGACAGCAGTGAATGAGACTAACATGGTTCCTGTCTTATGGAACTTTTAGATTCACAGATTTGGCACCAGTTCTGACATGGTATGAACAAACTGTCTCAGATGCCTACCCTTTAGAAAGAAGAAAATAACCCCTATTCAATGTTGTTGTTAGTTTTGCATAATCATCATTATCATATAAAATAATTTCAACATTACTGAGTGCTTGTTACATGACAGGTATTGGGCCAATTGCTGTACAAGCCTTACCTCATTTAATCCTTACAATAAAATCACGAGATATACTATCATCCTATTTTACAGCTCAGAAAACTGAGAGGAACGGGGAGGTTAAGTAACTCCCAAGTTTCAAATCCAGGTCTATCTGACTTTGTTCTGGACTCCTACCCCATGCTGCCTTCAGAATAGCAAATGAGAGACCAAACATAAGAGCCCTTGCCAAGGCAAAGGGAATGTACTCAGACTACATCACAGTCAGAAACAGACGTGATCTCAAAAATCAACCCCAGCCAAAGAGAACAGACATCAGAAAGGCTGGGAAACAAGGGAAGTAAAAGAGGCCTGAACTGAGGAAATATCTGGGGGTCTGAGCAGAGCTGAGATCAGAACAAGTCCTTGGTTTCCCACACAGCAGGCAATGCGGCAGCTATCAGGACAAAGAGAGGCCAAAAAACTGGCAGCCAAGAATCAGAGTGATGAAACAGCAAAGAAAGCAGAAGGCCTTCAACTTCCAACTTACTGGCCAGAACTGTGGAACATGTCCTCTCTGAGCTTGTAACTGCATCAAACCAATCTGGTTCGACTTTTATGTTACAAAGTTGTATGTTCTTTTTCAGTTGCCATGACCCCCAGGTTAAAGGTCACACAACCTAAGCATGCCCAGATGAACCAAGTGTGCAACCACAGGTAAAAGTACTCAAGGACTGAACTAAGAAGTGGAAAGGACAACTATGGCAGGATCCAGTCAGAGCATGCCTCCTTGCATCAGCCCATGGCTGTAAGATCCAATCAGATCATGCCTCATTATCTTCTGACCATAAAACCTGTTTCAACGCCTTGAGCCAGATTTGAGCCTGATTCCTGTCTCCTTGTTTTGGCCACTTGACAACACACGTTTCTTGTTGCAAAGACCCAGTGCTTCGGTATTTGGCTTTCCAATGTGCAGGGGCAAACGAACCCAGTTCGGTTCAGCTACAAGCTGAAAGAGAGCCTAGAAAATAGAGGGGGGCTTTTTAAACTAGTTACCAATAAAACTTTTGTCCACCCACTCCCTTCCCCACTACCCAAATAAAACTGGAGCTCTGCTAGTAAGGAAAACGATAAGCAACCTGTAGTCCCTGAATAATATATGCACCTTTCCTTCTTAATTAAAATCAATTCTGATTGTTTATTTTTTTGAAACTACCCCAAAATAACCTACCGTACCTAGGACAAAAGCCATCAGCATTTGTGGGATTAAAAATCACAGAAATTCTCTAATAGACACATGCCTCATAGCAGCCTCCTCAGATCACTAACCTAATTATTCCACAGACATGAAATATTTAACAGCCCAATGGTAAATTTCTCTAAAACAACACTAAATATTGCTAGTAGCAAACAAAAAAAGATATTTATGGGAAAAGTTTTATTGGAAACAATTAGATAACTAACCTAATAAGTATTAAATCAGATCTAAATTTCTACGTGCAAAATTTTTAAAATGTCAGGACAATATTCAAGATCAACTCAAGCCATGACTACTGAAAATGTAGGTTATTTGTTATTATTAATTTATTAAGAACTGCTAGTGCTCATGGTAATGTTTGTCCTCTGAAATACCGGGTCTGACCGGCCTGTCCTTCTCTGAAGTCTGTTTCTTTGGGAGATGCCCACTATGAATGCTTCCCTGCAGCTTCAATAATTGTGGATCTCAAGCCTCTTGTTGTGATATCATTCTGTGGCCATCTGGCCTAGAAGTGAAGGGAGAAGACTGCCAACCAGGAATAAAGTGGAAGATTCTGGTTTGTCTCTTCTTGCACATCTTTAGCAATCTTTGTTTTTCTGTTTCTTCCTCCATGATAATGTGTAAGAAACACAATCCTAAAAATACTTGCATGGTCTTTGGATGGATCCTTGTAAGGCTTGATCCTAGTCTTTGATAATGTGACATGCTTCTTTGTTTATCTTATAAATTCATTAGTTTCTTTTCTGCCTATGGTTGGCTTTTTTCCACCACTAAACTTACTAAACCTTCTCTTGGTAGCAGGGCTTGCCACCTTCACCCAATCTGAGGTGAAATGAGCGTAGCAGTCAAGTCAGACTGAATCTGTTCTCCACATGTTCAGACTTTGTCCAGATGCCAGCTGGAAGCCCTCTGAGGTGTTCAATACCAGATCCTATCTGGGGATTGGTGTGCTCGAGACAAAGGGAATGGAAAGGCAAACAACCCAGGTCTTCTCACTAGTACTGCTCACCACTCACCCCAATAGTATGAGAGGAAGAGGCTTACTCTGAAAAATATGGTCTCATCTTTAGATCATAGAAAAAATACACATAAGATAATGAAGATAGGAATTAACCCACTTTCTCATTTAATCACTTTCTATGTTTTCTGGGCCAAATGCCAATTTTTGAACTTTATAAAAAGCTTAAACAAAGGCATTAATATTCTTTTATTAACATATAGGCTATTTGTCAAACATGATCATGGCAATGAGAAGATACCCAACCGATACCTCACGTTTGCCTGATTTTAGACTTGATATGATGATAATTATGATACTTTATGTTGTAAGGGAATTTCAAGCTCTTTTAAGAAAACAGATTTAGTATTTCATTGTAATAATTATTAATATTAATTAAATAATTATTAAGTATTAATTTAATTTTTACTATCAAGATATTAACCAAATGGCAATATTGCAGATTCAGAATTGTACCCTAATATTAGACATAGAAGCCCAGGAACTTTTGGCTCAAGTAAATTATTCTTCTTGCTTAAAGGGACTGAATTTTTAGGGCCTCCTTTATTCACTTGTAAAGTATTGTGACTATGACTCTGATAAAAGGGTTTTGTTGTTGTTGCTGCTGTTTTAATCACAAGCAACCATATTTTAGATGTCTCACTCTCACAACAAATAAATTTAAGTTGTGGGTTTTAGTTCTTAATATAGTACTTAAAAGAATGATACTACAGTTACATATTTTCTGCTTCAAAAATATATTAATACAATTTAGATGGATTATAATAGTTTCAACAAACTGATAAGCAATTTAATAAACAGAGAACATTCCAATTAATGAGAACAAGATAAGCTTTTTATGCCTCAGTTTCTCAACCTGGTCACTGAGGTCTTGTTACAAAATTTAATTTTATGTATCAACATACAAGTAGTTTACTAGGTAGATTTTTACCATGGTATACTGGCATTTGTGATATAAATGCAATACATGCGGTCCTATAAAACTTCACATTCTGCAAAACTGCATACTAAAAATAACAGAGTTTATGAGGGAAAAAGGATTATGGGCAGACCACTCAAAACTTATGCAATTCTGTACTCAGAACACTAACTAAAATAATAAGTTATAATAGGAATATTAGCACAATTCAATCCCTATTGGCATTTGTACCCACTGGTCAGTCATTCAATGGTTAAAGGCCTGAAAACTGAGGTTCATGCATCCTCCTATAGGATGTAGGTGCTTACCTAGATTTATTTCCAATAGAGAACAATTCCATCAAAACTAAAATTCTGACCTAGGGATCTGACCTATTTATTACCTTGTTCCTCTTCTTCTTCCTCTCCCTCCTCCCACTCACTACACACACAATTTTTCTTTTTTTTTTTTTCGAGACAGAGTCTCACTCTGTCACCCAGGCTAGAATGCCATGGCATCAGCCTAGCTCACAGCAACCTCAAACTCCTGGACTCAAGCGATCCTGCTGCCTCAGCCTCCTGAGCAGCTAGGACTACAGGCAGGCGCCACCATGCCTGGCTAATTTTTTTATTTTTAGTAGAGATGGGGTCTCGCTTTTGCTCAGGCTGGCACAATTTTTCTAAACACAGGGAAAGATGCACTCTGCGTTCTCAGCTTCCTCAGACAGCTAAATATTGTGGAAAATGCAGCAGTTCTGGAAACAACTAAACCAGCCACTATTTTCCCTAAAGTAAGAATTTCCTGCAAGATTTTCACTATATTTTAAGGTCTTCATGTATTGATAAGGCTTTATCTTTAGTTATGAGAGAGTTTGTGGTAGGAGAATAGACTGTAATGGGCACCTACTTTCCACCAGCAACAGACTCCAAAGCATGGAGTATAAAGCAGTTAGTTGACCTCCCATCATGTGAAGTTCTGGGCTCTTACTTAATATCACTAAGTCTTGACCCTGGCTTAAATCCAAGCCAGCACTCATTTAATACACGTGCTCTTGGAGCCAAGACATCTGTGTGTTATAATGACATGCAAGTTACAAAGGAGTGTTTATATCTCACTTTAGTATAATGTGAACATTTAACTGTTGCAAATCAGCTTTCTATAATGACTAGTCCTTACTTAAAGGATTTATTATATTTCCAATTATAGTCCTTAGCAGTGTACAACAAATTTATATGAACTGATTAAGCTGTTCATTACAGCAACTCCAGAAATACTATGAAGATAAGACAGTAGATAGACATGTTGGAAAACAGAAGAAAATTCAAAATAATCTACCATGTAAAATATACCATGTAAAATAACTATATTGTATTTGACTGCTTCCAAATAACTCTTTTCATTTTTATCTCCCTAAACAATAGAGTTATCATCCTTCAAAACTGACAATGAAGAAAACAGACTAGGCCAGAATAGAATTATCCTCTTGCTATTAGAAGCTATCAAGATGCAGACTGGTTTGGATTTGGGGAAGTACTTCTCTAAGCCCATATTTAAAGGCAGTAATGGTGGTGGCCATCTCTAATGGTGATCTTAGTGAAATACAGATGTGCAAGATCATATCCTGACCCCACCCCAATACAGTCCACCCCTGGTATCACCCTTCAAAATGAAAAGCTGAAATTTTGGCCAGGGTTGCCTCAGGGTGAAATAAGAGGAGAGTAATTATCTTTCAAACCAGAGGAGGTAATAGGAAAGGTCATTTCGGAGGTCAGAGGACCAATTCAAACAGCTCATCAATTCAAATACCTTCAATGATTTTTAGAACTATTTGTGGTGAACACAGTTTGAGCTCTTTGTTTCTATAACTCATAAACCTCTGCTGATAGCTTCTTTTCTCAGGCATTCACTTTATTGCCTTAAACTTGTCTCAAGTAAAGTCACTTTTTAAAAGTTATAATCCACGGTCACACAGAAGGGGTCTGGTGTCTTATGCAACCCATTTTGGCTAGATTATAAATCCATGCACACTAATGAGACAATCAGAGAATGGCAAGATGGACTCCTTACAGGTCAAAATGTAGAACCAACAAGTTATTTTCAATATTTTTTTAAATGATGAAAAGTACATGATTATGTGTAACATGGCTTCCAAAGTGAAGTAAAATGTCAAGTCTCTTTGTAGCCATATAGGTTATTTCACACTGATCATTAACTTTTATATGTATTCTGTGGGGTATTAGTAAAAGTGTGTAAAAATTGATATATTATCCTTGGGAGACAATTTTTTAAGCACGGAGTCCATAGGGAAGAATAACATAGGGGCTTCCAGGTAGGAGTGAGGGGCAAGGGAGACAGGATATCTGGATTTAGGAGAATCCCAGTGATAAAACTAGTCCTCCACTAGCCAAGCCTCAGAATATGCAGGAATGAAATTTTCCATATTTCTCTTTATGAACCAGCAGACATAATGACAAGCGAGTCTCCTTTCCCATCTCCATCTTTCTATCAAACAAAAATCAAGTAACTCTGGTGAACAGTTACAGATTGAAGGGTTTGGTTATTAAGGTATTTGGCTTAAAACAAGTTCCATTTTTACCAAAACCAATCTCCAATTCATAAATTCCTGGTAATACTGCCAGGTCTACTACAAAGTAATCGTAATTTTTCACAGAAATGAGTATACGATCTACCCATTTATCCATATACAAGGTGTGACAGTAGAATAACGAGACCAATTCCATGAGCCAGTCATAAAAACCCATTCCATTAACTTTTCTTACATGACATATAAGAGGCCAAATATGCTTTATGTTTCCAATAGACTTCCTTAGTTTTCAAAGCTATTTCTTAGGAGTATTTTTTATTTCTGCCTATATTTACACAGTGTGAAAATTGGACAAGGACCAATGCAGGTGATAGCAGCTTATAACTCTAACCAGACCTGAGTTAACTAAAGAAATCTGATAAACATCAAGCTAATGAGACAAATAAAAGTGATCATGTTATTCCAAATGTGTACCTTCTTTGAGGGACAATAACCCTCAAACTTGGTATGTTTACAGATGAGCTTCCCATCATCATCTCTGTTGATTTATGAGGTGCTAATTACCTTCTCCTTCTCAATCAGAAGAAAATAATAATGGACTTGCTTCCATTTTAATCAACTGTAAAAATTTAGCTTGCTATTTCAAAAAAAGTTTCTGTAACATTAGTAATATTCACTCCCTCCAATTCCACTATAAATTTAATAATTTGATGAAATGTTTCCAAAGTACTTCAAAATATATGCCACTGATACTTTCGTGAGAACATTTGTTTTTAAAAGTTCATGTTTGTATTCTATATATACCTTACACACCACAAACCACACTGCTCTTTCTCTGTGCTTCATATTACAGCCTGAATCATGCAAACTATTGTTATCTTAATCTCTTTCCTGTTCTTTGACAAACATAATACAATAATTAGTATCAAGGGCTTTTAAACCAAGAGTTCATGGATTCATGTGTCAAATTGACTGAATGTGGAAATTTCTTAAAAGTATATGCCAGGGATGGATGAAAACATTCCTGTAATTGACAGGCAACCTTTGCATTGAGATAACGAATCCCTTTAACACATCCTAAACTTTCTGAGCCCCACAAAAGATGAGTTCCAGTCCTCATAATGAATTCTTAGGAAACAAATCAAATCAAAAAGGTAATGAGATAAAATAAAAGTCATCAAATCACACATTAGTTCCAATTGAATGGGCTAATAACTATGCGAATATTAACCTCCTGGTATAATAGAGATATTAGAGATATAAAGGCAAATTTGGGTTTTCAAGCTTCAGGCTTTACTAACCAGAATACTCAAGATCTCAAGAAGAACATTCTAAAGGAATATATATAATTTACGTAGTAATAATCCAAAATATCATCAAATGACTAATTATATTAAATTTCCACAAGCTACTATTGTGATTTTCATTTTATGAATATATGCATTAAAGCATTGTTTCTTCATCATAAATTTTTTGAAAATCAATCTGGTGTCCTGCCTCAGTTTGTACCTGGCTCCCTCTGAGCCCTCATGCATGTGGTTTCCAGGATTTGAAAGGCCTTTCCCTTCTTTTTGCCAAACTACAGCTCATCCTTTCCTCAAAAAACAGCTTAAGCATTCACTAAGTAGGGGGAACTCCTGGATTAACTCCACTCCAGCCTATTTTGATAATTCTTTCACTCTGTTTTTCACCACAATTAGATGTTCTGCTTGTTCTACGATAATCTGTATCCACTTAATTATTACTTTCATACTTAGTAATTTTTTCCATTTAAAGATTCTTCTACTTTTATTATTTTTATTGAAGTGTGCAGAAAATGCAAAGATTTTAAGCGTTCAGTTCAATGAGTTTTGGCAAATGTATACACCTGTATAACTAATGCTCCACTCAAAATATGGAATATTTCCATTACTCTACAAAGTTTCCTCATTGCTTTTTCCAATTAATCCTCCTTCCTTCCCAAAAGCAACAATTCTTCTCACTTGTATTCATGTAGATCATGTCCATTAATCAAATTATAAATTATATCACTATCACATTGGTATAC
>VBSM01002217.1:18908245-18976273 GCA_008086735.1 Cheirogaleus medius
AATCCTCAACAGTCTTTCGAAGTAGGCAGGGGCAAGTGGCAGTCTCAATTTAGAGATAAGGAAAAGATTCAAGTAGAAATTGACTTGCTCAAAATCACTCTACAAATTAACTTGTGGCACCAGGATTTGATTTTTCATTTCTCATCTCACTATCTCAGGCTGCTTGTACACAAAGAAAGAGCTGACTTATGTTCAAAATTCAATTTCCTTGGTTATTCACTGAAAATTCATATGTTGCCCACGTTGTTTAATCTCTAGCATAGTGCTGAGCACTGTTAAAGCCTAAAGACATTGCTGTGTCCAAAGTCTTCTTACTTCTTTCTCACTTCAGCTAGATAAGAAAACACCAGACTGCCAGATTTGAATGGTTTTATTTCATTGCACTTCTCTTTGAAATCTCTTGAGTTCATATGAGCTTGGCCTATCTCATCCAATGGTATATATTGATGGACCCTGGAAGTTTTCCATATTCAAAAGTTTCCCATGTCTCTCTATCATCAATTAACATAATGTTTTGTAATTCAGTAGGTTTTTAGATTCTTGATAAATGATTTATTTAGGAAGGAAATACAGAATTCTGGCAGCTTCCCTTTATTGACCTCAAACCCTTAGGCACAGTCTTAATAAACTGGAGGTCAGCCCCTCAAAACTGGGAACTATGGCCCATGATGGTGCATGGGCTATGCAGTAGCAACCCCACCAAGCACCATCCCATATTTAATAATCTTCATGTATAAAAAGGGATGCCCCTAGCTGTAATACATTTATGGATAAATAATCTACCCTTTCTTTAGAAAACAAAAGCCACTAAGAGAATAAGAATGAAAATTACTCTATGTTGAACTATGAGCATACTGACACCATGTATTGATGAGGGAAAAAAAAGACCAAAAGAATGTTAGGCATCATTAAGAAGAATACTGATGACACTAATATCTCATATTTGTATGGTACTTTATAATTTACAATGCACTTTCAAATAAATTAAACTACATAACTCTATGAGATTAGTTTTATTATTTCCATCCTTTATCAGATAAAACTATGGCTTAGAGTTTTTATATGAGTCTTTTCCAAGATCAAGAATTTTTGTTAGTCTTTTCCATGAGCACATAGCTATAAAACTGCCAGTCCTAAAGTCTAAAACTCTTTGCACTATACCACCAGAAAACATTATCTTATTTCATATCACATTTCCCCTGGTATACCATGAACTGTTCTGGACAAGTAACTCATGCAAAACCTAAACACTAAGGTTGATCTCATCTGCCTTGCCTATCTCACAGCCAATTACTTGTGCCCTACTCCAGGTATTATTATAGAAAAGACTAGAGAGGGGCCAGGCATGGTGGCTCACACCTGTAATCCTAGCACTCTGGGAGACCAAGGTAGGAGGACTGCCGGAAGTCAGGAGTTTGAGACCAGCCTGAGCAAAAGCAAGACCCCATCTCTACTAAGAATAGAAAAATTAGCCAGGCGTCATAGTACATGCCTATAGTCCCATCTACTCAGGAAGCTGAGGCAGGAGGATCAATTGAGCCCAGGACTATGAGGTTTCAGTGAGCTATTATGATGCCACTGTACTCTAGCCGGAGCAACAGAGCAAGACTCTGGCGGGGAGGGGGCGGGGGAGGAAGAAAGGGAGGGAAGGGAGGGGGAGGGAAGGGAGAAGAAACTAGAGAGGAAGGTGCTCCTTTAAGAAGTAATAAGAAACAAGAAAAGTGGATATGGGCACAGCATTATGGAGACAGGCTGAAATAATGAAAGTTGGGAAGAAATATGTAGAAATCTATGTAACATTGGACAGCATAGAACAGATAGTAGCATTTCTCCCAAAATAATATAATAAAATAGAATTCTTTGAAGCTCAGATCTAAGTCCATTTGATATAAGCAAAACGTAGTAAGAGTTCACATAATCACTCTAAAATCAAAACACATCACTCCAGAGCACCCGAAGTGAAAATTCTTGCAAGAAACAAATGGATTCAAAAAGAGAAGAACAAATATAAGAATAGCAGGGCCATGTGAGTGGCAGTAAGAGAAGATGAAATAGTGCTTCCCAGCTGGTCCAGAAAAAGAAACGAGTGCCAGGCCTAGCATGTCATTCATACCTGGGGTGGCCCCAGGCTTTACGGCTGAATTGTCCATAAGGATTGCTCAAGAGTACAGGTATTTTGGCTGTTTGTAAATTGGTCCAAAGCTTGAAAGTTCTGTTTTCATTTTTGGTGACTTACCTACCACAGCACTGGCAGAGTGATAAAAATCCTGTAGTCACCTACCAAATGTGATAGACTAAAGTCAGAAGAGACTCTGTTAGCTTCAGTCATCATAACTTGATGAATTAACTGTTCCAATGAAAGTAGAGGATAACAGTGTATGAGAAAATTTACCTGTTTTGGGAAATGAATACTCTCTGTGTCTTTTTCTCAGCATGTGTTCTTGAGATTGTTTTAAATGTTGACATATGTAGCCCTCATTCTTTCATTTTAACTGCTCTCTGAATATTGTCCCCATTTGTACTTCTACAAGTAGTATGTGGGAAGTTGTCATTGCTCCATATACTTGCCAACACTATACCTTATCAGACCTTTCCTTTTTCTTTAAAAATAAAATGGAATTTCACCATGGGTTTCAATTTACATTTCTTTGATTACTATCAAGGTTAGGCATCTTTTTATATGTTTTTTGGCTGCTTACATTTTCACTCTTGGAATTTTCTACACATACTCATTACCTAATTTTTCTATTGGATTTGTTTTTCTTATTTATGTGGGATTCTTTACATACTCATTTGTTGGTAGAATGAACTAAAAATATCTTGTCTTAATTTTGTTTATAGTTTCCTTTATTATATAAAAGTTATATTTTAATTTAGTCAAATTTGACAAGATTTTATTTTAAGGGTTGGCTGTGCTTTTTATAACTTGTTTAAGAAGTCCTTCTCTACCTTAAGGTTATAAAGATATGCTTCTCTCTTTTCTTATAAAAGCTATATATTTCCCATGTAGGTATTTAATTTACTTAGAATTTATTTTTGTTTATGATATGAAGGATCTAATTGTATTTTTATATATATAGACAGCCAATTGGTTTAGTTCTGTGGCATTTTTAAAATAAAAACAACACAATATGTTTATTATGGCACTTATCACCAGGTATTATTGAATATAATATGATTTTTTACATTTTATTGCCAGTGGATTTGAATTGCTAAAGGAGAGAGCCTATGTATTTTTCATTTCTGGTTTTCAAAATCTAATACCATGTCCAGCAAAAATAGTGAATGTATTATTTGTAAAAGCTGTTCTTAAAGATACATCTAAAACATATGAACAGTTATCTAAGAAGCTCTCACTTCCTGTGCAGTAATCCTCAACGTAAATCAATCTGTGTTGCTAGCTAAAGAATTTATATGAAATTCAAAAGAATTTTCCCAAAGAAATTGAAAATAAGTCTGACAGACATCACTCTGATGTTTCTCTAAATATCCACTGAAAATACCCTGGAGTTAACCTGATACAGCACTTAGTTTTATTCGACGAACACTGTCATGTCACTGTTTAGAAAGAAGAGCAGTGTGGGAGCGGAGAGGTCAGCCACGTGGCCTTTCACAAAGTGCAAACCTTGCTCTGACTCTAAAGAGGTTAATTCCAAGGCAAGCTTCGGTTTATCCTAATGCAATTTATCTCAACAGAAATAACCTGAATTAGATGGTTTCTAATTATCCTTCTAGACAAGGCTTAAATATTTGAGATGGGCCTAAAGCAGAGACAAGCTTGTGATGGACAGAGATAGATTCCAGAAGGCTGGTCCAATTGACACTTAAAAGCTGTAGGCTGTTTCTTTTTCCTTTATTTAATCCCTGGTATTTTAAATCATATATTAAATTTCCTCACTCACGTGCAAATCTCACCACCAAATTCATGTTAAATAAATTATGTCACAGTTACAAGTCAAGTTATACAGAAATGATCTCAGACCACCAATGCTTTATAACTTGAATGTTTTATATAGTATTACATGTTTAAGTCAATTCAAAATAATTTGGAAACATTTATCTGGCATTTATTAACAATGAGGACACTTACTAATACTTAGGGGTATCATTGAAGAAGACAGGTCCTCTCCGTTAAACAGTTCCCAGCTTTGTTAACAGATGTGTAGTCAAATGATTGCAATAAACGCCATGGTCAAAGTAGATCTAAAAAGCTGTGATGGCAAAGAGAACAGCCTAGCTTCAAAGGGAGTTAGCAATGGAATAGAGTCTTAACAAATAAATCGATCTTAAACAATTTCAGTGAACCCAACACCTTTGGTTTGACTTGAAAAATGAATGTTTTTATTCATTATTTCTAGTATGAGAGTTTGAGATTATAAGTCATGTAAGTACAAGTGCCAATGATATAATCCTTGGGAAACTAACTTTCTGAGTAATGATCACCTTAAGTTAAAAGTTAGATGATTCAAAGTTGGGATACTGATCAAAGGAATATTATATCAATAATTAATAACAAAGTAAAATTTTTAATCAATGAGCATCTTTCATCAAGTACACTATAACACACTTATTCCATAATGCAAAAATATGATCTAAGTTCCCATCAATCACAAGAGTGACAGCATATGTTTCTGCTACACGGTTTCCATATCTCTAGGATTCAGGAAATAGTTAAGTAGCAAAAAGACAGTAAGTGATGGCAAACCAACAATTCTTGCTTAAGTCAAGCAGCTTTGAACTGTAGTGGCTCCAGCTTCAGTGCTGCTTAGAAGTTAAAGAGATGGCTTGTTTCAAAGCTGCGTTTGCACAGCACTTCATATAAAAGACTACAAATGTGTCAACTCTCTGTATCAAAGAATTGGGAAAGGATGTTGAGGGCCATGGGAGGACTAAAGCCACCTCTCCCAAGTGAATACTTGGTGCCTCTGGCCCAAGAATGTGCTACTAACTCTTCACAGTACCCTTGCTTCCCTGTGATGAGCAGCCAAATGATACTGATAATTCTGAGCACTTAAGTTTTCACACATCAGAAGTACAACAGACCAAAAACTCAGTGTCACAAGAGAACACATAAAATCCTCTTGGAACCAACTGAATGGCTCTATGGAAAATATATGTCCATAATGAATATGCACTGCTATTTTGTGAGTATCATCTTTATTATTATGATTCCTGCAAGTGAGACAAACTGGTTCCAACAGCTGCAAACACAGGATGTTGCCAACCCACATACTAAGCTTGGTATTGTATTTAATTCAATGTCTACTGATGCATCTATATTGCAAGGAAAGGACAAAAACATTTTTGAAGGCATTACTTTTCTGAGTGCTGTAAGCTTAATGGATTTGGTTCTTTTCAATATAGTTC
This sequence comes from Cheirogaleus medius, assembly GCA_008086735.1. NCBI lineage: Eukaryota > Metazoa > Chordata > Mammalia > Primates > Cheirogaleidae > Cheirogaleus > Cheirogaleus medius. The sequence goes on from VBSM01002217.1 coordinate 18,913,613, forward strand.
ATAGTCTAGCCCTAACCTCCACATATTTTACATACAAGGGCAAGAAAGGAACAAACTTTTACTAAGGAACTTCTATAAATGGGGCATTTCACTCATTATTCCATTAAATCTTTGAGGTAATGTCATCTCATTAACAGATGAGAAAACTGGTACTTGGAAAGTATCAAGAACTTGACAAAGGTCATACAGTCAATAAATTTTATAGACAGAATTTTTAAATGACTCCAAGTATTCTGCTATTTCTTGTGCCTCCTTCTTCCCTCCTTTCACTATCGATAAGAAGCTTACCAATGCAGAAACTAAAGAGAGCTACTCAAGTAGACAGAGTACCAATCAAATGACCTTCTCAAAATGCAGTATGCATTATGTGCCTAAGCTTTAGCATTACTTCATAATGCTATAAAGACAGAGTTCCTGCCAGCTTGGATTGAGGAATAGAAAGCATTATTCTATTCTTTATAGAGGAGGTAGGATTTCCCAATATCCCTTAAAATGTCTTGTGATAGGAGACTAAAATGAAGTAATGGAGTGACGACACTCTAATTAAAACATTTCCTTTGAACCTAGTATTTTCTGTGTATTTTATAAGATGAAAGCTGCAACATTATATTAAATTCATATAATATTATGTCATGACCCTCATTGTACATTTTAGACTCCATTCCTTGAGATCCAGTAAGTAAAGGAGCAGGTATGTTATTACAAAAGTAACTTGTCTTGATTAGATTATCTAGGCTTTAATTTTGGCATAATTATAAACAAAACACTAGGCCACTAAATGGTTCTATGAGTTAAGGTAAAAACACAGGCAAAACACAATAAAATCTCAGTTATTTATAAAACAGCAGACAGAAGCTCTAATTTTTCCATAGCACACTTATAGAAATGTTGTTATCTGTCTGAATGCTCAGACCCACACCATATTTCCATTCCTAAACATAGCTAAGGATATCACAATTTAAGTCATTAAAAATTACATGCCAACAAAAGATGGTCCACCAAAATGCCAGGCAGCTTTTAGCATTAGAAAGCTATCCACTGAGTTGCTTTGCTTATTTTAGTAATCTAATGATATCCTATTCATCTATTTTAATGTATATATTATTGAAAAGACAGATATACATTATATCAGAAATGACTACAGCAACATAAGCTAAAACAGGCAGATTGTAATTTTTTTTTAACCAAACAGGAGATAACGGTTCAGTGTTTTTGGAAAGTTGTTTGGCAATATGCATCAGGAGCTTTTTAAATGCTTATATGCTTTGTCCCAGTAATTTCAGTTCTAGAAATGTGTCCTAAGGGAATAATCAGATATATGGTCAAAGATTTATAAACAAGGATGTACATCATTGTTGATAAAATAAAACCATGGAAAATATAAATATTCAAAAGTTAAGAATGGTTGAAAATGATACAATAATATGAACAATTATTACAAATAAATTAAAAAATTAATGTTTAAAAATGTTAATACATGGTAAAATATATACCATATAATGCTTAAAGAAATAAGTATTCAAAACTGTGTATATACCTAAACTTAACTTTTTAAGAAATAAAAAGAAGACTAGAAGGCAAGATCAACATGTTAATAGGGTAATGAAATTACAGATGATTTTATCATCCTTATATATTTCCAATTTTTATACATTCCATTTTTTCAAATTTTATAAAATGATTATTTATAAAATAAAAATTATTTAAAATGTTATGTTTACATCAGCCTCATATTAGCTTTTTACTTCATTCCTGTTGACACCAACGAAATAAAAGATATACTCTACAAAAGAAGTCTCTTTCATGAATGTGAAACAAATGCAAAACAGGACAAGCTGATCCAGAAAGCTTTTGACATAATTGTGCCTCTTTAGAAAGAATACTAATGCTGATAGCACTAATGGAATGAAACCAGAATGGCATGAATAATACATTGCTTGCACTAATCAATGTTACAATGTTACAAGCTGATGGAAAATAGATGCTCAGAGTAAAAAACAGAGGAAGAAATTTCAAATGCAAGTACAGTATAGCAATCCATCTAATATCTCTACTTGTTCAGGGTATGGGAGAATTGTAACTCTGCCAAAAGAATGCAAAATCAATAACAACTGTTGCTTTCTCACTGCCAAATTGTGTTCTACCAATAATGTATCAGAGGAAACACATTATACAGATGACTGTGATTGAAGGTAAATTATTGATTAATATACACGTGTTTTCATGTAACTATGTATATCCATCAACAAAAGACTTGTTGTGAAACTAGGAAATGCAAAATTTGAATTGCCCCATCTCTGCAATTAGTATAAAATTATATGCCATATGTTAAAACAACAAACGTAAAACATATAAAAGAGCTAATTATAGTTCACATTATCCATATTTCTAAATCGAGGATCTTCTAGCATGTGGCTCTGGAGGAAATGATTCAGATTTTAGCCTCTAGGTAAAGTGCCTAAGTGATTGATGGAACATGCCTCATGAAATACATAAGCTCTCTCTTATTCACATATATGTCAGTTTCTTTTCAACTGAGTATCTGAATTATAGAATAGATCAGTGCCTCAAGAGAGAATGAAGGGTATAGGATACTAGCAGGTAAAAGGCCCCTTAACTTTAAAATCCTGCAAGGGAAACTCTTAGGGCATAGCATTCCACATCTGATACAAACGGGGGAAAATATCTTGGAAAAAAGAAAAAGCATGGTTATCATAAAAACTTGCCTAGGGATGCTCATAAGTAACTGCTCTATAGGCCTAATAAAAATGATACCGTTTTTATTTCGAGTCATCTTCCATTTTGAATAATAACATATACAAATTTAATTTTCCACAGGCATTTTTTCTGCTAAATTCTTTCTTCTAAAACAACAAAGAGAAAAAAAAATCTTAACAGTTTAATATTTTAACCTAATGGCCAAAAAAAACACTTTGACTCGGATGATAGCACCTGGTTTTCTATGGCACCGTTATGTTTATCATATAACAAACAGAAAATTTATAAAATTGCATTATGATGAAATTACACTGCAAAATAAAGATTTTTGAGGGTAATTTAAGAAAAAAATCCAGGACCAGGAGCAGTGGCTCATGCCTGTAATTCCAGCACTGTGGGAGGAAGAAGTGGGAGGATAGCCTGAGGCCAGGAGATTAAGAACAGCTGGGCAACATAGCGAGACCCTACATCTAAAAAAAAAAAAACAAAAAACAATTAGCCAGGTATAGTGGCGCATTCCTGTAGTTCCAGCTACTTGGGATGCTGAGGTGGGAAGATCACTTGAGCTCAGGAATTGAAGGCTGCAATGAGCTATGATAGCACTACTGCATTTCAGCCTGGGCGACAGAGTGAGACCCCATCTCAAAAAAAAAAAAAAAAAAGAAAAAATTCCTGACACAAATGTTTGACAAATTAGAATGAGTTCCTTAGGGATATTATAAAATATTTTTCTTTGGTGTCTTTACAAGTACATGTATAAGGGGCTTTTCAATTGACATGGTAGCTAGCAACTGTGCTTGATTTGTTCTTTTCTATTTCAATGTTAATTCCCTCAAAAGCACATAAAAAGATGCCCTGTACAAAGCAGTGCAAAGTAAGAATATTCATCAATTATCTACCATATATGAGGAGTAATCTCTATTAAACATATGGCTCTGCCTCTGAGTCTATTCAGGCTGCTATAGCAAAATATCATAAATTGGGTGACTTATAAACAGAAATTTATTTTTCACAGTTCTGGAGGCTGTAGTGTCTGGTGAGGGTCTGATTTCTGGTTAACAGATGGCACCTTCTATCTGTGTTCCCACCTGGTGGAAGAGCCAAGGCAGCTCTCTGGGGCCTCTTTATAAAGGCACTAATCCCATCCTTAAGAGCACCACCTCTATGACCCAATTGCCTCCCAAAGGCTCCATCTTCTAATACCATCACATTGGTGATTCAACATATGGATCTTGGGTGTGGGGGGGTGGGACACAAACATTCAGACCACAGTAGGCTCTGAAAAAGGAGAGGAGCCAAGATTGGCAGAGAAGGCTGGACCTCCAAAAAAGATTTCCACCAAAATCTACTACCTTCACCTAATCAAAAATCTACATCAACCCAGGCCTAGACTGTCAGCAGTGATTCCTTTATTGGACAGGAACTGTTTTCTCAGGTGAGCATTACCATTTCAAACCTTTTTCTTCCCCCCTTAAACACTCATCAGCAACTCTCTTTCCATATTTATTCACAAATGCAAATCCCAATTGTTCAACCAGCCAACAAGGGAGAGGTAGACATGCCCTGTTACCTATGATCTAAACATTCATTTATTAACTATTTATTCAATTTCTACCATATATTAGACCCTGGTGAGCAAGAACAACATTGTCCCAGATTTTATTATATTTTAAATCCACATGAGATTGATAGAGAAAAGAGGCAGAGACAGGGAAAACCATGAAGAATATATTCTAGAATTTGATTTTCATCTACTGCTATTGACAAATAAGGAACTAGAGTTCTTCAATTTGACTGAGAAAAAAAAAAAAAGAAAGAAAGAAAGTTCCCTTCACATAAGTGACCAGGCAACAAAAGTGAAATAAGACTTCTCATTCACCCAGGAGTATCACCCAAGTTTCCTATATACAGCAAACATTTATTGAGATACTATTACACACCAGCTATTTTCTAGATGCTGAGGATATAGGAGAGAACAAGACAAAGCTGATGATCCTATGGAGCTTATATCTAGTGAGGACAGATACAATTATTAACAAATAAACTTGTTAACAAAGAAAAACATTTAGGAGAACTTAAGCCGCATGAAGTCTGGGATCTTCTTTTTTTTCATTGATAAAGCTGAAGTTCCTAGAATACTACCACAACAAATCTTCCTCAATATTTGTTGAATAAATGAATGAATGAATTCCAGTCAGTTGGTTGCAGGGAGGCCAATACTGACTGCTATGTTTTTTAACTGCTCTTTTGTAACTGCTAAGCACCTATGTTCTTCTGCTTGTTGGTAACAGACCAACTATATGGCCTCAGGCCTGAGCATGTGGCCCAGGTTGGACCCATCGTGGTATCACTCTCCCTGGTGCAAGTAAGACCCACACGGCACCAATTTTTTAATTGACTTGATTTTGTGTGGAAAAGACAATTTCTTCAGGGGTCACAAGTAATGAGGGCTCAGAGCTTCCTAAAGACAAGCCTCCCTTCCCATGGAGAAGCTGGTCTCAGAAAATGAAGCTCAAATAACTAAAAATTAAGAAAACTATAAGTATTTAAATTTCACTATTTGGCAAGAAAAATTACTCTCCTAAACACTATTGTGTCAAAAGGAAATCAAAATTGAAATATTTGTAAAATATTTATAAAATCAGAATATTTGTAAAATCACAAAAATAATGAAGATAGGCATCGAGCGGTCAAACATCTACCTTCTAGGTACTGTGCTATGAACCCTACACACAAATTTAATTAAATTCATTCAGTCATTCACTTATTTTGGGACAGGGTCTTACTCTGTTGCCAGGCTTAGAGTGCAGTGGCATCATCATAGCTCACTGCAACCTCAAACTCCTGGGCTCAAGCAATCCCCATGCCTCAGCCTCTCATGTAGCTGGGACTACATGCACACTTCATCATGCCTGGCTAATTTTTGTATTTTTTATAAAGACAAGGTCTCACTATGTTGCTCAAGCTGATTTTGAACTCCTGGGCTCAAGCAATCCTACCATCGCGGCCTTACAAAGTGCTAGTATTACAAGTGTGAGTTACCATGCGTGGACTAAATTTATTTTTTATTTAAATCCTGAAAGCTAAGTATTAATACCATGAAATAAGTAACAGGATCCCAGTGAAAGTCTAGCTGTGTCCTAAGCCTATGCTATTTTCACCAAACCATACTACAATGTCACTACACTTAAATGTAGTGTGTTGGCTAAGCTGTACTCAAAGACAAATTCATTGCCTTAAATGCCTTCGATGTCCTAAGAAGAAAAAGAAAAAGAATAAAAATAAATGATGCAAATATTCAAGTTTGAAAAAGAAACAAAGCAAGCCATGGTAGGCAGGAAAAAAAAGGAGATTAAAAGATTCATGGAATAATGAATTAGAGTTAACTTTGATAAATAATACTTCTGGTCGAATTTTTTTAAAAATTCCAAGGCAAAAGCTATTTAAAGAGAGGGAAGGCAACATAAAATTAGGAAAGAAAAGGAGATATAGCAAAAAATAAGGGTGGCATTTTAAAAAGAAAGAAAAGGAAGGAAGGAAGGAAGGAAGGAAGGAAGGAAGGAAGGAAGGAAGGAAGGAAAGAAGGAAGGCAGGCAGGAAGGCTACACATACGCCAATGTGTTCCAAAGTATGTTTCTCAGGTTCTACAGAAAGATAACAGAAAAGTATTCAGTGTCTAAGTTTGGGAAATGCTGAACTTATTTAGTAAGCTTTTTCCAGCACTTCTCCTATTCTTTAACATGCTTATGTATGTATTATTAATCTCCAAAAGATATATTATTTGACCACAGAATCATTTCATAGAATATACTCTTTAAAAATATTTCAATATAAAAACATGCATAAAATGTATTTACATAGCTAGCTTAGGCTTTGTAACACTGATGTCAAAAAAATCTCTAACAAGTAACACAACAAAAAATCAATTGAAAACCACTATAATACTCTGTAGAGGCTAATTAAACAACGATGTATAAACCACAAGAAAACTATAATAGTTATTATAGATCTGTATATTAAATATTATTCTCTCTTTGTTATAACTCCCACTGAGAATGAAGTCAAAGAAAGCAAAGTTTTTAATCCTTTGTCACTTGACATTGGGAGGACAAGATAGTGTTGCAATTTTCCATCCTCAGCTGGGTTTCATTTAGATGAGGAATGTGGGCCCCATAAAGCCAAGTCAATCATGTTCTTCAGTTTGAGGGGGTGGAGGAAGAGAGAGGAGAATAATTCTCTCCTGTTTTGCTTTAAAAATGTCATAAATATTCCCTTTACTTTGGACTGCACTAAGTCTGGAAACCCATAAAACACTGAGGTGTGAGAAAAGGATGTACAGTAATCCATTTTATCTATACTGGAACTGTCAATAAGGGTGGATCTACTTTGGCAATAAAATACTTTTAAAAGCATAATAAAATATTTAAAACTATTTGAATTCAACATATTGACTCAATGGGAGATAATACCATAGAACCACACCTGTCAAAAATCAGTTATTCAAACATGACTGAAATCTATCCTAGTGTTTACTTGGGTATTTCATTTGTGCACAGTGGAGTAACCATGTGTCCTGCTTTTCTATGACAGTCTAGGCTATACCTGCTGTCCTGGTGCAATTATTAATATTGTTCCTTTCTTCTCTCCAAAATGTCTAGTTTGAAATATAACTACATGGTCACCCAAAGCTCAAGCCAAATAGTACCATTAACTTCATAAAACTTTACTTTGGTGGGGCTGGAGAAGCAGGAGAACCTTACATTGAAGTCATACACACAACCTGCATTCAAGTCATATCTCTGTTAATTATGTGACCTCGGGGAGATCACTTCCTTTCTGGTTATCAGTTTCCTCATGCATAAAATAAGAATAATAATAGTAACTAGTTCAGGGTTGTTACAAAGATTAAATAAGAAAATATTCTATGCTTAGCATAATAGCTAGTGTTTAGTAAATACTGTATAAATGCTAGCAAATAACGTCATAACAACCACCTCATAGGAGGTGAGCGATATAGATGATATTAGAAAACCCATGTAAAGTGCTTAGCAGAGTGCCAAGTATATAATACATGCTCAATAATGTATATTTCCTTCCTTTCCCTAAATCTACAAGAGCTGTAGAACTAATGCTCCACCAAAATTTGGTGTTTCATGATACAAATAGATATTCCACACCTGGAAAAGTAAAGCACAGAAATGGACAGAAGAAAGATACAATTAATGTCTAGAAAATAAAACCTAAAAGGAAAGCTTTGGGAACTTAGATTAATTGGCTCAGAAGAGCAAAATTGCAAGGAGATTCAATATTCTAGAATGTTTGTAAGGTGCTTGAATTTGGAGTCATATGTTGTTGAACCTCCATTTTTTCCCACTCTTCATAGTCTTCCCCCTTAGCCCACTCTAGTCTACCCAACCAGAAGCAGACATATGCAACCTGAGGAGATGATCCATTAATATCCAAGTGCATATTTCTGTATTTCCTAACCATCAAGAATTCTGAAGGGTCTAAGATTTTATTCTGCTTACAAGCTAACAAGTTAATCTGCCATCGTTTTACCACTGCTTGCAGAAGATTCAAGACTCCCAGGTTAGAGGCAAAGGATTTTACTACTTATAGCAATAGCAGTAGCCAGAATGTCAGCATTTTTGCTAGTCCTTGAGCCCAAATTCCCATGGGTGCTGTGAAAAGGGTCAAAGTGACATCTGCACATGCAGTGGGTTGTATTTCAGGAGAAGAACCCTGAGCTTAGGGAACCCAAATCTAATATAATGGTCAGAAAGCATGCCTAAACTTTGTCCTGAAAGGATCAATTGCCTTTATTATACTAGACAGTCAACAACCTACCCTCTGCTCTGCAAGGAGATACTATCTCTATCGTGCAAGGCTATTTCCTGTAAAATATCCTTGGAAAGACAGTCCAGCACAAAGGCAGTCAGTGCTTCTGCTCACAAGATGTACAGAAATAAGAGACACCTGGACAGAATTGTCTCCCAACACCAACCAGAAACTCATAGAATATGCTCCCCTTCTCCTTTCTCCTTCCTCCCACATAGTGTTCTGTGCTTAGATAAATTAGGGAAATGGTAAACACAGTTTTTAAAAAACTGTATTTATAGCAGAACTTCTCAGAGCCTTTAATAACACAATGTGGCTTAGTGAATCTCCATTAGGAGCATATAGAATTTAGTGTTTCAAAACCCATTTTTCATAGAACATCTATTAATAGCTCCCAGAGAAATATTCTTAGGATCACAGCTTGGGAAATCTGGGGAAAGATTATACCATATGCCCCAATACCATCATTCTCTGTTGCACAAGGTTAGCTAATATTTTCCCATTTATTTCCTAAAAGCTCAAATCTGCAGGCAAGTGTTTATATTTAAAAAAATGCTTTTTAAAAGTGTTAAATTATTGAGAGCAAAAAATTACAGAGTCCCTCCAAGCAACAGAACCCTTAAAAATAATTGAGATAATGTAGGTAAAGTACTTAGCACTAGCTGGCACTCAGTAAGTGCTCAAAAAATAGCAGCTATTATAAGTATTAGCCATTTTTATCATGGTACATTTACAGAACCCTCTTTGTTGTAGCACACTGAATTACTATAAGAAAGCTGGTGTGGCTGTAGTAAGATTGGGTCATGACTAGTGATTTTTCCTTCCTTAATTCTACTCCCGTACATTTTCCTACATGCAATGTTTCCATTCTCCTCATGCCAATATTTTATTCCACAAACTGGACCTTATGAACATCTAAGTTTATTTCAGTCTAAATTTGATAAATGTTACTCAAAGTCAGTCTCCCTTTTTGTTTTCTTTTAATGTAAAAAATTAGACCCACATTTGTTTAGAAGAACTAATTCAAAGTTCCTGTGTTTGTGCTTTCTTTAGTTTTTTCTCCCTTAACATGGTTGCCACTGAAAGGTCAAGCTGGATCTCATAAGCAAGTGGCAAAAGACATTGGCTCAAAACCAAAATACAATACAGTGAGGCCTCCTTGGTAAAAGCTAAGGCAATATCAAGTTAGATTCACTAGGTCCCAAAAGAGGTTTAATTCCCACTTCTTCCAACCATTCTCATGACAGTGCCCTTAGCTTCTGAGCCTTTTGAGCAGGGGAGACCTGACAGGTAAGCTGGCACCCATTTCTACAAGGCATCCATCACTTGACCAGACCATCTCTCAAAAGTGTGCCTGTTTGTATTATCATCACACTTTGAAATAATTAATGATCACCTACTAGATAAAATGAGGTCTAGGTAGAAAAACTTTAACAATTGGATCTATAACCAGTCTGTAAGTTTAGACATAAGGTAGGGAAGAAAGGAGAACTTCTCCAACTATAACAGAATGGGAAACAACAAAATGGCATAGAAATCAAAATAATCTAGTACTCTTCTATGTTTTTACTGTGTATTAGAATATCCTTAGATAAGTGGTTGTCCTTCCATTCTATAAACTAGAATGTGGTCGTTTCCCCTTTATTTTATAGTTTAGAGAGGTTAATGAACATTTATAAAATATTAACTTATATCCAGTAGATCATAAACTATTTTTTAATTTTTTACCATAATGTGATGGTGAATATCCACTTGCACTTCTGTTACCCTCAGAAGGACCAAATCTCTTAAATTAGAAAAGGAAGTTCTAACTTACTCTGGCATCCTAGACCTTTCTTGAATAGCAGCTAAACAAGAAAGCACATTTCCATTTCCAAAATTTAAAAAACAAGTCTTATAATTTGATGATCCCTGGTGTGAAGAAGAAACCCCCAAATAAGAAACTTTGTTAAAATTTGGTCTGTATATTAAAATTTTCTAAAAAATTGTGTTAAAACCTCTGCCTAAAACCGTATTACATATATAGATAGATAGATATTTTTAAATATCTTCTTCTGATAATGGGAACTTTTAAAAAAGTTAGTTCTGAGATATTCTCTTACTAGTGTAGTTCTCACACATCACAAGAGAGAAGGTTGCCAGGCATTTTCCTGGACCTTGCATCAGAATCACCAGGAAATCTTTTAAAAAACATCCCTTCACCCTTGAAATTCAGTAAATCCAGGATGGGGATTAGGAATCTGTATTTTTAAATACTCCCCTCTAGACTGAATCCAAGGCAAATTTTAGAATAACTAAAGCATCAAGTGTATTCCTTTCAAATAGCATCCTTACTGTAACCACTTGTTCTTCAAGCACAAAATCAAAAAGATAGGATTAAAAAATAAAAATGTATAAATACAAGGTGTATTGTGCCTTTTTCTAGCTACAAGGTGATGAGAAAAACATCATTAGTTAATGTCAAGTCTGAGAAAGATTGTTGCTGGTGGCTGACACAAAAAAAATGCCACTGAGTAGCTGAAAACTCGAAAAATGTATCTTTTAAACCAGGTCAAGAAATTAACTCTAACTTTTAAAAATTTTACTGAACTTTCTTTTCATTTTGTTTTAGTTCAAAAAGGAATAAAAGTGGTCCTTTTCACTTTCCCACCTGGGAAAAAGCTTTACAGGTTCATAATTTTAACCAAATCATGGCTGCCCCCTAGTGGCTGCTTACCCCAATTATAAGGTTTCTAAGGAGGCTTAAAGAAAAGTCTTAAAACTTCAAGTTTCATCTTTGAAGTAGGAATAAAAACTACAGTTGGTTTCTGAATATCCTCATATACTCATTCTTGTAAAGTGACTATTCCTGGGCCTTTAATTTGTTTCCTGGGGCATCTATAATTTCTGAAATTTACTGACTTTGAACTCTGTTGCTAAAACAAGGTGGTTTTTTTTTAATACTTTTTGGTTTTCTACATTTGTATATTCTTTACATGTCATATAAAAGGCTCCTTAATCTTAGATCCTGCTACAAACCCACCCATGGGTCCTGACTCTGCATGCCTCCCACCGTTTCCCCACAGGCACAAGGCTGCTCCTGCCACCAGCGGCAGAGGCAGCCGTTCTCTGCTACGGAATTGGGTCCACACCTGTGCTCTTGTAGCCAGTCTTACTTATCACACAGCCAGGCCTGCTAAAGCCTCAGCACCTGGGCAGGTAGCTTCTGTAAATTCTCTAACCCGGATACAAATTCCCAGTTTGTTGACCTCCTAGCTCCTGAATCAGCAAGTGTTGAGATCCCAGGCACTCACTATGATCACTGCCCCAGCCTGTTTGGGAAGTGGCACTCACTTCAGATGGAAGGGTCATTGATTTGTTCACCCTAAGTTCTCACCAAATCAGAATTCCGTTCAAGACATTCATGTGCCAGACACAATTCAAATAGAAGTGCTTATATACAAACGGAATAGTTGGCACTTAATTACACTTTAAAAACAAAAAACGGACAGCTGTTTTTCTGATAATTGGCTCTTTCCTCTTTATTCAAAGCTAAGTATAACCTTTTATGCTTGTTTTTTTAAAATTACCATATTATAAACATAAGGTATTTAGAGCAGGACAATCAAAAGTAACTGAATTCTGGTAGACAGAAAGCAAGAAAAGTTGGGCATCTATTTTCTTATTTAACCAATATTCTTAAAAACATCAAACAAATTTAAGGTACCATCACTATGTAATCACATACTAATAAAAAAATCACTCTCTAAAAAGGGGCTAGAAGTTAGAAAGAAAAGCTTCTTAAAGTAAATCACCAACAGAAAGAAAAATCAGCTAATCTGCAATGGTAAATATTTATTCCTTGTGGTACACATCAAATATACAGTGGTCTGCATCAGAATAATATTTATTCACAAAGTGAAATGAATTATTTACATGTTACTGTGAAGCTGTATGCCACACATTTTTTTCGAAAGGCTGAAGCATACCATACAAACATTACTGAAACTAACAGAGTAACTATATTTATTAAAAGCTATAGTAGCTATAACCATATATATGATTTATATTTCCATGGAAAAAAGCACTTTTCAAATAGTATGTGCCATAGGACCCCATTTAAAAATATTCCTATTTCTTATTTATATTTATACACAATCCAACACAGTCATAAATCTGGAAAGATATATATTAAATTTAAAATATTATTTCTTTCTGGGCAATGGGGTTAGGGTAATGTTTATTTTTATTTTATTCTCTTTACTTATCTGTATTTTCTCATTAAAAATTCTGATATTTAGTACTTTTAAAAAGTTATAAGTAATAGAAAAGAAAGTAACAATACACCATGCTAATTTTTAAGTATTATCTGGAGATACCATGTCCCTTCTTTAAGAAAGATTGGTGTTACTTAGTAGATTAGAGGAAGCTTTTCTCGTCTGAGGCCTTCTCAGAGGATAAGGGGTGGAGGTACACATAGAGCACTGTTCCAGGATCTCTACTGTTTGTTTCCATCATTTTTTAAATCTGAAATTCCTCTACGTCTTCACATTCCAGACGGACAAAGGAAAGACAAGAGTATGTTTTGCAATAACTAGCTTTTGCTGCACTCTGCTGGAACATTCCCTGATGTTCTGCAAAAAATGATCAATAAAGTATGGCTAGGTCTTTGCCATACCTGTTTAAAATGTTCTCATGGAGGTTTACACATTTCTATAAATAATTAAGAATATTTATTATCTAATAAAAGTGATATAGTTTACAAACATACACACCAAGTAGCATGCTCCCATATTAATAAATGGCTATCCATCCAACAGTTGATTATGATATGATAGAGGAAGTATTTTTAAATAGTATATGTTTTGTACTCCCTGAGCGCTAGATCTTCTCTCATGTCTTCTAAACAAATTCAAAGATCTATCTTCAATCCTGTAAAAGTTGCTGTAAACTCTCCAAATGTACCTAACTGGGGTCACGGTTTGTAGACTCATTCATTACATTTAAAATTTTTTTAAAAAATTCTCACCAAATTAAAGCAGGCAGTTTTGCAGTTTGTTGGGGAATAGCCAAATGACTTACACTTGTTTTATCTAACTACCAATCCTTCAATTTTTACTCTTTTACTTCCTCCCCCAAAACACACCTGCAATCCACATTCAGCACGAAGTTCTTTAGGTGAAAAGCAAATCAATTTGTGTGGCCAAAGATTCCACAAAACAGTGTCGGGAGAGGCCCTGGTAATACACATGCAATGAGAAAGAATCACGGCCAGCCTATTTCAACAATCTTCCATGGGCAGCAAGGAAATACTTTAACCTTAGCCCCATCTTGGGAGTTGCAAACACAGATGTTGGCAAGAATCCCAGCATACACAAAATACTTCTCAATTTTTACTAATACCTGCTAAAATTATGTTTTGGCCTCTCTGCCTGGAAAGAAAAGAAAATGACCCCTTCTTTTGACTTTATAATCTGCATAAATCTCTCGAAGAGGGTTCACAAGGAAAGTTTCCATGGAACATTTCTTCTGCAAAAAAGAAAAAAAAAAAAAGCAGGCTCCTCAGCGTCATCTCTACCTCTGTGGATTTCTCTGCAGCACTACCAAACAAGAGGAAATGTAGGAATCCATAGGCCATGGAACAAAAACACCAGCCAAATGGCCTCAGCATGGGTTCCTGCCCAAACCTTCCAACAGTATCATTGTAAGTCAAGTGCATACTAGTGCCCCCAGGTGTCTGCGCTGCGCCAGGCAGCAAACTCAGACCTCACCGCCAAAATAGCCAGGGTCTTGTTTTGTAAATGATCTATTTTGTAAGATGACAGTGTAGTATAGAGAAGACAGTGGCCTGGCAAAGGGGAGTGTGTACTGATTCAGTATTTAGAAGGGTCAGACCCTGAACCAGCTCTTCAAATCCATTATCTCATGAAATCTCACAATGACCCCACATAGAAAATCATCCCAATTTTACAGAAGAGGAAACTGAGGTTCAGAGACCTTCAATAATCTGCCCAAAGTCACAAAGGTGTTGAGCAGTGAAATCAGGTTTGAAAACCAGATTGTCTGACCCCAAAATCTCTCTCAAAACCACCAAACTGCCTCTCAGAGACCCTGGTTCTTATCCCATCTCAACTATTAACAACTGGAGAACTTTGGGCAGGTCATTAAATATTTGAGACTTCATTTTATTCTTCTGTAAAATGAGGTAACTGAATGTAATTTCCAAGACCTCTTTAAACTCCAAAAATCCATTATTCTCAGGATCTGTTCAGGTCTGTCTTCCATCCGCAGCCCCCCTAGCCCTTATTTATTTTTTTGATGTGACATGAGGATATAAACTCTCTAGGCTAAAATAAATTCCAAGGTAATCTTAAGGGCTTCAGATGTCAACTCTCTACTGTTGAGAATAAAGTTTGCAATTATCAGTAGTATTGTAGCTGAACCTGGTGATTTTTAATGGAGTATACTGCTTATTAAATAAAAACAGGCCAAACAAAAGCACCAAATGTTATTAAAATATTTAGCATGGCTTCAGGAAATTTAACTCCCTAAAGTTACTTATTATTTATTTACTTCAAGTTAGAAAAAGATACTAAAAGAAATTATCTAACATACATGGAATCAAGTAATGAGAGGTGTTTCTGCCACACTGCCATTAGGATCTGAGTTCACAACATTTTATTATTATATTATAATCTCTAAGCATATTTATATAAGGTGACAATTATTAATAATTAGAAAACTATTACCTTTAAAAAGCAAATGTTTTAATACTTTAAAATGAATACAAGTTCCCCATTTCCATTAACTGCCTAATCAATTGTTTGGCCTTAACCAAAGCATGGTCATTTCAAGAAGCAAGCAAGCAACACTTTTAAAATCTATTTTCCTCAATAAAAGGTACATTTTATTTTATTATTGATGTACAAATTTAATTAAAACTTCAACTCCACATTTTGCTTTTTAAGTGACAGATATTTTCATCAACTAGCAAATAGTTAACCCATTGTCACAATCCTCCTGAAATAACGTGTGTGATGAAGAATAATTAAGGTAGCAAGGGCAAAAGGTTACTTAAGACTTTACTACAGTGTGAGCTAAAATTATAGGCTTTAAACAAGATGTAAGGACCAATGCACATGAAAAAAAAGTGCAATTTTAATGGAATGCAGAACAAATTAACTTTTTAACATTTAATACTACCCAATTGCATAATGGGATTTTGCTAAGTGCTACAGGGAGCAGAAAATAAAAGTAGCACTGCAAGGTATGCTTGTTAACTACTTCAAGCTAAAGGTATTATTGGCCTACTAAATGCTGTAGTAAATGGACATATTGTGACATGAAAGACTCTGGGTTCTGCCATCTGATTGGCATGTTTTGTTTGTTTTTCCTTTTTTAAAAGAGGGAAAAAGATCAAAAAACCTTTAAGGAGTTTTGTTAGCATATTCCCAGAATTTCTTCTCCACACTTCCCTAGGCTGGGAAAGGCCTCTCCTGCAGGGTTACCTTCTCCCCTATTAAGTCAACCAGAAAGGTGGCTACAAGATGCTTTCAAACCCAGCTCTCTCCATGGGGGCGGAGCCACCACCGCATTCCAGTCTCCACTGACCTAGAGAGCCTGCAATTCAATCTGAGCCTCTTGCTTGTAAAGCAATAACCACAGGGCATGGGGGCAGCCTTTTGTTTTCATCCAATTAATTGAGCAAAAATGGTTTCCACTGTGAAAAGACCCTTCATGACCTAGCTCCAAAGCTTGGCAAAAAAGGAATGGAACACAAGCCTGGGCTTCAGAATTGCACTGCAAGAAGTCACGGTGCCAGACACTGGCCACACACTCGGTCTCCCAAAGGAGAGAACATTTGCATGGTAAGTTCTTGCTAATCATGATCAGGAGTGAAAACACATCATCCATCTTGTGCCGACCAGGAGCCTTTCCACAGAAGTGGCACGCTGTATGTCCTAAATACACTCTCCACATCTCAAAGTCCACATAACCAGCAGTGAATGAACACATGGATCTGTCCATAAACACACATTTGTAATCAAAAACCTACTTTTTAAGTATCCAGAGGAACCAATACCATGTTACTTCATAAAGCAATGATTTAATGTTAAATTTCCTCCAAAGATGTCAGGGGCTGTATTCATTCATTCATTCTATAAACTTTGAGGTACTTATCCTACGGCAGGCACTGTGCCTGGTAGAATGAACAAGGCAGATGTGGTCCCTGGCCTAACAGAACTTAGGACCTAGTGGCTGCACATTGCTACACATAGTCTCAATCACCTGGGCTTATTAATCTTTGTTCAAGGAGAAACTCCCAAAGAACGTGGCTGAATGAAAGACTGGCCATTAGATAGAGAAAAATGGTAATTAGGCTTTTGTGTCCAAAGATTTGCAGTGAAAACTCACTCTGGTTAGCCAGAAAATCTCCTTTCTTAGGGTCAGGCATATACTAAAACATTTTTAATTATGCCCTTGACGGACTCTGCTAAACAGCTATGACAGCCTCTGTCTTAATAGCCTGAATAGAACCTCAGAATCTTTCTCAACTCAGCATTTTAGGCAGTCAGTACCAATTGTTCAAAATTAGCACAGGAGATGAAAATTATTTGCTAGTATAATCTTAGATTGCATTAAATGAAAGAGTTTTTATACCCAATAGAACGTTGGACAAGATGACTAAGGTCAGTTGCAATGCCTTGAATCTAGGAATATGAAATTCTAAAAAGAGGAGGATTCCAACTTAAATGAATTACAACATTCCAAAAGTGTGTTTATTAGTAGGGCATTTAAGCCCACAGAAGGAATGTCCCCAGTGAGACAATGCTATAAACTGTGTTTATTTCACAAACCAGTCCTCAAAAGACTTTTTTAGCCCAGAATGTGCCAAAACTGAATCAGTACACATTAGAAATGAAAAACTAGTAGAAAATAATAGACTTATGAGGGGTTAGTCAATTATTAACAATAAAAGTTTAAAACAGCTTTGTGGACTAGACCCAAAAATCTAACAACCATGTTAAAATGCAGTGCTATTGCAGCTATTGGGGTGCATATCTCATCTTCCCAACTAGACCGGAAACTACTTGAGAAGAGCAACCATTTCAGATACATTTTGTATCCCTCCTGACTCCACACCCAGTGTCTCTAATAAATATCTATTGAGCAAGTGCAGACAAATGACGGATTTTCCTAGAAAGAAACCTAGGAGCATCAGGAAAAGGTACAATGAGGCTTCACTGTCATGTTTTGCTCACTAAAAGGGGACAGTTGGCTACCTCATCCACTGCCTCCATGTGACTTGGAATGGCTATTTACACCTGTAATATGCTTATAAGCTATGGAGTCAGAATAACTTGGAAAACCCCACTAGACTGTAAACTGGATGATGCTAGGGACCATGGCTGTCTTTTACACTGTTGAGATCTAATGGCCTAACACAGTGGCTGTCACTGTGCATCACAGCTCAGTGGTCTGGCACATAGCAGCACTCAAATAACATTTGTTGAATGAATGAATAAATAACTATAGTCTCCAGGCAATAGCTTTTAACAGTTCCCCTAGGATCTGTATTTGTCATTATAGTATCCTAAATGTATATAACTTCTCAGTCCACCATTTTTTGAATTTTTATAAACGTGGGAAAAAGAGCAATTTCCCTTTCCTTTTATAGTTTTATAATAAGAAAAAAAAAAGGCAACAGAAACTTGATGATAAAAGGTAACTGACCCTCAGGCTCAGTGTCAGGAGACAGCACCAGTGGCGGAGGCTATCAAGCAGAAGGCAGGATCCATGTGAAAGAGCAGCCTGATCTCACAATGTGGGAATGCAAGCCCTGTGGGGCCAGGACTTCTGAGTTTTCAAGAGAAATTTTTTAAAGTCCCCTAGTTTTTTCATTTTGGCAACTAATAAATGTTTTAATAAAAACACTGTGTGAGCCAATTCTAATGTCTGGTCAAGAAGATGAAGCCAACTTATTCCTATGCTGCTCCTAAAGGCAAAAGAAGAGAGCACTCCACCTCCTTAGGAGTGTTAAGCAAAGCTAAGAAGGCTATAAACTAGGGATACAACAAACAGGAGGCTGAACTTGGCAACCTCAAAGGTCCCTTCTAAACTAGAAAAATATAATAACTAAGGCAGTGGTTTTCAAACTTCTTAAAAATTAAAATCATAATTTCAAATTGAAACCCAATACATAAAACAAACAAAAAAACCCCCGCAGTATTCAGGTTGAAGGCTGACCTTCCTACCCTTTATCCTGATGGCCGAGTCTCCACTGAGTCCCAGGGGTTCTACTAAAGCTCATTTTGGAAACCCAATTACTTTAGTGGTGGGTTTCTTAGGGTGAGAGGAAAGGATGCAAAGTTTAGGGCATATTCAAGAAGGTAGATGGACTTAGAGTCACAATTTGAAGTAAAAATATGCCTTGCAAAATGTTTCACTATAAACTACTATAGGTAAGACCCAAGGCAGAAAACATGTGGAAGAGAAGATGCCACTATGAGACTTAGAGGCAAACTAAATGAAGATACTTAAAAACTTAAAAACTGAGAACTGGACTGAGAGCTCTGCACTTCAATCTCCATATCCAACATTAGACATGTAAGAGGAACTAGCTCATCCCAAGTGTCAACAAAGACAGGGACGAAGGCCTAACCACACTATAGATTCTCACTAAAACAATAAGACACCATTTTCATCTATAAAACTGACAAAGATTTTTTTAAAATGATAATTCCCATGTTGACTGAGATGCTAAGAAGTGGACTTTCTTATGTGCTACTGGAGGGAAAGTAAACCGATACAGACTTTCTGAAGGGAAACATGTATAAGAAGCCTTTACAAATACACATGCACCTTGGCCTAGCAAGTCCACATCTGTAAATTTATCCTAAGGAAATAGTCACAAATGTACCAAGTTTTATCTTCAAAGATGTTCAGTGAAGCATCATTTATAGTAATAAGGTGGTCAAAGCAACCAAATTATCCAACACTAAAAAACCAATTTAATTAATTTTGATGCAAACATATCATGTAGTATTGAGTAAGATGTTATAATATTAATAATATTTATAATGACATTGAAAATATTTCTGAGATGAAATTAAGAGGAAACAAATAGGATTCCAAACACATTTTTATAAGATGCTCCCAATTTTTAAAATAATGCATACATGTATACATACAAAGAGGAAAATATTTATGGGGAATTATGAGTATTTTTCATTTTCACTTCTGTTTATTTTTGTCTCAATTTTATAAATTTTCTAAATGATAATATTTAACGTAATTCTTTTAATTTTTTTTCAAAAGATACATAAGATGAAAGAATTTCTGGTTGTTTTACTTTGTAAAAATTTTCTTTGAAGGTAGAAGTTAAACTGATTTCAGTATATAATCCAATCAAAAGTCATTCACTGCTAACACTTTATTTTAATAATTTTCCCTTTTTTCTTTCTCTCCTATCAAACAGGGATATTTGTAGGCCTAAAGCATTCAGGGAAATTGCTGCCAATTGATCTAAATCCCAAAATAATATAGGACTACAGGAGTACTCATGTGCTCCCTCTTTCTCAGTCCACTCTGAGAGGCTGAGGTTTTGTTTAGTTTCTAATTCACGTAAGTAAGGAGCCAATGGATGGCCCCCATCTTTAGCTACTTGTATCAGCATTCTGATGCATGTGTTAGTTCCTACCTGCAACTGTCTGCTCTCTCCAACCGCACTGGGTGATCTTCTAAGACATGATCATGAAGGAAGACACATTCTTTTGATAATTCCCTAGAAGTTGCTCTGAAAAACAGTGTTTCTGATATACTTACTAATGAAGATACTGTCAGGGAATACTTAAAGAATCACTCTCACATTTTCTATGCTGCTGTTGGTACTATCAACTCATAAAATTATTGATAATCTGATAATTTCGATTAAGGCCTTAAGAATGTTCCTCTTCCTTGACTTTGTAATTAATATTATGGAAACCTATCTTAAGAAAAAAATCTTTTGTTTATTTTTTTTAAAAAAAAAAGAATGGTCAAAGCAAAAAATTAAACCCAACCTAAGTCTTAATAGGGGAATGGTTAATTAAATTATCATTCACGGTCCTGGTGGATTCTCCACCTAGACAAAGCTGAAAGTTAGAATGGCTGAGGGTAGAAGTGACTCAGCAAGGTTTTTTAGACACCAAGAGTTGTACGAAGGCCTAGTTTTCCACACCTTTACTATTGAACCTGTATCTTATCTGGACCAGTACTTGATTGGAGGCTAAAGGAACTGCCATTTAACCTATCACCTAGTGTTGACTATGAGGAATCTAGAAAAATTAATTCATAGTAAAAATGAGTTGACTCTTTTTCTATTTCCTGGGTATCCAATTGTTACATGATATTATCTATTACATTATATCAAACATTGAGGTCAACAGCTTTCAAAACTTTATGGAGAATCATTTTTATTTTAAGAATAAGAGCCAAATTCAAGGAAGAATGCTATCAAACTAGAAACCAAAATTTGGAAAGATGAAATACTTTATAACATCATCTCTAGTCAAGCTTGTGAAAAACATGCTTTAAAAAGAACTATAAACCTAATTGGGATGCAGCAAATAATTTATCTCAAATGACATAAAGCATAAACTTTTCAACTGCTTGCAACTTAATACCAGAAAGATGATGAAGCCTGTTCTTACTCCAAGATGATAATTGCATTTTAAGTACAAAAGGATCATAAAAATTCCAGTGACAAAACTGAGAGTCCCAAAACAACTTGATAGTTAAAACACAATCATAGCAAAGGAGTATTGTCCACAGTACCTGCAATGACTGCTTAATTCCGGAGTGATAAATATAGGTATGTAAATTGTTAAGTGTGTATCTCATTAGCAAAATAATACCCTGATACCAGAGAAAATTAATGGCAGAAACAGAAGCATGCCTTCAGAAACTCCCTGAAGAATTGCCAACTGCCCTGGGGCAGGACCATAGAGTTCAACAAATATGTACTGAGCACCTACAACATGCCACACTGGGCTCTGTGCTAGGCACTGGGACACAGTAGTGAACAATGTCAGTAAGGTCTGGCAGTTAATCCTATCCTGGAAATAGACTAAAACCAGACTGAAAATCCACATCAACTAAAATGTATAGTACTTATCTACTAAATAGTTTGGGGTCCTGGAATAAAAATAACATGGAAGCATAGCTATGACTTTTTTCTAACAAGATGGGTCCTAGTACAAAAAATACACTATAATAATCTATATGTTGAACTATATAATTCCTAGTAAGTTACTATTAATTTCAATCAAAATGATTGATTCATCTCACAATATATTTTAATAAAAATTACATTATGATGCAACTGCTCATATTTCACCTTGTCTCAAATAAATAAATAAATGAATAGGTAGATAGATAGAAGCAGCACCATTTTATTTTTTCAAATATCGAAATGATCATCCCCAATGGCAAAGACTAGACTAAGAGGTAATATTTGTCCACCTTTATATATAGATGTATATATTTTTTTCTTTTTTCATTTTTAGATACAATCTCTCTCCGTTACCCAAGCTGGAGTATAGTGGTATCATCATAGCTCAAGATAACATCAACTCCTGGACTCAAGTGTTCCTCCTACCTCAGCCTCCTGATCAGCTGGGACTAGAGCCCACCACGCCCAGCTAGTTTTTTTTTTTAATGTTTCTTTAGAGATGGGGTCTTATTTATTTGTCCAGGCTACTCTCGAACTCCTGGTCTCAAGTGATCCTCCTGCTTTGGCCTCCCAAAATGCTGAGATTACAGGCATGAGCCACTGTGCCTGGCTGATCTTTATAATTATTATCTATAAAAGAAAGTCATGTTCCTTGGGGCTATAACTCATATAATAAACACCTTTATACACATCTTCCAATCATGAAGAACCCTATACATAATAGTTGCTCAATAAATATTTGAAAGAACAATCTCTTAATCCCTAAATTTTATTAAAGAAATATTCTATTCCTTCTAAGAGTTCTTACTTTTTACTATCATGAACTATTTTGAACTATTTTGACACATCACATTGAACATTTGTAGATTGACTAACACTTCAAGACTCAAAACCACCATATGGTACATTTCCTAAGATGAATCTGAAGAAATCAAACTAAGTACACACATAAGTTTATATGAAAAGCAATAAGAAATATTCTATTTTTTGTTGTTTCTTGAAATCTGATCAAAATCTAAGTGTGAATTTAAGTATATAGGAAAAAAGAATAAAAATGGTTTATCTCAAGACATTTAGCAGTTTTTAAACTAGCTCCACAAAATATGAGGATTTTATCTGTATTTAGTGTGCCTAAGAATAAAGTTTGTGGACAAGCAGAGTGTTGAAACTTTGTCAAGAAATATTTTAAATATTAAAAAACTATGTCAACCCTTGTTCTGCTCATGACTAAACTTGATATAATCAAGAAAAATTAGTTTCGGATGTGAGATACTTCAGGGATTTGAAGTAGTTCACTAAATAGGAAGCTAAATCCAATTACTTTTCTGAAGATTTGGCATCTTTAACTGAAAACCAATATTTCAATTAACATTAGACAAATATCCAAGCTTATCCACATGTTCCAGGCATCCTTTCTGGCTAACAAGTAGGCTGCATTTCTGTATATAATTATTCCCGTATGCATATATATGGTCTGCATTATACTGGAGATATATAAGGGGAAAAAAAGGAACATTTTAAATTCTTCTGTGGTCCATTTCTGCATGTGCACATCCCAAATTTAACCTTTCTATATAATTTTATCTTCGTTTCTAAATTAAAAACATGCCAATACAAATCTGTTTTTTTAATATGTGACATTTCAAACTACCTAAATGGTATTAATGTCAAA
Organism: Cheirogaleus medius; assembly: GCA_008086735.1. NCBI lineage: Eukaryota > Metazoa > Chordata > Mammalia > Primates > Cheirogaleidae > Cheirogaleus > Cheirogaleus medius. The sequence goes on from VBSM01002217.1 coordinate 18,937,033, forward strand.
GGCACTCCCTAAATCACTTCAATCTACCCAGAAATTACAAACAAAGAAACAAAAAAACAGCTTTATCATCAAATATTATTGCCTTTAGCTTGCCTGAAGCTGAAAAGTGACTCAGATACTCTGACCCAGATTGCTTATCTACGTGGCTCCCTTAACTTCAAGGGAAACTTTCTGAGCAAGACTGGCATCAAGGAGAAAAGGTGCAGTTCGCTGTCAATCAACAGAAGCTCTTCAAAATGGAAGAAGAAATCCTCAAGAGCGGAGAACATGGTTAGCACAGCATATATGCCTATAGCTCTAGGATGTCAAACTCATTTCATCTCCTGTTATCTAAATCAAATGTCAAATTTTATATTAATGCTATGTTATGTAACACAGCATATAATTTTTCTGACTAGGACTTTTAGATCAAGCAATATTTATTTATTAAGAACCAGCAAAGAATATTATCACAGCAGCACTGTTGTTCTCATGCAGTGTTTAACTTTAGAAATTATTTTCAGTTTATTTTCTAACGGTGAAGACCTTTTAACAAACTAAAAAAATGTATGTCTGCATGTGGATATGTGTGAAGGTGTGCACATTCAGCAAAATACCAGGTATACAGATCTCAATCTTTTGGTAATGTCATCCATCCAAAACAATAAAAAGAATTATGTGGGGATCATGGAGAGAATAAGGAAGCAACATGCCTAAACTCCCAAAAGGGATCATAAATAAAGCCCATGCCCTAAAACCAATTCATAAAAAGCACTAACAAGAACTTTAGGCCCCTGCTCAGCACCCACTATTCTTAATTTATATATCAAACAAACAAACTTGGTAACCCATTTCCTAAACCTACTAAAACTAATAAATCAGGAATCAGGAGAGCTATTACAAACCAGGAAAAGAAAGAAACAGAAAATAATATCTCAAAATCCAACAGAAAGCAAGAACTTGGATTTTATATTTTTGAATGTACACAAAAGAATTTTAAGTAGCATATTTGTCTGGACCAAGTGCTGGAAGGACAAACAATACTTGATGGGCCTTACATGTCAGAGCACCACCAGGCTTAGTCCTCAGACCTGTTTGCTGCTTCAGTGCTTCTTAAATTGAGTCATGACCCATATCAGTGGTATATGAAATCAATTAAATGGGTCATAAACATGTTTTTGTGTGTGATGAGATGGGACATTCTAGTTAAAATACATATATTCACTGAAGTATGGAGTTTTCATTGAAGGAAGTAGAGACTATCTCTGATTAATTTTTACTGCCTCTCTCTTCACAGTACCTAACATAAGGTTAGTATATAAATGAGCAACAAAATGTCCTATCAGGAATATATGAACCATATATTAATAGAAATCATCTAGACAGTGAGAGCATATCAACTGAGAAGAGCAGCATATCTGGCAGAACATCCATATATAAAGGCAGGAGAACAAAAAAGAAATGGTTAGAGGAATGGCTATGTTTTTGAGGTAACCAGAGAAAAATTTTTAAAAAGTAGGATTGGACAATACTGTCAACCGTGGCAGAAAGGCCACATGATATTATAACCAGAAAAAAAAATTCGTTAGATTTGCCAATCAAAAGGTAAAAGGTGACCCTCATTAAGAGGCAGAGGGAGAAGCCACATTAAAAAGGATAGATAATTAAAGAAGACACAAATAATAAAAATATATCCTATGTTCATGGATTGGAAGACTTATATTTAAATGTCCATATACCCAAAGCAATCTACAGATTCAATGCAATCCCTATCAAAGTCCCAATGGCATTTTTTGCAGAAATAGAAAAAGTAATCCTAAAATTCATATGGAATCACCAAGTGCCCTGATGAATCAAAACAATCTTGAGAAAGAAGAATAAAACTGGAGGCCTCATATTTTCTGATTTCAAAACATATTACAAAGCTACAGTAATCAAAATAGTGTGGTACTGACATAAAGTCAGACATATAGACCAATGGAATAGAATAGAGTGATCAGAAATAAACCTATACACATACAGCCAAATGATCCTCAGCAACCAATCAAAAGAGAAAGGAAATCTCCTCAATAAATGGTATTGGGAAAATTGGATATCCATATGCAAAAGAAGGAAACAGAACCCTTATCTTACAACATACACAAAAACCAATTCAAAGTGGATTGAAGACCTGAAACTATAAAAGTCCTAGAAGGAAATGCAGGTGGAAATTTTCATAATATTGGTCTTGGCAATGATTTCGTGGATATAACACCAAACACACAGGCAAAAACAGCAAAAATAGACAAGTGGGACTATATCAAACCAAAAAGCTTCTGTGCAGCAAAGAAAACAACTAGCAGAGTAAAAATATAACCCACAGAATGGGAGAAAATATTTGGGAATCATATCTGAAAAGATGTTAATATCCAAACTAATTCCTATAGCTCAATAACAAAAACAAAAAACCCAAATAACCCAATTTAAAAATGGGCAAAGGACTTGAAAAGACATTTTTCCAAAGAAGCTATACAAATGGACAACAGGTATATTAAAAGGTGTTAAACATTACTAATTGTAAGGGAAATGAAAATCAAAATCACATGAGATATCACCTTACACCTGTTAGGATAGCCATTATCCAAAAAATAATAATAACAGGAAATAACAAGTGTTGGCAAGGATGTGGAGAAATTGGACTCCTTGTGTACTGTTGGTGGAAATACAAAATGGTGCAGCCACTATGGAAAACAGTGTGGAAATTTCTCACAAAACTAAAAACAGTTCTATATCATCTAGCAATCCCACTGTGGATATTTATCCAATAGAACTGAAAGAAAGATCTTGAGGAGATATTTGCTCTCCCATGTTCACTGTGGCATTACTCACAACAGCCAAGAGGTGAAAACGACCTTAATGTCCATTGATAGATGGATAAAGAAAATGCAGTATATACATTCAATGGAATATTATTCAGCCTTAAAAAAGAAAGAAGTCCTTTTATATGCTACTCAAGGAGGACATGAGCCTAAGTGAAATAAGTCAATCACAGAAGGATAAATACTACATGATTCCACTTATATAAAGTATCTAGAATAGACAAACTCCTAAAAGCAGAAAGGTGGTTGCTAGGAGCTGGATGGAAGGAAGGGGACATAGGGAGTGGTTGTGCAATGGTATAGAGTTTTAGTCATGCATGATAAAAATGCTCTAGAGATTTTCTGTACAACAATGGACATATAGTTAAAAACAAAACTGTACTGTACACTTAAAATTTATTAATAGGGTAGATTTCATGTTATAGAGTTTTTTAAACCACAGTTTTGTTTAAAAAACAGGTAGAGAAATGAAATGGGAGGTGAGAAAGCAGAAAAAAAATAAAAGTATGGTATACAGTTCTTACGAGATAAGTATGTGAAAAGGAGAAAAAAAGGATGTGTTACCTCTAGAAGAGAAACACAAAGAAAAGTTGCAGGAGGTAGGTCTATGTAGGGATAAACCTCAACATGCTTTTTTAGGCTACAAAGAAGGAAAAGAGAGAGGGAAAGATCAAAATATCAGAGTCAGAGCAACTAACTAATAAATCAGTACTCCAGAAGCCGGTGGAAGGTTAAAGGGATCAAGGGAAGGGCTGAATTTAAAGAAAAACAAGGAACCTCATCCTTTGATACAAGAAGAGCAGTAGGAGAGTTGGGAATGGGTGTAGAAAAGTTTCTAGAAGGACTGGGGAGACAAAGGAGACATACCTGAGGGTCTCAATCTTCCTGATAAGATAGGATATAAGGTTGTCTCCTCAGAGTGAGAGAGAGGAGGCTGAGTAGTGGGCTTGAGGTTTGCTTACATGGTTGAGAAAAATGGGAGAGGTGACTGACCAAGGTGAAGCTAGGATTTTAGGCAAATGAGTCTGAAGGCATGAATTTCAAGTGGCAGCAGGAAAAGAGAGAATGTTCTGCTGAAGCTAAACTTCCTAAAGGAAAGGAAAGTACAGAGCAAGGGACTCATGGGTACAGGAAAGAAAACATTTGAGATTATCAGTATTGGATTCTATGTCCTAAAGAAAACAAGGAACATGGAAACAACTTGAAGAATGATCCATCTCGTCTTTAACATCCACCTTTCTCTGTAAGTCAATTTGGCAAATAGTCACAGAGAACTTCTCTCACTATGTCACTGTTCTGTGCACTGGTGGGCAAGAGAAGAAACAGTCCCAGCTGTCCAAGCTTATAGCTCACCAGAAGAAAAGGGGCAAGTACCCAAAAAAACTGTAATGTAAGGCAGAATAATATACGTAAATTTCACAACAGAGGCTTAACAATCGTGCTCCTAAGGTTTAAAGGAGGGAGAGATCACAGATGTCTGGGAGGAGCAGGGTGAAATAGAAAAGGCTTCAAAGAGAAGAGGGACTTTGTGGGAAGCTTCCATAAAGGAAGAAGGGGAAAAGAAAAGAGAAATTCAGGTAGTAAAAATAATAATACTAAGGCATGGTGGGAGAAATGCATATGGTAAATTTGATCAAAAAAGAATAGTATAAAAGACACATGAAAAAATGTCCAACATCATAAGGAAAGTGCTAGGAAAATGCAAATTAAAACCATGATGAGCTACTACTACACACCTACTAGAATGACTATAATCAAAAAAACAGACAATAATAAACAATGGTGAGGATTTGGAGGAACTGGAACCTTCACACATTGCTGGTAAGAATATAAAAAGGTGCAACCACTGAGGAAAACAGTGATACATGAACTTCAAAAATATTACATTAGCTAAAAGAACCCAGATGCAAAAGACTATATATTGTATAATACCATTTATATGAAATATCCAGAAAAGGACAATCTACGGAGATAGAAAGTAGAGTAGTAGTTTCTGGTGTTTGGGGTGGGAGTGAGGATTAAGTATAAATGGGCACAAGGGAGCTTTCTGGAGAATGGTAATGTTCTAAATTGGATTGTGGTGATAGTTGCACAACTCTATAAATTTATTAAAAATTCTTAAATGGCATACTTACAATAGGTGAATTTTGGTACACAAATTATGTATCAACAAAGCTATTGGGTTTGTTTTAAGAGGATAGGCTAGCTTGATTGGCATTTAAGTTCTATAGAAATAGGAATTGAGATTAGAAGGAGTTGGGTGCAAGTCTTCAGAGATCTTTGAAAGTCAGAGCGGCAGTCTCAACTTAATCTAATAGCCTACAGGATGGCCTGAAGGTCCTGGAATGGGATACGACAAAAACAAATAAAAACTACTGATAAAAACATTCATAAAATCAACCTCATATAATGTGTCAGACAAGTAGTTGACACATTTGACCATAATGACCAGGACCTGTGGCCTTCCTTGAGACTATGACCTCAACTTAACAAGGACAGATCCTCTTATATACCTTTACCTTGAATCACAAAGGTGGGATAAAAGATGGAGGGTGATGGCCGGAAGCCAGTCCTAGATGGGGTGGGGGTGAAGGGAAGTGGAAAAATCAATATTTTAGTGGGGGAGGGCAGGGCGGGGGCTGTATATTTCCCTGCAGTCTAGTATCCTGCTATAAGAGATTTGGAAATCACATAAAATAAAAGCTAAAACCAAAAATACAGGTGGCCCACCAGGGAGCATGGTGAAGTTGGATAGCTGCTGATCTTAGTGCATGATATGATATTAATGATTCTCAGGTAATATATTTACCCATTTAAATCCATTTAAAGTCCAAAGTTCAGAGTGCCTTTCTTTTAAATACATTAAATCATTTTTCCTACTATTAAATTGTTCCTGGATATACAGCTGGGCCTCACAAAAGTATCTTTAAAATCACATCACCTCAACTTAACCTTGGTTACATCTGGTACTTTCAAACAACACTCTGAGTACTATTAGCTGTTTTTATTAATATACAAAGAAATACATATCAGTGCTGATATAACTGCTCAGCTATTCATAGATATTCTTACAAAGACAGTATATATTTTCCTTTGGTTGAGAAAGATAACAAAATAATTTCTTTGGGAAACTGGCTTTGTTTTTCTTTATTTAAAGAAAGAGAGAAAATGGGGTCAAGAGAAGGGAGGTGGAGGGGAGGGTTGTGAGAGTTATAGGGGTTGTAATAATTGTTAATTCACAATTCAATCCATTAAGAACTCCATTTGCAGAAAACTAGTACAAAAGGAATAATTGTGCTAGATGGGATTAAACAGGAAGATAGATAACATAAATGAAAGAAATCCTCATACAATTACAGATAATTGGAGGCCACTTATATATTTTTCTCTCATCACTGACACCAAAAGATAAGATTTTCATTTCCCTATAATAATGGGCCCATTAATAGTTTTATTGTAATATTAGAAACATCTTACTTCTGAGTATATCTCAAAGGACTAATTTTTTTAAAAGATCAAACAACAAACAGAATGAAATTTTGGCAGAAGAGGTCCCCTGATTACTTCTGGCTTAGAATGCTTTATTTCAGACAGGTGATCAAATTTCTAAATCTGATAAACTTATCAAGATAAAAATCCAAATATTAAATTTACAATATAGGCAGTTGTTCAAGTTAACACTAGCAAGCAGAAAACTCAAATACGAATTGAAGAACATGCAGATAAAGAAGTATGCATTCAATTTATAAAAAGCACACATGCCCCAGGGAAGTAAAGCATACCAGATGGTTATTAAAAGTAGAATGTTTTTATACGATAATAGGCCTGTTCTCCCCTTGATGTATGTACAACCCCCATTAATGTCAATTAGCATTACATACCTAAATCCAGGGAAGCATAACGCCAATGTTATAATATTACTTTGGACTTAGATATCTTGTCTGAAACTAATTCAGTTGCACAAAGCCCTGGAGATCATTATCTTTACAGTCACCCAGTAAATGCTGACTGGCCAACCAAATCCCAGTCTAGGGGATAACACGAGATGACCCCTAAGGCCTCATTGGTTTCTGAAATTCTAAACTGATGAAAATTTAAGATTCCAAGTCCCTTGCCATAACCATGATGCAGGTACAATCAATATTTATTGAGAATTTTACTAGAAGATAAGCACCATGCTAGGAGCTACTCAGGTTTTAAGGAGACCACAGATGAAAGTGAAGAAGGTGAAGCTCAGAAAGATGAAGTGACATACCCAAAGTCAAAGAGCTAGTAAGAGCTGGAATTAAAGTCTGCTGACACGAAATTTGATGGCTTTTTTTTTTTAAGACAATATCTGAATGCACGGTTGTTCCCTAATCACCTAAAATTGCCTCCCAACTACCTACTACTATTCACATCTAGTGAGTGAAAATCACTGGGTCAGTGATAGTCTGTTCATGAACAAGAATTGAAAACGATTAAAGGAAAGAAAAAAAATCAAAAGAGACATTATAAGAAACAATAAAAAATTGAGTTGGCAACTCTTTGTACCTAGAACCACCCTGTCCAAGAAGGTAGCCACAGCTACATGTGGCTATTCAGCAGTTAAAATATGCAGCAAGCACAAAATAAACCAGATTTTGAAGTCTTACTATGAAATGTAAAATATCTCATTAATAACTTTATTTGATTAGATGTTGAAATGATATTTTAAATATACACAGTTTAACATTAATATACATTGTTAAAACTACTTTCACTTGTTTCATCTTACTCTTTTAACGTGGCTTCTAGGAAATTAAAAATTACATATGTAGTGCTCATTGATGGCTTAAACAAATTTTTGTCAGACAGCACTGGGCCAGATCATACAGCAACACACAGATATTGAATACATCAGTGATGTACTTATAACAAACACACTTTGATTATTACATTCTGGGCTGTACTCTAACCTTGATGAAGAGCTCTAATTTGGCTAAGGAACTAGCAAGAGTCAGATAGAGCAAAAGAACACCCACTTTTATTCACACATTCATTCAAGCATACCATTCAGTTATCTAATTGCTCTCCTTTGAGTGAGTAGGAACAAGCTAATTCATATGGAATGATAATCCAAAGCTCTAAGCATTTGCAGACCAGAGAAACAAGTTTATAGGGTAATAGAGGAGAGAAAGGCTCCCTCAAAAATACTAATGAAGACCAGTTTGTGACTACAACCCATTTTTCTTTTTCTTTTATTTTATTTATTTTTTTTTCCAGCATATTGTGGGGGTACAAATGTTAAGGTTACGTATATTGCCCTTGTCCCTCCCCTCGAGTCAGAGCTTCAATATGTGGTAAAATACATATAACATAAGATTTATCATTTTAACTATTTATAAGTACCTTCACATAGTTGTGAAAAAGTTATTTTTATGATTGTCAAATTATAATCATAATAACATTTTTAAAACTTATTTAAGAATTTAAAGTCATCTAAAGTCAAACCATTTTCAATTTTTTATATTCCTTCTAAATCTTTGCACACTTATTTATCATGGATACATCTACTTCATGATTTGCAAGTTAATACACATTATTTCATAATCTGACTTTTTCAATTATATGAAATGCTTTATATCATTCCAGTTTTAAAATAATAAAACATAATAATATGAAATTATATCATATCAAATAGTAATACTACAATAAACCCAATAATTTTCCAACTGGATAGCTGATTTACAATTTCTTGCAAAGGTAATTAACAATGTAAATGAATAACTGGATGAATGTGTTTTTGGAATGATTTTCTTAGCTAAATATTCAAGAGTAGAATTATAAAGTGAAAACATACAAACTCCATTTTTTACTGCCATCTCACTTTTTTTTCACTTACCACTCCTATTCATCTACAAACATGTGATTGCAAATTTCTGTGTCTTCCTTTTTCACCTGTTCATATCTATCACCTTTCCAGAAATAACTTTCTTCTAGCTTTTAAGTGATTATATGAAAAACAAGCCCAGCAACATCACCACAGCCCTCAGAGCTCCTTGTCAGTCTATCAGCAAATCTTTTTACTTGCCAATGGCAATAAGTGGGTCTCTAAATGGTTTCATCACATATTCCTTTGTGTTATCAGCCAAAATCATGCTCATTTAAAAAGCCATGGACCAAAAAGCTATTTGACTTCTACGTGACTTAAAATGATTTTATATATTTGTATTATATATACATACACATACTCTACAAATAAACAGAGTAGAAGGAAGTTAGGAAGTTTTAAGTACAGAAAAGTAACAAATAGCATACTCTAAACCACAAGATCTCTGTTTAAAATTATGCCTAATACAGACTCTGTTTTGTAGAAGAGAAAAATCAGCCAACTGCCTTTCTAGAACAATTAATGACTATCAATCATTACATCACACATATGTCATCTGACACAAACTTTTAGATCAGTAAACATGTTCCCTCTGCTACAACAGAGGCTTAGTGTTCAAATGGGAAGAAAAAATCCCAGTACATATAAAAACATCAAAACGTAAGTCCAACCATAGGGTAAGTCTAATTTCCCCTATTTCAATTTACTCAGTCTTGCTTTGACTAACAAATTTATGTGAAAATTTTATAACATGAAAGAGAACTTACTTTTAAAAGCTTTTCTGCCAATAAGCGTTAGGATTCAATGACAAAGAAAGTGAACTTTAGTGTAAGTTAACAAATTAACAAAGCCACCTCTTCCTGCAATACTCAAGTTTCAAATACAGTATCAGACCTTGGGAAACTCTCTAAATGATTCTGTTACCTTTCTGATGTGTGTATATATTAATACAATGAATATTAGATGATCATGAATATATATACACATATACACAGCATGGATATGTACAAATAGTTCACATGCATCTCCTCTTTCTTTAACCCCTGACCATAATTTTCCTGAAGAAAATCCAGGATGTCTATGTCCCACCTGGCAATGATTACAGTGAAAATGCCACATGATATACTAAAACATGGACCTTGGAATACATTGCTTAAAATATGTGTAACACCGAGCAACTTTCTTAACCCAACTCGGGTTCTCGGGTTCTTCATCTATAAATAATACTACTATCCTTATAAGATGATTTTAAGTATTAAAAGAAGTAATAAATAAAATTTATTTCAGACTCAACAGATGCTCCATAAATAAGAATTTCCCTTCTTTTCCCTTACTTTTTTCCTTAGGTCCTCCAAAAATACATTCAGGTGATTGAGAAGGCAGTATTCCAATTTTACAAATGAGGAAATTTAGGCTTGTAACTACTGAAAAAAAAGAAATTGTCAACATGGTTACATTCTTTCAACATTATGCTTCTAAAACCAGAAGATAAAAGTTCTTTCAAGAAGAATGATTTTTCCCCCAAATTCTAGAATTCAAAGCAATTATTGAAATTGTGGTGGGCAACTGAAAAATCTTTATTTACTAGAAGGCAGATCCTTCCCATGAAGGACTCATGTAATGCTTTTCCCAGAGTGACAGTCCTAGTCCCCACTCCACAGGCTGGCCTCAGTAAGGGCCACTTGGTAGATGCCCCCAATAAAATGAGATTGGTAGTAGATATTATGCAAGAAAAGTATGCTAGTGAAAGTGAGATGAGAATGTGGTTTGGGGGATTTGTGGGAATGCAAGTTTGGGAGTTCCTATACAGGACGTAGGAAATGACTTGCAGTTGAAAATAGGGGGGAAGTGTTTGGCCGACCACCTTCTGCATCAAAACTCAAAACTATTAATGGCACATCTTGAAGCCAATGATCAATCTGTTAGAAATCTTAAAAAATAAAAGTGGCTGCCACCAACAACAGGCCAAGAGAAGGGTGATTACAGGATGATGTTCCTAAATAACCCTTCACAGATGGTTGGTTCATTGCCATTAAACCAAGATACTTGCCCCAGAAATAAGACCTTGAGCAGTCCAGAGGAGCTATCCCCTTTGCTTCACCTTTGGGGAAGCCTATAGGTGATTTTGGGGTTGGGAAATAAAGCTGTTCTGTATTTGAACCCTGCTCTGTATTTGAACTCCCAATTGTCTTGTTCTACTCATCAGAATTAGTATACTGACAGGGCCAGAACCAGCTACCTTATTTGAGGTTCCCAAAGCAAAATAAAAATATGAGGCCCCTTGTTCAACAAATACTAAGAATTTCAAAATGGCTGCTAGAGAGCATTAAATCAAATACAGAACTCTATGTGACTGTGCAGAGTACATGCGCATGAAGTAAGCCCTGGACAGGACTAATGTGAGGACCCAAAAGGAGACTACACAATAATAGATTCCATTCTTAAAACAACTAACCAAAACTAAGCACATGGGCAAGTATTCAGGCAGTCTTAGTAGCCTTAAAACAGCACTGACGCTCCATTTGCTTAAACAACTCTTGACAAACCTAATTAAGTTTAAGGTAAATTATCTTCAGAATCCATAGACCACAATTGATTGTGAGTGAATAAGATTTTAATGATAACAAAAGTTTATATTTAAATGTCAAAAGTATAGAAGAAAAGACATCTCCAAGTATAGAATACCTGAGCTCAAGGGAGGTTTGAAAAGGAACTTTTCATTTAAAATATTTTGCTAAATTAGTATATGTTAAAGAAGAAGGGTAGATTATAAATATGCCCATAATTCTCTACTTCTCCAACAAAGCTATTCCCCACCCCTTTGATGTGAATTGACCAAAGCCAGTAGGCATTAGAAATATGACACAGAAAGAGGCTTGAAAAGTGCTTCTACATTGTGACCTGTAGCCACCATGTGAACAAGCCCAGGCCAGCCTGCTAGACCACGAGAGACATGTGGCCCAATTATCCTAGCTAACTGCATGCAATCTGCCAAATATGTGACTAGATCATCCAGTCCCCAGCTGAGCCACCAGCTGACCAGAGACATATGAATGAGCCCAGCCAAGATCAGCCAAGCCTGGCCCAGATCAACAGAACTGCCCAGCTGATCCAGAGACTCATGAACAATAAATAATGAATTGCTGAATTGAATTGACATTGTTTTAAGCCACCAAGGTCTGGGATGGTTAACAATACAGTAAAAATGCTAATATGATACAAGAAGCATTTTAGCTCTGTGGAGAAGAATGGATTATGCAGTAAGCAGGAACTGAAACAACTAGCTCACCATTTTTAGTGGGGAGAGATTACATTCCTAATAAATTACATAATAAATTCCAGAAGGATTTAAAAAGTATATATAAAGAATGACAGCATAAAAATGTTAGAATAAATTATAAATTGATATTCATGTACTCTTGGTAATAGGGAAGGATTTTCTAGGCAGAGAAAACTAAAGGAAAAGAATAGATATTACTATGCAAATATTTTTTAGGCTTTACATGTCCAAAATACATTATAAGTAAAAATCATAAGCAAATGACAAATTGGTAAAGCTAATTGCACATATGAGATAGGTACAGATAGATACCTAATATGTGTACAAAGCATTTTTATGTACAACAAAAGTATGATCAAAGATTACCACTATTAATATGCATAAAATAATAAGAAAAGATGAACTTGATAGAATATTGAACAAAGGGCATACAAACATAAATCACAAAAAAGAAATATAAATGGCCAATTAACATGTGAAAAATGGTCAACCTCACTGGTAAGCAAAAGAAGAAAGAAGTAAAACAATAAGCAAATTACCATTTCAGTTAAAAATTGTAAAGATCAAAATAAATAATAATACCTAGAAAAGCAGACACTTTCATATACTGCTGGTGGAGTTATAATTTGGTACTATACTTCTGCAAGGCAATGTGTATGTAGTATGCTGCTATGTGTATGTGTATATGTGTGTGTTTGTGTGCTTCATGGAGTACACTTTGCTGAAAAATTAAAAGAGCCCTTCACATGAGGAAAAAAACAACTCTACCTAGGTAGTAGATCTAATTTTAAACTGGTACATTAGGAAAATACTTTAAAAATCTAATAACAATCATGCAATGGAGTTATGCCACAGAGAGTGAGAATGGGCTCTAGCGTGGCTTGTGGCATAAAGATAAGAAAAACACTAAACAGAAGGTATATAATAATGACGTATGTGATATACCTGTTCAATCACAGTAGAGTTTTCTAAAAGGCATTTTTCTCAATGTTATATTCAACATCAAAACTATTATTAAGATTTTTCTTTTAATAAACTGTGGCTTGTCCACACTACAGACTGCCATATTATAATATATACTACTATAACCATTAAAAATAGAGAAGTACATCTATGCATTAATATGGAAAGAGCTCCAATACATACTGTTAGACAAAAAAGAAAAAATATAGATTAATATATATGGTATGATACTTTTTATGTAGTTTTCTTTTTAGCCTGACAAAATAATATTTCATTGCTAAATGCAAAAAAAAAAAATCTGGAAACACACTAAAACAGATAAGAGTGATTACATTTCTGAGCAGATGATAAAGGACCAAGATGGGAAATTTAGCATTATGTATAATGTAACTTATATTCATGTATTAACTATATCATTAAAAATTAACTAAAAAGGATTAAAATGGACTTTATTATCCTCAAGAAACTTACTGAACAATCAACACCTCACTATAATTTAATGCCAAAATATATAATAAAATTGAATGGTAAAGCACATTAAAACTAAGTAAAATTTCTTACAGTATTCACATTTTTCTTTCAAAATATTGTTCATTCTTTTTGTTAATCTAAAAAGAATGAGGACTTAAATATATACATTCAAGTGAAAACCCATGGTTTTGGTCATCTTGTCTGTAATATTACAAATCATGGAAAACCCCAACCCTGAGGCTAAGCAGAAAAAATAAAAACCTCTGTATTTTAAATGCATAAAAGACAAAGGAAGTCTTACTATATAGAACATTTGGAAAGCATTAAATCAAGCATCCTCTTCAAATGCCTTTAAATGTCCCTCCATCACTGTGTCTACAAAAGAGACACATCATTAAACACAGTGTTGAACATATCTTCAGCCTCAAGCATGACATGCAGGTATGGCAGAAGGCCTAAGAATGAGATAGACATGTGATCAAAGATATATGAGGAAGAAGGTGGAAAAGAAGAAAGAAAATGAAAAACAAACCAAAACAGCCTGGGCACAGTGGCTCATACCTGTAATATCAGTACTTTGGGAGGCTAAGTGCAAAGATTGTTTGAGATTAGGAGTTTGAGACCAGCCTGGGCAACATAGTGACTTTACAGAAAATTTAATAATTAGCTGGCTGAGACAGGAGGATCACTTGAACCCAGGAGTTCGAGATTGCAAGGAACTATGATTGCACCACTGTACTCCAGCCTAGGTGACAGAGTGACACTCCATCTCTCGAAGAAAAAAAAAGGAAAGAAAAACGAGCAGGGACAGAGCATTCGTGCCTACTGACCAAAGAGTCATATAGTTACTCCAGCACAAAAGAAATTGGCATCTATGTTTGTAGAACAATTTACAAAGCATTTTTATATATTAATATATTACAGAATATAAACTTTGTAACAAGATAGTATTAATCCCATTTTATGGAAAGAAATGGAAATTCGGAGAGAGTAAATGAATTGCCAAAAGCCACACAGCTAATAAGTCATTGCACTGAATTCCAAGCCCAGTGTTCTTTTCAATACCCTATATTGCTATAGACTGTCCCTCAAATTGCTACTAATTTTCAAATAACCATGGAAATTTCAAGATGCAAGTACATTATCAATATAAACATAGTAAGCTAATTTTTCATTCCCCTAGGAAAACCAATTCTGAAAAAAAAAAATCTGATTTGTCCTTTCAAATTCAACAGAAAGGTGTGGGAAAGGGGAGTAGGGAGAGGAGAGAATGTGGTGATAAAGGGCAACATGGGGAAGTCTCGTGGTCAAAAGCTATTTAGTACCTGGAATGTGGGGGTGGATACATGAGTCTACACATGATAAAACTGTACAGAACTTAATACACACACTTGAGTACAAGTAAATCTGAATAAGACCTGTGGATTTTACCAATGTCAGTATCCTGCTTGTGATATACTACAGTTTTGCAAAATGTTATCACTGGAGGAAAGTGGGTAACAGATACATGGGGTCTCTCTATATTATTTGTTACAAATGCATGGGAATATACAATTATCTTATTTGAACACTCAATTTAAAAAATCAATAGAATATTCAGACCATCAACACTGATTTTGAAACAGGATAGTGATTTTGTGTAGAAATATGAAAAGACCTCATGTAGTCATTCAAAATCTTCATTATAGTCATTCAAAGACTTCAGTATAGCAGAAGTGGTAGAGGCCTTACTCAAGAAATTAAAATTTTAAAAATTATTTTTTCAAGCCAGAAATGATAATTTTCAATAGTTTTTTAAAGATATAATACCTTAACAGTGACAGGCAGCTAACTCTAGCCATGTAAATGGTAAGTCATGGGTCAAAAGAGAGTCAGGAAGAAGAAAAAATAGTCTTTTGAACTAGAACTTTTTAAACTAGGCTGCTTAAGAATTCCATCTCAAAATATCAATGGATATAGTACTCAAGTACCATGTTTCCCCGAAAATAAGACAGGGTCTTATATTTATTTGTCCTCAAGAAGACACCCTAGGGCTTATTTTCAGGGAATGTGTTATTTTCCCCTCAAAGCCTTAGCTTGCAGCATGCACAGAATGGCGGAGACCTGACAGAGGGAGCCGACCTTGTTGGTGGGGCTGCCGGCACCTTTCTGGTCACCTCTGGGATAGTAGCTGTCACTATGGGGCAGATGAGAAGGGCTGCTCATCTTCTTTACCGCTCGGCGACGAAATGCATGGGTTGTGCAGATACACTGCGTAGCCACGCCCATCACTAGGTCTTATTTTCGGGGTAGGGCTTATATTGCGCAAATGCTTAGAAATCCTGCTAGGGCTTATTTTATGGGTAGGTCTTATTTTTGGGGAAACACAGTATTAGCCAGTTGCTTGGTAAGACAATTAGAGAATTATAGTAATAATTATGGGATGCACCAAGAATTGTCTGGTAATACTAGTTGTAACTATTTACTAAGCACACACTATGTGCCTGGCATTGTGCTAACTGTTTTCCATAAATGATTGAAAATCCTCACAATAACCTTGAGAAGATGTGGAAAATGATGACCTCAATGTAGTTTACCCAAGGACACACAGTTAGAAAGTGGCAGAGCTTCACTTTGAACCTAGGTTTTTCTGACTCTAAAGCCTGTGTGCTGTTCACTATTCCATAAGGCACAGGAAAGAAATATTTACTTTGATATTCTGGCACATGATTCTATAGTGAGGGAAAAATCACATGCAGTAATAGAAAACTGTCACTGATATTACACTGACCTGCTTGTAAGTTCCATCTAGCAAGGTGTCCAGGTGTTGGAGGGGAGCAGGTGTTTTATCTTTGAACCTTGTTAACAGCCGGCGTTGAATGGCCCGAAATTGTACAGCTCTTTCAGATAAGAGTTCTTCTAACTTTTCACCATTTATCCGCAGCTACAATGAGGAATTTCTTAAATTCAGATTAAATGGACACAAAAAAATGTTTAAAGAAAGAATACAGGCAATGGCAATATAAGTTTGAAAAAGAGTAATGAAATTTAAACATATTACAGAGTTAAGGGAATTAAAACTGGGTGGTGTTTGTTACACAAATACATAGATAATACAGTAGAATAGATCAAATGGAAATTTAGTAAAGGTGACTCAGTATCATTTGGGAAAAAATAGATTATTTAATAAATGTTTTATGATGACTGATTACATGGGAAAAACAGAAATCTCTCCCATTCTTTACAGCAAAACCAATTGCAGAGAGACAATAGTTTAGATACAATAAAAGCACTAGAAAATTAGAATTTTTTTATAATCTTGACATAGAAAGGCCTTAATTACTATGAGTCAAAAGCCAAAAGCCACACACATACAACTGATAAATTATTAACTAAAAAGAACATTTAATTCTACATGATTTAAAAAAAATTATAAACAAAGTGATAAGACAAATAGCAAACTGCAAATTATAATAGCAATAACCACAAAGACAAAGAGTTATGCCCACAATATCTAGAAAGGATCTGTAAATCAATGTGAAAAGGACCACGACCCAATAGAAATCAGTAAGAAAAGCAGCAACAATCCAACAGAAAAATGGGCAAAGTTTTACATAAAAGTTAATACAAATAACTCTTAAACATATAGCCTTTAACCTAACAATCCCTTCTAGGAATTGATCCAAGATATGATTGTAAAAAGTAATGTATATATAAAGTTATTTATTACAAAATTGTTCTATTGTGATTATAGTAAGATATCATTAATAATTACAATGCCCTTTAACAGGGGTATTAGTTAAACAAAGAAGACTACTCTGTAAGACTGCTAAGCACTGATATGCAATGCTGTCTAAAGATGAGTAAATGAAAAAAAAAACAAAAAGATACAGAATAGTACATATAATGGACTACCATTCATTCTTTTTTAAAAAAACAAGAATCTGTATATTAACATAGTTGTAACTGCATAAAATATATCTAGAAAGATACACAAGAAACTGGGCACCAAATGTTGCCTCCAAAGAGGGGACTGAGTGGTTGAGGAATGAGAATAAAAAACATCTCTTTTCACTGTAACCCATCTCATAACTTTTAAATTTAATGGTATTAAAATAAATAAAAGCTAGTCAAAGTACTGTAAAAGAAACACTCCATGAGATCAGATCACTGATCTGTTTTATAAAGTTGAATTAGCAAATCTTCATCCTTTGAAGATTGATTTGATATTTGGAAATAGCCAAGAGTCATGTTTTATGAATGGATTGAACAATGACCGTCATTGTTTTAAAAGTTCTGTGTATTAAAATAAAGTCACCAGAAAACAACTGCTAATTCAACTTTATAAAACAGTAATAGACTAGTTCTGAAAAAAATATCATGTCCAGAAGTCAAACATTACAGTTTCCATTTCTGGTATCAAACCAAATTCTTTACCTTTTCAGTACAGGTATTCTCCAGATATATGATAAAAATTATATATGAAATACAAGTAACTTGGAATTTTGTCAACTTCCTTTAATCCCAATTTTAGAAGCACTAAGTAACTAACTAAATCAAATAATATTCTCTTGAGGAAAAAAAACCTTTCATTACCAAAAATTAAGTAATAAAATTAATTTTTTAAAATAACTAAATGTTTTAAAAGAACATTAGCCTAATTATGAATAATTTACTCTTCTTGTATAATTTGCTACTATAATATTTTATTTCCTGAATTCATCATGAAACACAAAAAGGTTAAAAAGATATTCTTAATACTCAGACATCAGCAAGGTTATCATTCCTTTGAATGCATAAATAAGCGCACTGATTGAAATGTTTTCACATGTCAGAATTTCAGCATTTAACAAATATTTATGATCATAGGGCCAAGCACTGTTCCAGGCACTAGAAACTATGGCAATGAATAAATACAGACAAAAATCCCTGCCTTCATGGAGCTTACACTACAAGGGACACTTGAATTCCAAAACCACCTTGATTCCAAGTGTCAAATCTTATTAATGGATGAAAGTAGAGAGTGGGGACAGAGAACAAAGGAAGTATAATCACAACCCCATTAACTGATGTGTGTAACAAATGAAAGTGCCTGTAGTTCACCATATTCTCTAAGTCTCTTCTCAGAAAAGAAACACCTCTGATGTGGAAACTCTAGGGATTTACTAGCCAGCAAATGAGGAGGGAAAACTGTATGTCACATTTATTAGTCAGTAGTATCTAATATTCTCTATTTTAAATATTACAAATATGTAACAAGTACAGTCTTTCTGTGGACTCTATTTCATAAACCACTAGACTCCAGTTTTGCACAGTGAAGTAAGAGTTTCTTAAAATATATCCTCGAAGATTGCAAAGGTTCTCAATCCTTTGAATACCCAAATCTACTCTCCCAAAAGGTCCATTTTGGTGACACAATTTGATCAAAGGTATGCTGTCCTAAAAAATATTATCATCATAGATAAGGGGAAATAAATTTAATTTATTTGATAATGACATGATTATTCACAATTGGATTGTATACACCTGAAATTTTCTCTTTATGCTAACACTGCATTAAAAGAAGTCTTCATAGGTGAAAGTCAATGTTCTTAGAATGTTCAAGGGTTGACTGACAAGTTACATGACAGATATTCTCTCTCTGACACATACCTACACCATAGCTAATAAACTGAATGTCTATTGATTCCTTAAAAAGTAATCACTCTCTTACCAATGCTTACTTACTTAAATGATGTTTAAAATGCTCTCAAAATTCCCCTTTTGTATTGCTTACAATCTGTTTATAGATTCTGTAAGTGGAGTCTGGTGACTTTATTTTAATACACAGAACTTTTAAAACAATGACGGTCATTGTTCAATCCATTCATAAAACATGACTCTTGGCTATTTCCAAATATCAAATCAATCTTCAAAGGATGAAGATTTGCCATTATTTAGATACTCAAGAGAATCTAACATAGGCTCTGAAAGTAGTTCCAAAGAAGAAATGCAAAAATATTCAGAGCAACAAAGTTACTGTCAAATCTCATTTATTTCGACATTTAATCATTCAGCATTTACTAAGCACCCACTGTGCCAGATACTGGAGAGTATTTTAAGTGGTTAACCCTCATTCAGATGCAGAAGTTCTGTGCTTGTTAAAAAAGAAAAAGAAAAATCACTTTACTTTATAATCACACCTCATTTATGGCCTGCTAGAATTAGTTAGCCAAATGGCCGCCAATCAGCTCAAATAGTTTTAACACTGGGTTATTGGGGTTAAGGGTTAAGTCCCCATGTGGGAGAATTAAATCAGCTCTGTTCCAAGGCCAGACAACATGCTTAGCTCCAGGCAGCCACTCTGTAAATGTCTGTAACTGATCACAAACTGGAAAAAAGAACAGGAATGGATTCGCAAAATCTACCATCCAGGTAATAACAACTCAAAGCATGCAGCCTAATAGGATGCATGCTAAAATTCTTATATAACATCTATTTCTTTTTTATACATTTGATGATTATAAATGACATGGGTTATGATAATACACACCTCAAAATGATGATCGATCAACTCGAAATATTCTTGGAGAGGCATAGATCCAGAAAAAGAACAGGCAAAATCTTTGATTCCCTGCTTTTCAAAATATTCTTGAAGACGAAGAATAAGCTCATTTGTTATTAGCCAAAGATCTTCAAATTGTTCACTCTGGATGCGATATCGTTCTAAGAAAGAAAAAATATTCAAGGAAAAATGCTTATTAACACATAATTACTGGCTAAAACTATATAAACTATCACTAACTCTGATATGAATACTAAAGGACAGAGATTTCTTTTTTGTAATACAGATATGACTCTACTGGCTTTATAAAAACACATCTACTGCTGCATTGCTGTATTCTATATCAACCACTTAATTTTCAAATCTAATTCCAAAGGTAGGTGGTCACAGTGGCAAGCCTTAGGGTGTGGTCCCTTTTATTATCTATTCTTCTGGATGTGGCTTTAATCTCACCTACCCAAAGAAACCTTGATTTCTATACCATTTATGGTAGCCCAATATGTACCAGGCACTGTCTTAAGCACTTAACATACACGTTCTCACTTAAACCTCAACAGCCATATGGGGGAAACAGTGTTATCTTCATTTTACAAAAAATAAATCTGATCACAGAATTTAAGTAACTTGCAAAGTTATCCAGCCAGTTAGTAACAGAGCACTGGAACTCTAGATATTAATACAAAGATTAGCTATTAATCTTAACTGCCCCACAATAGTGCATCTCTCTGAATTTACAGAGACTTACCATGTCTGCAGTTCACTAGGCTCTTAAGCATATACAACTATGCATTCTTATTTAACTTCCCAGGTGATTATTTATATTCAGTCCCTTCAAAAGGATTATACACTTTATGAGATCTAGCACTAAGTCCTATATTCCATTTAATTCACCATTTACTGAGCATGTATTATGTACAATGTTGTAAAGAAAGAAATGTTGGAGTATAGAGATGAACTTAGTCTTCTTGCTTAAGGAATCTAAAGTCTAGGATAGCATGACACATGGACATTTAAAATATTTCTTTATATGCTATCATATCAGTCTCTTTGGAAGTTTCCCAAATTCCCCCTTCACCCTAGTCTTATTCTACATGCTACCTTCTGCCCATGATGCTGATTAGACATTTTCTTCATTTCTCCCCATCAAAGATAATAGGACCAAGTCAGAGCTTTTATTATACTTTTATTATGCTTTTCTTTGTAAGAAGACAAGCTTTTATTATTCTTTTCTTTGTAAATGTCCCTGAAGTTGTAATGCTTCAGACACAGCACAATTGTGGTGGGGTAGGGACAGAGAAGTAGAAGGGAGAATGGTGATGATAATGTACAGTATTAGAATCCTCTAAATGTAGGCCAGGCATGGTGGCACATGCCTATAATCCTAGGACTTTGGGAGGCCAAGGCAGGAGGATTGCTGGAGGCCAGGAGTTCAATACCAGTCTGGATAATATAGCAAGACCCCATCTCTACAAAAAATAAAAAAAGTAAATAAAAATTGGCCAGGTGTGGTGGTGCACACCTGTAGTCAAAGCTATTTGGGAGGCTGAAGCTGGAGGACCACTTGAGCACAGAAGTTTGAGATTGCAGTGAGCTATGATCACAACGCTCGACTTCAGCCTAGGCCACAGAGCAAGACCCTAACTCAAAAAAAAAAAGAATCCTCTAAATGTGGTCTTATAATCTTAGATAAGCTTGAGATCTAACATTTTACACCCAGACTCATGGTCATTCACTTTCCTTCATTTACATAATCCAACATAAGACACTCAGGATAAGATCAAGAATAAGGCGATAGGCTCTCCCCTCAAGGAGCTCACAGTAAACTTGAAAAGATAGCATGATGGCAGAAGAATGAACACTGCTTCTGCTATCACTGATTCAGGAACATTCATTAGGGCTGACCTTGCCACAGAGGTGCCAGAACTCCTCCCCAGGGGATACATTACTATTTCCAAGTATGGGAAGTACTATCACACAGTAGAAGAATTAGATGTCAGTGAGGGAGCTGCAAAGGGCAAAAGTCATGTTAAGAATTGTGTAATAACTATAGATGTTCACATAGTTAGCTGTCTCGGGAGAGAGGGAACTTCATGCTGTTTAAAGTGTTTTTAAGGGTCTGAGCTCCTTGGTCTTTGGTGCTTTCTTGAAAGTCTCCCTGTGAGTTGTAGAACACAACGTGAAAGAAAGAAGGACCATTTCACAAGGTGTAGGCCTGTCTGTCCCTCTAGCTGTCCTGGAACAGATATTTGGTTCCAGCTCAATGCTGCCTCCAAGTCCCAGATATTTGCCTCTCCTGGAGATGTTTGGCTCCTGGCTCAGGGCTGGCTCCAGGATCTTGTCTTTCTGTGTGTCTGTCCATTCTAAGGCAGGTGTTTTCTCCAGACCTGAGCCTCCATCTAGGCCCAGGCAACATCCTAGGCTTCCTGGGGAAAGAAGCTGAGCTTGGCCAACTACATCTCCTATTGCAGCTTTGTAATCTCCCCAAGAACATCAGAAAAGAGCTCCCTCCAGGGTTCATAAGGTTGAACAAGATGCTTTACAACTTCTAGATTCTGAGATTTTTTTGCCTTAATATGCTCGTTTCCTTTCATATATATGTATCTTTTAATAAAACACTTAAAATGGTGCTTGACATATTAAGCACTCAATAAATGTTTCTCATTATCATTATTGTTGCCATTACTTTCCTCAATTTATTGTAAACTAAAGGGCAGGGATTTCATCATAAACTTCTTTAGATCAACATAATACCTAACTAATCAAGTAATTTTCATACAGCAGATAAGGGGGAAAAAGTATCTTTAATAAAATATATTTCCTTAGTATAAAATTTGCTATCATTTCAGATATGGCCATAAATTTTTACAGAAATATTATCATGTTAATTTTTCAAAGGAAATTTAATTCATTCAGGTTCTAGAAGGATTCTGAATAAGCATACACATGCAGGTGGAAAAACTAGGGGTATAGCCTAAATACATATAAAGAATAAAATTTCTCATATATAAAATGAAATAATGCTATATAGAGAGAGTTATTCCATCCAACTATAATTTTTCAATAAAAACGTGTTATAATATCTTAAAATAGATACATATAAACAACTGGGATTATTATGACATGTCTAAAAGAACTATATCATCTGGCTTCAGATGTAAAAAATCTATATTTCAAGGTACCTGAAGGAAATGAAGGAGCAAGCCATGGGGATATCGGTGGCAAGCACATTCCAAGCTAAAGGAACTATAAGTACAAAGGCACTGAGGCAGGAACGTGCTTTTAGGAACACTAAAGAGGCCAGTTTGGCTGAGTCAACAGTTTTATGCTGTACCCTAACAAGATATTACACCAGTTTTTGTTAAATCATCCATGTAGGTATTGTAAGAAAATCTGGAAATAAGGCACAACCAAGTATGTCCAGGCAACCAATCCACCACAAGTTAGTGTGAAAATTGATCAGAATTTACCACTGGGGAAAACATGGATAGGATTCTCAGCAGAATACCAATAGTATGCCCAAGATCAGCTGGCCAGGGCTGAGTTCTTGATGGGGAAAGACAAACCCAATTAGCACCTACCCTGATGCCTCTGAAAGTGCTGGACTTAGTCCTCATTTGCAGTTTACACTGGACATGGGTGTTGGATGAAAGAAAGCAGGGGATGCTGTGGGCTAGCCAATAAAGGCAGCAGTGTGCCCCAAACTCTTCCCCCAGAGGAGACAAACATCCTGTCTTAGTTGCCTACAACTGGAGCTCCTTCCCTACTCCTGGCAGACAACAAAAATCTCTATTCTGACAAAGAAATAATGTGGGCAAGTCTAAACTTTCACTGCTCCTTTTATGAAAATTTGAATCAACAGGGGCCTATGAACTCACTGAGAGACCCATTTCAATCCACCATATTGGGTAAACAAAGATAAAATAACAGATAAAAGTCATGTGCAGTAAGTTCAAAGGAAAGAGACAAATCACAGGAATGAAATTTGCTTTATGAAAGAGAGGCAATGCAAAACTATCCTTAGTTTATAGTTTTAACAAAATTCCAGGTAACACTTCATCTATTAATTCATTCAAAAAATATTGAGTGATAAGTGCTAAGGAGACCAATGGTGAACAATACATACATAGTTCTGATCCTCATCCTAGTGAGAAGGGCAAAAAATGAATGAGTAAATAACATATGAAATAGAACTTATGAAAGTACTATGACACAGAGAAAAAGGGTGCTGTGATAAAGACTAAATGTCTTTATCTTGAGATACTATGGTCAAGGAAGACAACATTGAGAAGTGGCAGTACTAACTGTAATAGTGATGAAAATAATACTAGCAGTTAAAATTTACCTAGCACTTAGAATGTATCAGGAAATTACTATGTGCTTTTTAGGGATTATTTCATTTGATTCACATATATTATTTCCATACTATTTTACTGCCATTTCATAAATTAAAAAATGGATGGTTAAGTAATTTTTCCAAAGTCATTCAGAAGAATTGTAAGCTAGAGCTGGAATCTAAACTATCATTTAAGTCTGGACCCCACATTCCTAATCATTTCATGCATAAAGCTTGGACCTTAAGGATGGGAAGAACAGTCCAGGTAGAGGGAATGGCAAGCACAAAGACCTCAAAGCAGAAAAAGACATGTACCAGGAACTTAAAGAAGGTCAGAGTAGGAAGAAAGCACTTCCTTTCTTCCTGAGCACTTCCTGAGGATGGACATTAGGCCAGGGTCAGAACATACAGGGAGACCAATATCAATTGGTAAAGAGTTTGGATATTATTATAAATGCCGAGGATTTTAACCTGGAGGTTGGCATGATATGATTTGTGTTTGTTTCTTTATTTATTTTTATCACAAGAGCTACCAAGTAGAAAATGAATTAGAAAGGGGAAAGAATAAATGCACAGTTAGGACACTGTAACCATGGTCCAGGCAGATGATGGTACCATACAGAGCAATCAAGAGTATCATGTTAGAAAGGAAACCCCTACTTATCCTCTGAGAAAAACTTAAAATCTAATAAAATTTTAAATCAGTGACTTTAGTAAAAATAAATTATCCAATCTTCAATTTCTTCACCTACACAAAGGGAAAAATAAAACACATTTCACAAGGGATTTTTACAGAGATCAAATATAATGCTGTATGAATGACAAAGATCTATACGAATGCAATTTATCTTTGTATTATTAAAATTTAGGTCAAACAAAATTAGATGCTCAAAAATGTTAGACAAAAAATACTAAAACTATCTGATATAAGAAGTGTAGAGTGAAACATGTAAAAATCTGGAACTCAAGAAAAACCCAAATATAAGCAAAACTCTCAATACCTAGGCCAGGCGCGGTGGCTCACGCCTGTAATCCTAGCACTCTGGGAGGCCGAGACGGGCGGATCGTTTGAGCTCAGGAGTTCGAGACCAGCCTGAGCAAGAGCAAGACCCCATCTCTACTAAAAATAGAAAGAAATTAATTAGCCAACTAAAAATATATAGAAAAACTTAGCCGGGCATGGTGGCACATGCCTGTAGTCCCAGCTACTGAGACAGATGGATCACTTGAGCCCGGGAGTTTAAGGTTGCTGTGAGCTAGGCTGACACCACGGCACTCTAGCCTGGGCAGAGTGAGACTCTGTCTCAAAAAAAAAAAAAAAAAACTCTCGATACCTAATAGGTATTCTTTGTGACAAACAATAATACATTAATGCCATCAAATAATAAAAATGTAAAACTCATAAAAACATTTAAATAGATGTGGTATTTTCTGTAAACTTTAAATTTGGGGCTTCTATTTTTTTCTTATTTTCATCAACATATGCAGGAGAAAAATAATTTTCTGCAATAAAAAATTTACAATCAGAATTGGGATGTAGAAAGATAAACACAATATTTTTAAGATGAATTTTTTTCAGATTATCAAAACTCAACAAGGATCAATGAGTCAAAGATTGATAAGGCATTACTGTGGTTATTAAGTTTTCTTAGTATTAGTATTCCAAAGCAGTTAACATTGCCCCTGGAGACTTTCCAGAGGATACATTTCATGGAAACGAGAAATGAATTTTTCTATTTATATTAAAAGAAGCTGTATTTTAAAATATGCCCTTAAAAAATTAGTAATCAAAATGGCTGCCAAATGAACATTCAATTTGTTCTCTTTTCCTTTGCATCTTGTAATAGCAGCTCAGTGGAAATAACCATTTCAGCTTCCAAATAAAATAAACTTAGATGATCAGAGCCCAGTCAATTGTCATTCCACTCTACTACAATTGGAGAAAAGAATATATTAAATTAAGCAGAGCACAAAAATACCTCATGTTGGTCTCTATTTGTATCAGATCATCTGAAGTTCATCAATATAAATATTGTTTATGTTCATATCACAATGAATCTAGACAATTTATGCTATTTGGAAATTTGTGAGATGGAAAAGCAGATGAATGCTTTTTAAATCAAAATCTGTAGGAAGCAATATAAACAATTTCAGTAGATATGAGTATAATATTCTAAATATATAACCTCTTCAATAATAGAAACTATGAATAGTTTCTTGATATTTACTTTTCCTTTTTAATCATATAACTTTATTTTTTATTATTTTTTTCTTCTCGTTTTTGTTATTTTGATAGAATTAGGGGGTACAAGTTGAATTCTGTTACATGTATATATTGTACAGTGGTGAAGTCTGGGCTTTTGTACCCATCACCTGAATAGTGTACATTGTACCCTATTTTTCATCCCCCACCCCCTCCAAACCTCCCCACTTTTGAGTCCCCAGTGTCCATTATACCAGTCTGTGTGTCCTTACATAGCCATAGTCTAGCTCCTACTTATAAGTGAGAACATGTGGCATTTTTCTGTTTATGAGTTACTTCACTTAGGATAAGAGCCTCCAGTTTGATCCCAGATGCTGCAAAAGACATTATTTCATTCTTTCTTATGGCTGAATAGTACTCAATGGTATACATACACCACATTTTCCTCATCTACTTATTGGCTGATGGACACTTAAGTTGATTCCATGTCTTAGTGATTGTGAATTATGCTACAATAAACATGTAAGTATAGGTATCTTTTTGATATAATGATTTCTTTTTCTGTGGTTAGATACCCACTAGTGGGATTGGGGGATCAAATGATAGAGCTATTTTTAGTTCTTTGAGAAATCCCCACAGAGGTTGCACTAATGTACATTTCCACCAACAGTGTATAAGTAAGTGTTCCCTTTTTACCACATTCTTGCTCACATCTATTGTTTTGTAACTTTTTACTAATGGTCATTCTAATTGGAATAAGATGGTATCTCATTGTGGTTTTAATTTACATTTCTCTGATGATTAGTGATGTTAAGTATTTTTTTCATATGTTTTTGATCATTTATCTTCTTTTGAAAAATGCCTGTTTATATCATTTCCCACTTTGTAATGGGGTTGTTTTATTTTTGGTGAGTTGTTTAAGTTCCTTACAGATTCTGAATATTAGGTTTTTTTCAGATACATAGTTTGCAGATATTTTCACTCATTCTGTAGGTTGTCTGTTTATTCTTTTGTTTATTTCTTTTGCTGTACAGAAGCTTTTTAGTTCAATTAAGTCTCATTTGTCTATTATTGTTTTTGTTGCATTTGCTTCTGAGTCTTAGTCATAAATTCTTTGCCTAGGCCTATGTCCAGAATAGCTTTTCCTAGGTTTTCTACTGGGATTTTTATGATTTCAGGCCTTACATTTAAGTCTTCAATCCACCTTGGGTTAATTTTTATATATGGTGAGAAATAGGGATCCAGTTTAATTCTTCTGCATATGGCTATCCAATTTTCCCAGTACCATTTATCGAATAATGTATGTTTTTGTCTGCTTTGTCAAAGATCAGATGGTTGAAGGTATATGGTGTTATTTCTGGGTTCTCTATTCTGTTTCATTGATCTATGTGTCTACTTTTATGCCAGTACCATGCCATTTTGGTTATTACAGAATTGTAGCATAATTTGAATTCAGGTAATGTGATGCCCCCAGTTTTGTTCTTTTTGCTTAGGATTGCTTTGGTTATTTGGGCCCTTTTTTGGTTCCATATGAATCTTAGAATTATTTTTTCTAATTCTGTGAAAAATAACCTTGGTATTTTGATAGGAATTGCACTGAATCTATAGATTGCTCTGGGCAGTATGAATTATAACAATATCGATTCTTTTGGTCCATAAGCATGGGATGTTTTTCTATTTGTTTGTGTTGCCTACAGTTTCTTTCATCAGTGATTTGAACTTCTCCTAGTAAAGATCTTTCAACTCCTTTGTTAATTTTATTCCCAGGTATTTTATTTTATTTATTTATTTATTTGTTTATTCATTTATTTATTTTGCAGCTATAGTAAATGGGGTTGAGTTCTTGATTTGGTTTTTAGTTTGGTCATTGTTGGTGTACAGAAATGCTATTGATTTTTGTATGTTGGTTTTATAGCCTGAGACTGCTGAATTCATTTTTCAGATCTAGGACTCTTTTGGTGGAATCCTTAGGGTTTTCTAGGTATAAGATCATATCATCAACAAACGGAGACAATTTGACTTCCTCTCTTCAAATCTGGATGCCCTTTATATCTTTCTTTTTCCTGACTGCTCTAGCAAGGACTTCTAGTACTATGTTGAATAGAAGTGGTGACAGTGAGCATCCTTGCCTTGTTCCAGTTCTTAAGGAGAATGCTTTCAACTTTACTCCATTCAGTATGATGTTGGCTGTGGGTTTTCATATATGGCTTTTATTATTTTGAGGGATTAATATGTTCCTTCTATGCTGGGGTTTTTTAGGGTTTTTATCATGAAGGGATGCTGGATTTTATAAAATTTTATCAAATCTGTATCCCTTAAGACCATGTGGTTTTTGTTTTTAATTGTTTGTGTGGTGAATTACATTTTTTTTTTATTGAGAACTTATGTCTTTTTTAATTTAATTTTTTAGAGTAATTTTAGGTTCACAGCAAAATTAAAGGGAAGGCAGAGAGATTCCCCATGACCCATTCCCAATACATATGCATAGCTTCCTCTATTATTTAAAATCTCTTATGAAGCCCCATTCCTTTGGATCCAACAGCACCAAAAGTGCATTTCTGTAGGCACATCAAGGAATCAATCTATCTGGGTTCTCTTTATCAGTTTGTCTCTCCCATTAGTCCAGGAGCTCTACAACAGCCACAGAAGTCTTTATACTTAATGTGTCTGCTGAATAAAAAAAGAACAAAGGTATTGCCTACCAAGATGAAGTAAAATAAGACTTTTATATCCCTTGTTCTGAAGATATTTTGATTAATACAGTTCAAGCTGACATATGCTTTCTTTTGGGAGATGTAAATAGAAAGCCTTTTTCAAAGCCCAATGCTTTTTCACATACATGACTATAATTATGTTATGCCTGAAAACAAAATAATCAAAATGGATAAGCAAAAGACTTTTAAACTTGACTTTATTCAATTCAATCACTCTTTCTAGCATGTTTTAAATCTTTTGAGATATTGAAATGTATAATGTATTAGTTATCTTTTCCATTTTTCAGACACCTACCTTAGGCTATGCAAATTTGCTACAGGTTGAGTATCCCTTATCCAAAATGCTTGGGACCAGAAGTTTTTCAGATTTCAAATGTTTTCAGATTTTGGAACATATGAATTATTTACTCATATTTATAATAGCTGAGCATCCCAAATCTGAATATCTAAAATTTAAAATGCTCAAAGGATCTTTTCCTTTCAGCATCACGTCAGCATTTTAAAAATTTTGAATTTGGAAGCATTTCAAAATACAGATTTTTGGATTTGGGATGTTCAACCTATATTGCAACTGGTTATCCCTACTTTGTGGCCCCAAGAGTATCAGCCTTCTTTGCTGATTATCAATTTGGCAGAATACAGAATTCTACATTAAAAATCATTTCTTTCCAATCTTGGAGGAAATTTCTCCATTTTTCTCTAGCATCCAATGATTTTGATGAAAAGTTAAATGCCAACTTGATTCATATTCCTTGATTAGCTTGTTTTTTCCTTTCTAATCTTTAAGAATATGCTTCTGATCCTTAAAGCTGTAAAATTTCACAATGATATGTCTGGGTGTGTTTTTTTTTTCTTTTTCTCATTCATGTGCTAAGCATTAAAGCAATACAAAATATCAACAAAAAAGAGCTGGTTTTTGGAAAACATAAACAAAATCAACATACCTTTAGGTAGACTAACTAAGAAAAAAGAGAGAAGACTCAAATAAAAGAAAAAGGAGACATTGCAACTGATACTACAGAAATAGAAAGGATTATAAGAGACTATTGTGAATAATTATATGCCAACAAATTTGACAACTTAGAATAAATGGATAAATTCCTAGACATGTACAACCTACCAAGATTAGAGACATCAATATAACTAGCAAATGAATTGACTCTGTAATAAAAAGTCTCCCATCAAAGAAAAGCCAAGGACTTGATGGCTTCACTGCTGAATTTTATCACACATTTAAAGAACTAATAATAATTCTACTCAAACTATTCTTAAAAAATTAAAAGAAGGGAATACTTCCCAACTCATTCCACAAGGCCAGCATTACCCTGATACCAAAACCAGACAAGGATACAACAAAAAAAGAAAACTACAGGCTAATATCCCTGATGGACATATATGCAAAAATGCTCAACAAAATACTAACAAACCATATTCAACAGCACATTAAAAAGATTATTCACCATGATCAAGTGTGATTCATCCCAGGATGCATGGATGATTTAATATACACAAATAAACACAATACATCACATTAACAAAATGAAGGACAAAAACCATATGATCATTTCAATAGATGCAGAAAAAGCATTTGACACAATTCAATACCCTTTCATGATAAAAAACTCTCAACAAATGAGATACAGAAGGAATGTACCTCAACACAAATAGGCCTTTTCAATATCCACAACTGTGATATTGTGCTTCCTTGAAATCCTTGTCTCCACTGGTCTTCTCCCCATTTTAGCAACCCACGCCCCTAACGTTACACACCTTGTCTGATGATCTTGTCATTATCAGAATCTGTAGTCCCACTAAACTCTTGATATCAACATCCAATCCATTCTGCGACCACCACCTTCATTTCATCTAGTCCACTTGTTCTATAACTCCTACTACTTTACTTCCTCAAACTTACCTAGACTTTTGATCCACTGAACCCATTAATTATTCACTACGCATCAATTTTCTCTAATCTTTACTTCTCTCCTTATCAGCTCAGATTCAGTAGCCTACTATTGCAAGGACTCTCATAAAAATATTTTATCTGCAATTCTCTGTTTTAAAATCTGAGCCCTCCTTTTAGTTGCTTGAATGTCGACAAACAAATCACTTCCAGGGAAAATCATCTAACAGGGATGATTAGTTTCAATTCAAAATTCAGGATCTTGAACTTTAACATATTAACTGCCATAAAAGCTGTATTTAACTCACTCTACTTTTGACCCCGGGGCCGTGTGAAGCATATATAAAATCTTACTTGCTAATGTTCTTATTGTTACAATTAATATTGATAATTTCATTCTAAAAACATGGATTAAATGAATATAAGTCAATAAATTTTGTTTTTCTATTTGTGTTTACCTTTAAATTACACTTAAAGTTTTTATTCTATTTTTATAATAAAACACTGTGGCCCCAAGGAAAAATTTCTGATTTTTTTGTGTGGTAATCAATGTATTAAATGGGAACTCAACATGGCCTGTTTCCCTCATAAGTCTGCTTTCATATTCTCCATAACACCAATGTCATAACTTTTTTCAAATCTAGACATCATCAAAGTTCCCTTATCTTTCCACTAACAAATCTATAAAGTCTCCCTGGATGTACATCCAATCCCTCCTGTTACAGAGGAGTTAAAAAGGCCTATCCCTCAACCCCTCCCCCTAGCTTCTGCATCCCATCTCCTCTCTGCTCCTGGAGGACTTCATTGCTTTGTGATCCCCTTCTTTTTCCTGACCATCTCTCCTACTGAACTCAATCATTTCTGCTGAATTCTGCTAATATTCAAACATATTCTAACATTGCTCATTTAAAAATAAAACCCACAACTCCTCCATTCTACTTTTAGATTCTGAGTTACTGAATTTGGTTGGTCAAACCTTACTGAAAACACTAGATAATGAAAACTTGCAACACTAGATACTTAAAATTTATTCTTGGATCAAGCTACAGCTTAACTGTACTGATTTGGGCTCAGGTAGAATTATATTCAGAAAAGTGAGTTTCATTGTTATTTTTAAAGCTCTGTGAAATTTGTTACTCATAAATTATAATTACAAAAGTATAATCATTATAATTATAAAATACAAACTATAGAGACATTATTGAATGAATTGTCTTCATGAATATTCATAAGAGAAATTTCACCCTGAACTTAGGATCAGTAAAGGCTGTGCATCTCCTCAACAAATGATTTGATTTAATTTGATTTAATATATTTTGGGCATTCTGCATATTGGAACTAAATGCTCTCTTGTTATTGTAGGTTACTAGCACCTTATTAATCATATACTATGCATTTCTTATTCTTATTATTCTTATTCTTGCCTTTATTAATTTCCTGCCCTTATTTTCTCTGTTTACTTCAACTACATATTTTCTCCTTTCATATTTTGGATATTTTTTAAACTCTTCTAAATTCTTTAAGAAACAAGTAGAACAAGGCAATGCACAAATAGATAGAGATAACATATAAAGATAAAAAGAGAGAGAGGCAAGAGCCAGAAAAGTATAGAGGAAAAAGGGGGCAGGAGAGAGTGGGGAGAGAGGTAGCAGTGTTGGTTGTATATGGTAATTAGTTACTGTGTGGATCTGAATCTTAGGATAGTGGCATGGGAAGCATATAGGCATATTTAGGCATTAGTGTATTTCAGAATCACTCAAATTATAGACCCCCATGTAGAAATATTTTATAATATTGATTATAAAAATATTTGATCTCATAAAATTTGACCTGTCCTGTTATTTTCAATGAGGACTATGATAATAAATTTTCAGAAATTTTGCTAGTATGTTTTTTCTAAATATTTTTATCTTAAATGGTTAATTATCAAGCAAGTTTTTAAAAAGAAATGAATGTATGGAATCAGAGAAAATACTATCTGAGAGCCAAAGACAATTCTATATGACTTATGAATCATTTGACTGTTTACTATGGAAGAAATGCAGGGTTCTTTCCATTTATAGGATTTTTCTGCCTATTCAGATTGCTAGACTAGAATTAATCCCTTTCATAAAAAAGAAAAATGCCAAACATAGGTTGGGTACAAATAATTTATTCCTTTCTTGGGGGTGAATACTCTGATAAAGCAGTAGAGAATAGCAACATCTGCCTCTCAGCCCCAGAAAACCACATTCTCTTCATATCTATCTCCCTCCATCACCAAAGGTAGGATTCTGTTGTGGCACTCAAGCCAAAAACCATGAGGAAATTGCAATGACTATTATTTAGTTTTCAGTTTATACAGTTCATGTGGTTCCTGGTTTAAAAACTCCTGTCCTATTCCGTTATTTAGTCTATCTACCCATACTATGGCTGTGTCAAATCATTGCCATACATTTAGATAAAGTGAATAAATCAGTTATATACTTCAATATTTGGTAAAATTTAGATAATGGTAAGGTAATTATGAGCCACATCAGTGTTCTAAGAATTACTTTATACAAAAAAGAATAGATATAATGCATTAGGATATAAATATCTTCATTTGCATAAATGCTAACTTGTTGCCTTTCTTAATGGTTTCAATTGCAGATTCATTATATAGCACTATCAAATGAAGTCAAACAGATGTGTAAAATTTCCCAAAGAAGTGTTGGCAACAACTTCTTTAGTTTTACTAAAGAAAATAGTTCAACTAAGAGAAATGCACCAAAATGATTCCATCATCCAACTGGAGATTAAAGCTAACCAAAGCAAAATGGTGCCATGTACTTATGGTTAACAATACTGTATTGTACACTTAAAAATTTGTTAAGAGGATAGGACTCACATTAAGGTTTCTTATCACAATAAAATAAAACATTTTTAAATGGTATGAATGAACAAAAGACTGCAATCATGACCAATTGCAATAAACATCAAAAGTACAGAATCTTCTCACTCTTCTCAGAGTTGTCTTTGATTTCTGTGACCTATTCTAGAGTCTTTAGTTGTATCCTATTCTATTTTACCAGTCACCAATCTACATATTCAAGAACCTGTTATGATTTTAGCCATAGAAACATTGTTATAGTTTCTAAATGGGATTTATGTTCCTCTTGCTAATGCCTTTCTTTCTCAAAAACAGATAGCCTATTTTACTCTATTTATTACTATTAATATAAAAGTAATAGCCAACTACAAATAAAAATGCATAAGTAGAAAGTGAAAGCCCCCTGCAAAAACTGCAGAGATTTTTTTAAATTGCAATGTAGTCGGCCAGACTATTTCAATGTGTGTGTTTGTGTATACATATGCACACTTTTCCCTCAATACAAATTTGTTAAACACTTCCTTTCTTAATATCTTACTTTATATCCATGAAGATGTACATAACTTTCTGAATTCAGTAGCTTCAGTATACTACACATATCAGAAATCACTTTTATATGGACTAGTTTGAACTATTCTCATAAGTATGAAGCAAGCAAATCAATAAAGAATGTTTAAATCTGAAGTTCAAACTTGATTATATAATTACTACATTTCTGACTACTGAAATTAGTCTCATCAAGTCATTCACTTTTACCATCATCTTTGCTAATATCCAAAAGGAGGAAACAAGAATATGTGCAAAAAAAAATCAATTCCGGTTTTTAGGAGTATCCACAACCTACTTCACCACACACTTATCTCAAAAGCATTTTTCAATTCTTTAAATTCCTCTCTCAAACTATCCTCATCCCCAACACCAAAGTTACACATCTCAAATAAAACACAATCCTATCTTCATAATTTTTATATCCTATGTAGTTAATAGCATGGCTCTTAGTTTTCTATCTATAACTGAACACTGCCCTTTGCAGGAATCACTGATGTGAGGATGCTCTGTGATGTGGTGCACTCAGAAGAAAATTTAAAGAGAAATAATACATGGTTTTACTTACGAGAAGTTTTGGAAGCAAGAACAGTAACTCGGGAACCTCCTAAGAAACGAAAACCCATTATATTCACCTGATCATCGTCTGACTGATTGGCAAAGCCTACAAAATAAAAAGAAAGAAAGAAAAAAATATCACCTTATGTAACCCAAAGGCAAAATTAACACAACATTTGAAATATGAAGTAGAGCTGAATGACAAATGTTTATGTCACTAGTCATGTATAAAGTACCATGTATAAGCTAAAATAGATTAACTTTGATTTCCATAGTAGCTTTCAACTGCCTCTAAATAACACAATAGATCATCTAACTTCCTCTCTTCTAATGGCTGATTCCAGATATGGGACAAAACATGCACAAAATGAACCTAGAATATCTTGTTAAACTAGATAGCAAAGAAGCAATCAGTGAACTAGTAAGGTTGTATGAACAGGACTTGAGAGCCAGCTTAAAGAGACTACCACTGGACAGAAAAAAAAAATAATCGAGTATCAAAAAAGATAATAATTGCAATGGAGTAAAATACACCAAATATATTTAAAAGCATGGGTTCATACAGATACTTAACAACAAAACAAAACAAAAACAAATGGTCACTATTGGAAGAGCCTAGAGAATCAACTCTGTTTTAAACTCTACTTATTTTAAATATTTTTAAAATTAGCAATAAGTAGAAAGAACCAAGCATTTATCCTGACAATCCTACTCAAATAGCACCACACAACCACTACTAGTTGAGAGAAAGGTTCTCTAAATAGAAATATTCCAGCTAAAAACTGAAGAAAGCTTAATAGAAATAGAATATCACCATTTTTTAGCCTGTAATGAACTAATGGATCTCAGCATTGAATAGCAAATGGTTATTACCAGCACACAAAAAAGAGACAAACAAATATTTTGTCTGCTGAAATTCTATACTACCACCTATGAAGAACTCTGGCCAAAATAATCAATCTTGACTATACTAGCCCTATATACAACTACCCGTTTACAGGCAACAGGGCAGACAGAAGAAAATACTAAGTATCATCACAGGGGATAAAGGATGTCACCAAGATGGTGGAGTAGGAGATACCAGCATTCATGCCTCTGTAAAAAAAAAAAAAAAAAAAAAAAAATGTAATATAGACAACTATCAAAAAACCAAAAAGCTCTATGAGAGCTCAAGGGTCAATTTAAGAAATTGCAGCAACACAGAAAGGATGGCTGGTTATATTTACATACCTAAGATGCCTACAGATGTCTAGGAACACAGAATAAAGAAGAGAAACTATTGGTGCCAACTCTGCAGCAGGAACCATCGTGGTCCTCAGCAGCCTGCTCCACAGAAGATATTGGCATCTTCTGCCACTGAGGTAACCAATACCCATTCCCACCAGAGAACCTCAGAGAGGAAAGTATAGCTGTACATGCCCCTGTTCAACAAGCAACTGCTGTCGTGCAGCCCCAGGACCAAAGCTGGCACCTCTCCCAACCTTGCACATGCCCTTGATCTCTGAGCCACAGCCACTCCACAAACATGCACACTCCAGATACTGACTGTGTGGCTGCACTACATCCATCCATGCCTCAGACACCAGAGGCACCAACATAGTGAGTGAGCCAATGTCTTTCTGTGTGTTCCCAGGTTCCAGTCATGACCTCAGCTGTCACACAGAGCTGGGCTCTACCCTCTATCCCAGAGCCAAAGTAAGTATGTGCACATCTATGCCCCACTCCTTTTAGAATTGACCTCAAAAGTGCAGTCAACACAAGCAAAAATAGACAAATAGGATTATATCAAAATAAAAAGCACAAAAAACAAAATAATTAACAGAGTAAAGAGATAACCTATGTATTGGAAAAAATATCTGCAAACCATACATCAGATAAGGGGTTAAGAACCAAACTACATAAGGAACTCAAACAATGCTATAGAAAGAAAACAATTCAATTAAAAAATGGGCAAGGTACTTAAATAGACATTTTTCAATAGAAAACACACAAATGGCCAACAAATATATGAAAAAAATGCTCAGCATTACTAATTGTTAGGGAACTGCAAATTAAAACCACAATGAGATATCACTTCACACCTATTAGAATGACTATTACTAAAAAGAGAAAAGATAGTAAGTGTTGGCTAGGATATGAAGACAAGGAAATGCTTGTACGCTGATGGTGGGAATATAAATCAGTACAGCCATTATGGAAAACTACATGTATAACAGGTTCCTCAAAACACTAACAACAGAGGGGAGCTGGACAAAGCAGAAGACCACAAGGCGCAGCACTCACTGATGTAGCCTGGGTGATCCTGCTCAACTGCACCTCCCGTGGGACCTGGGCAAAGAGCACGCCCATAGCCCTCAGTACCCACTTCCCACAGTCGGAACAGTTAGACCACTGTTGTTGCCTACGAGGCCCCAAGCGGGGCAAGAGTCAGTGCAGCTTCCACCTTTGTATATGGGCAGACAGCACGCTGTGGACCATCACTGTCCTGTGCACGTGCCCTCTATGTGCCCTGTCCCACCTACATGCTCAGCACCACAGCTGCCCCAGCCTGGGCACAAGAGCACAGCCTATGCATGTGAGTATAACCTGATAAAATTTTTCTGGAAGGCAGTTTAGCATTTGGATAATAATTTCAAATGTGCATATCCATTAACTCAATCATTTGTTTTCAAGGAATTTCTCCTAAGAGGAACAGAGAAATACAAAAAACTCTGTGTAGGCCAGGCACAGTTGTTCATGCCTGTAATCCTAGCACTCTGGGAGGCTAAGGTGGGAGGATTGCTGGAGGTCAGGAGTTCAAGGCCAGCCTTAGCAAAAGTGAGACCCTGTCTCTACCAAAAATAGAAAAAATTAGATTGATGTGATGGTGCACTCCTGTAGTCCCAGCTACTCAGGAAGCTGAGGGAAGAGGATCACTTCAGCCCAGGAGTTTGAGATTGCAGTAAGCTATGATGAAGCCACTGTACTCTACCTGGGGAATGGAGTGAGACTCACTCTTTCCAAAAAAAAAAAAAAAGAAATTCTTGACAAGCAAAGATAGACATCTATTTGAGTAACATAAAAGACTGATATCAAATGATATATTATCTGTTATTACATTTAAGTAAACTTTTTGTATAAAACTACTGGTACCATGACATATACTGATGGTCAGCTAATTTAACATCTATTCCCAACTCTGTTTTCACTAGCCCATCTCAGCCTCCCATACTGCTAGAAGAGGCCATGTAACAAAATTATGGCTACTGAGACCTAAGCAGAAATTTCCCGAGGAACCTTTTAGAAACATGCTTTTCTGACAAAAGTGATCATCATTACTATAGCTGTCTCTTCCTCTTACCTCCTGCCTTATAGTTAGGTGTGATACCTGGACCTGAAGCAAATATCTTACTGCCATGGAACAAGCCAACATACTAGAGATGGTAGATTGCAAAGAAAAAAGGCAGGTCTTTGGTAACAGTCACTAACCACTGCAACAGCTTCCACTGGCCACTTCTGTTCTTCTTTACGTGAGATAAAGAAATGTCTTTACTGCTGAAGCTACTTTTAGCCAGAGGCATCCCAGCTAGCTATTTTTATATATGCAAATAAATGTTTCCTATATAGCCACTGAGCATATTAAAAGCTTTTATAATTATAATATTCTCTATTGGCAAGGATTTGGGTGATAGACACCTTCACTCAAATATTGTTGATAGGGTTAACTGCTTCAGGTAGTCAATTTCAAACTCTATTTCAAAAGCCTTAAAAATATTCTTATCCTTTGTTTGACCCAGCAATTCCACATTTAGACATTCATCAAAGAAATAATAATAAAAGTATTATTACAAAGATGTTTATCCCAGGTATATTTACAATATACCTAATACACTAAAAACAACATAAATATCTAAGTATAGTGCTGGTCAAATGATCTTATAGTATGGATTTATGATAGGATATTATATAATCATTAAAATCATATAACAAAAATATCTAATGATATAGAAAGATATCTCAAAACAATATGAAAAGTAAAATCTTTTGAGAGGATAAAAAGTTAGAAAAATACTTTTTGTAACATTAGGAAAATATAATGAAATACAAGTAGGTATTGCTGGATAGAATTACGAGTAACTTTCATTTTTTTCTTTTTGGTCATCTATATTTTCTAAATTTCACATTTATTTTGTAATAAGAAAAACTGAAGTTTTTGGGGGGGGTTTTGT
>VBSM01002217.1:18979363-19022807 GCA_008086735.1 Cheirogaleus medius
AGCTTTTTAATTTGATCAGGTCCCATTTGTTTATTTTTGTTGCTGCAGTGATTGTTTTGGGGGTCTTGTTCAAGAATTCTTTGCCTAGGCCAATGTCTGAGAGGGTTTTCCCAACCTCTTCTTCTAGGATTCTTAAGGTTTCATGACTTAGGTTTAAATCTGTTATCCATCTTGAGTGGAGTTTTGT
Source organism: Cheirogaleus medius (assembly GCA_008086735.1). Lineage (NCBI taxonomy): Eukaryota > Metazoa > Chordata > Mammalia > Primates > Cheirogaleidae > Cheirogaleus > Cheirogaleus medius. The sequence goes on from VBSM01002217.1 coordinate 18,979,551, forward strand.
GAGAGGTGAGAGGTAGGGATCCTGATTTATTCTTCTGCATGTAGCTATCCAGTTTTCCCAGCACCATTTATTAAAGAGAGATTCTTTTCCCCATTGTATATTTTTGTCTGCTTTATCAAAGATTAGGTTACCATATGCAGATGGTTTCATCTCCGGAATCTCAGTCCTATTCCAAATATCGATGCTTCTGTTCTTGTGCCAGTCCCAGGCTTATTAATTATTATTGCTTTATAGTACAGCTGGAAGTCAGGAAGACTGATGCCTCCCAGTTTGTTCTTTTTACTTAAGATTGCTTTGGCTATACGAAGTTTTTTCTGGTTCCATACAAGGTGCAGAATTATTTTTTCTAGATCTATAAAGAATGATGGTGGTACTTTGATGGGGATTGCATTAATTCTGTAGATGACTTTAGGTAATATTGACATTTTAACAATATTGATTCTACCAATCCATGAACAAGGTAGATTTTTCCATCGGTTTACATCTTCTACAATTTCTTTTTTTAGTGTTTCGTAGTTCTCCTTGCATAAGTCTTTCGTATCTTTCGTTAAATATATTCCTAGATATTTAATTTTCTTTGGGGCTATAGTAAAAAGTATTGAGTTTTTTATTTGAGTTTAGGTTTGACGGTTCTTGGCATATATGAATACCTCTGACTTGTGTATATTGATTTTGTAACCTGAGACTTTACTGAATTCATTTATCAAGTCTAGGAGTCTCTCAGACAAATCCATGTGGTTTTCTAGGTATAATATCATATCATCGGCGAAGAGCGAGAGTTTGATCTCATCTGCACCCACTTGGATGCCCTTGATATCCCTCTCTTGCCTGATTGTTATAGCTAGGACTTCAAGTACTATGTTGAATAGAAGAGGAGATAGTGGGCATCCTTGTCTAGTTCCAGATTGAAGTGGGAATGGTTTCAGTTTTTCCCCCATTGAGTATGATATTGGCCATGGGTGTGTCATAAATGGATTTGATAATTTTAAGGTATGAGCCACTTATGCCTATTTTGTTCTCTCAATAGATGCAGAAAAAGCATTTGACAAAGTCCAACACACCTTTATGATAAAACTCTAACAGTTTTTGATAAATTATGCATATGAAAGCAGTATTTACTGAAGTTCTACTGAAGTCCATGTCCATTTTACACATTAAAAATATTACTTTCATATAAATTAAATTTTTCTCAAGCCATTTAACTTTACATACCACTTTAAGTAACAGTCACTCAATTGTCAAATGTTTTAAATACTCATATATGCATATTGAAATAGGTAATTGAAAAAATAATGAAGAGTTTTACATAAGAATTTTTAAAGTTTAAAAAATAATTTCTTTTAATATTTTTATAGATAATGGAACTGAAATCAAAGCAAATTAGACTCTCTACTTATAAATCTAGAAAATCAATTCTATAACCTTAGTTTTCTCTCCTTTTATTCTAGGATTCTGTTTGGGACTGGATAAGATGAAAGATAATATACAGAAACCTATATCTTAGGGTACTGCTGTAGAAAAATGGAAAACTCAAAATGTTCTATTCTACTCGATGGATCCACACATTAATTCCTTTATTTCTTTATAATGGAGTCAGTGAGCAGCTTAAAAATAGCAAAAGCAGAAGCATTCAAAGCTTGGAGACATGATCCCAAAACTGGATCTCTGAAATTAGTAATATATTTTGCTAATGCCAATTGGAATTGTGTGGCTTACTCCACATCCAAGCTGGGAGTACACTTTTCAGTACTACTTATCCACTAGGATAGCAAGAGATCATCAACAATGGCAAGCATATTGATATATGAGGTCAATTAACTACTTTTTCAGAGCATGTGGAGCATATTTGTCATTCTCTTCAATATAATCTATTATCCATCAAATCTTACATAGCTCATTTTTTGCTCATAACTAACAGATGTTAAATTCACTTCTCCTGGAATCCTAGATGCAAAGTATAAGTCGTGTCTCTCAAAAAAAAACAAAAAAAGTCCCAGGGTATTATTTCTTGACATTCTGTGAGGTTTTTAGAGGCATGTGTATTTGTACTTTACCATGATGAAATGTTTTGACTCAAAATATTACAGTAACATGATCTAAGATACTGCCCAAAACACAACTATCAATAGCACCATAAAAAATTACAAAGCACTACCTTTTCCAACTTCAAGGAAATTTCTATATATCTTATAGATCCCCAAATTATGGAAAGATACCCACTGAGTATGTTTCCTCTGCAATAAATAAACTGCAGCCTCAATTAATACTACAGTCTGGAAAGAAAAAGGAAGAAGGAAGCTGAAACCTATTTCCATTGTCTTTATTTTTAATGAACAACAACAAAACACATTTCATCTGACAATTTTGCATATGCACAAAGGGAAGCTATCTTCTATATACTTTCAACTAAATTCTGAGCTAATTGTACAAACAAAAATTTGGCTGTGTTTTTCTAAAATTATATTGTTAAAACTGTGGCCTCTACTTCACTTGGACCAGGTCCTGACTAAATTCATGGAAAAAAAATAAAAATTAAACATAATCAACAATACTGGCTTTATGTTACTAAGTCTATATATTTGAATATTATTTATTATCCTAGATCTCCAAGAACTCAGAGGTAAAGAAACTTGTGGTATAAATAAGTTTTCAGAAATTTAAACAAATGGATTGCAAGCACTAATAAACCCAAGAAGAGAAATACATTGTAATTCATTGTAACTGAACTCACAGTTCAGTTAGGTCAGTTAATGACAATATCACACACTGGGGCAATGGTCTGAATTTGCAAGATTTGTAGAACTCCTCCAAAATATCTTTTCTCTCCAGGAATTATAAACCTGTTTCTCACAGGACATTTGGAAAACATTACTTTGAAAAACGATTACACTCATACTTAATAAAATGATTATGGCTATTTTTTAAATGATGACAGCCCGAAAAGTTTCACCATTAGGGGAAAAGAATAGAGTATGAAATCCTTTAGAAACCAGTTTAAGGAACCATACCTTTAAAAGAAAAATTAAAATTCTACTATTTTATAGTATTTACCTTCAAATTAAAATCCAAGCATCTAAAAATACTATCTCTAGTATTCAGAAATGGGTTTATCAGAGGCATGTTTCTATTGGGATTTATACTTTCTTAAGAAACTTGAAGTCTAAATTTGGCTACTAATTACTCTTTGGGCTGTGGCTGTATCTAAAAACATCAAGACACCAGTTCATAGAGGTGTATGTGGACGTACACATGTATAATAAAGAAAGAAAGAATTGCATGTATTTAAAGATTTTTCAAGGTTGCTAATAGAACAGCTTTCAGTGTAGTTCAAAGAGGCTAATTGGTCCTAACTTTGCCTACCATCAGAGATATTTTCCCTATGTTGGCAAAACAGTCTCTCTATCTGGCTTATTCAACTCTCTAAGTTAATAGAGACTGGTCTAAATGACTATCCAATCAAATACAAGTCAAGTCAATTCATGATTGAAGAGTATAATGAATAAAGTCTCCAAGAGAAAAGAGTTTCATCATTTATTTTACTCAAATACTGGCCTAGTCATTCATCAGACTGACTTTCTGTTCTGCAGTTTTCTTACCAACTATAATCACCTGTCATTCAAATGCTTCCCTTCCTAACCTACTAGAGGAAATGGATAGTCATAACTACTATGGTACAATTAATCACAAAATTGTTTCACACTCAGAGAGAATATTCTCATCAAAACTACCTCCAACAGAACAATTTTTTCAGGAAGATAATTCTAATTACACCTGGCACACTCAAAAGCCCAGTATCACCATCAAATGGGAAGCCAAAATGTGCTTTTAAAAAAAGTGAAAAAGAACATAAAATAAAAGAAAAAAGAACATATATATATGTATATTAGAGTCGAATAACTATATCCATGTATTACACATGTATATAATGCTTTTAGAACTCTTTCCAGGGGCCTGCTAGAGTAATTTCATATTGAAAACAAGGAACCCCAAAGCAGTAGCAATGTCTGGTAGCCAGAATTTCCTTGATCCCTTCCTGTTATGTCTGGCTACGTACTGTGCTTCATCTGCAGTCATGTTTTACACTGCCCATGTCATGTAACTTTAATGCAGAAATAATGGAGACTAACCCTTATGGGACAACATAAAACCTCGTTTGCTTCTCTTTTTCCACATATAAAAGCAGAACTGCTTATCTGCAATACAGCCTGAACAGATCAAGACAATAAAATGGATCAGTCTTTGAAATATGAAGCCTTGTGTGTAAGAAAGACCTAAGTGGCAACATATTATTTTCTTGCCTACTAGGTATGGCTGAATATTTGAACTCTACTCCCTAAAGCTTAATTATAATTTTAAAATATATCAGAAGAGATTATTAAAACCAGCTTTTACTTTGTATTGAAACACTAAGATTTCTATAAATTGTGATTTTTTTTTCCTCATGGGTTAGGCTGAATTTACAGTAAGAGGGAATAAGTTTCTCTCAATAACAACCTTTACTGATTTTTTAATACTTAAAACTAATCATTTAGATAATAATATGGTATTTCACAATATTTAGTCTAAAATCTTATCAGTTACATGCATTTCTACAAATAAAAATGTAAATATTCATTATTAATAACAGGTTACTTTTAATGACCCAAATTCTAATTTGACAGGTATACTTTGTTATTAAGCTCAACATTTACTTCTACTAAAACATTTCTCTGGCTGGGCGCAGCGGCTCATGCCTGTAATCCTAGCACTCCGGCAGGCCAAGGCAGGAGGACTGCTTTAGCTCAGGAGTTCGAGACCAGCCTGAGCAACAGAAAGACCCCATCTCTACTAAAAATAGAAAAAATTAACTGGGCGTTGTGGTGTGCCTGTAGTCCCAAGACACTGAAGCAGGAAGATCGCTAGAGCCCAGGAGTTTGAGGTTGCTGTGAGCTAGGCTGACGCCACTGCACTCTAGCTTGGGCAACAGAGCAAGTCTCTATCTCAAAAAAAAAAAAAAAAAAATTCTGATATAAACATATATTCACCTTCCAGAAATCAAAATAGTATATGCTACGTAAATCAGAATGTTGGCATCACCAAAATTGTATGAGTAATTATTGTCATTGTTTTTTAAGTATTTTAATTATATTTACTTATTACTAATTAATATTGCTATCTAAAATTTATCTTAAAATAACCAATAAACTACCACATTAAGTCTATATCTAGGGGGAAAGACAATCAAACTAAGAAATACTTTTAGTGCCTGCTGTGTACCCCATTAGTGTGCCATTCAAAGATGAGTGCTTGATACATGCTCTTAAAGAGCTCAAAACCTACTAAGGAATAAACTTGTATTATGATCAGTATCATAGCAGAGTCATAAGCAAAGGATTTGAGAAAAACAAAGTTAGTAACAATTAACACTGACCCAAGCAAGTTCAAGGGGATCAGACCTTTGATGACATTCCTCACAAATTCTAAACAAGACAAGAAAGAGGCCCATAGAGTGAATACACATAGTATTCTTAGAGAGAGAGGTGGATCTGTTGGTGCATGTAGAAAGACAATTTAAAATTCAATGACAAATACCTTTTTTTCTTACCCTTTATTTTAAGTAAAATAACAGAGCATGCAGGTAAATAACCAATGACGTACAGAAATAAGTTGTCAATGACACACCTTTGATGTTTTTCAAAAAAGTCATTCTGTTCTTACTCCTAACTTCATTCTTTTCATAACTCTGACACAACTAATAATGACAACTCTCTATGGAAACATCTACTATGCTCTCCATTGCAGGATCAAGACATGTATCATCCTAAAGAAATTTCTTTAGTTAAAACAGCATTCCATAAGAAGATTTCATTTATGGTATAATACCAATTCAATTAATCAACCAAATTTAGGTCTGAAATTCATTTTTTTCTAAATTAACTTTACACTTACCATCAGGATTTCGATCTATCCATCACAGGCAATGCAAAAAAGGAATAGAGGAGAAAGAATGCAACAAGTTATCTGTGGTAAATTTGCAACATAATTTAATATACATCTGCTAAAATATAATTAAAATTTTCAAGATTCTCACAGATGGTTTAAATGACCATCCAATCAAACACAAATAAAGTCAGTCACAAATAAAGAATATAACATGAATAAATGAAATCCAACAATATATTTACACTTCCATTAAAAAAGTCCATGAGAGTATGTTATTCTAGCGTAAATGTGGCAAAAAAGATAAAGAAATATGACCTAATAAGCAAATAGCAAAAAAGACTCAACATGTAAATGGCATGAAGAGTATTAAATGAAAAGAAAAACTGAGTGAATGGCGAAATATACAATATTAGTACTTCCAGTTACTCTTGCTTATAATAATTTCAATAAATACTAGTATGGAGTAATGTCTTTTTTTGGTCTATAGAAAAGCATAATAGCCAAACTTGTGCAACTATAATCTCACAAACTGATTTTACAACTTTATAATATGTTTTTAAGCATTTTGTCCACTTTCTATTACCCTTTTCACTATTTTAAATTTATTTTCAACCAGTATAACTACTCTTCCTTGAAAATATATAAATTAATTACTTAATTTAAGGCATTAGCAGTCTCTACAACTGTACATTCAATAACATAAGCAAGGTGTAATAATGCGTATGGTTATTGAGATGTTCAATTAATGATGAATGATCCAGAGATTCAAATAGTTATCACTTATTTATTTCACAATTCAAAACTAAAATAACATTGATGACCTCAATGTTCTTTTCAGAAATATCCAACCAAAAGGTCTATCATTACATAATCCTTTGTGGAAGTTGTTTTTTCTTTATGAAGCAAGCTTTATCAAAGCCATTTAAACATAAAAATTTTTATATAACCCCAACTTTTGAAAATATAGTAAATGGTTAGCATGGTTACTTCTGACTAAAAACAAATTTTTAAAACAATTTGAAGCAAAATAATTTATAAAGTAGAAGAAATAAATTATTTAGATTTACTTAAGTTATAATATTATACCATATCAGAGCACATAGAGTTGCCAATGAATAAACCAGAAAATTCACTTAGACAAAAAAAGAAAAACTACAATTATGAAAAACATTGCCAAATAAGCAAAATGGTCATAAATGGGGTTGGGGGGGGAGATGAATAAGGCACTTTTTAACTTTTTGAACTTTTAAAACTAAGAAAACTATACAGAAATGTTTAAAAACACATATAATATTGCTGAAATATGCTAGTATCAGCTACGCTATGTTTCAAAGTTTCTTTAAAAAAACAAAGTAATGACTACTAATTCTTATTTTCTATCAATCAGTTGATTGTCACTGTTACCATGAAGAATTCACTACACGGGGGGAAAAAAACTATCAAATTAGACTCAACCAAGTTGAAATTGACAATAATTGAATTTCACCTGGCCTTAAGACAGCCTTTTAAAATCTAAAAAAAGTTTCTTGGAAAAAATATTGACCAAATTTTAATAGATCTGTTCTTAAATATTTTAACATGTAAGACACTAAAGAGTTTTTAGTCACTAAAACAATGTCTAAAACTCTGAATATTACCCTAATGTTAGAGTAAGCCATAATATTCTTATTTACTAATTCAGACTAGCCTTTAGTTCAAATAAATGAAATATGACTAGATACTATTCTTCTAATGGGAAAAAAATATATATCAGATTTGCTATTAATTGAAAAGAGAAAGGCAAACATTATATATGGAAATCAGCTAAATAGACTTATCACTACTCATAACACATTAAATTAGAACATATAATTTTATTTAACAGTAGAAAAGAATATTTTTTCATTTAATTATATTTTACAATATGTTTTCCCATCTTAAACACACAAGCATTAAACTATAACTCCAATAACTTAAAGGAATGATTAGGCTTGTAAATTGGTGAACAAGTGTATGTTTACCTGTTGCTCTGGAATAAGAAACAACAGCATTTCCTTCCAATTCAGATGGTGAATAACTTCTTTTCAGATAAACAGAAAAGCCTACTGTTCTAGTCATCTCTGGTGCTATAGCAATATAAAAGTAATATAAATTACATAATTTGGAACAACTGTCATTATCTACAGTTAAAATGTATTAAGTACTCACTATATGCCAGATACTGTAATAAACACTTTACATGGAGCAACTCATTTAATCTACATAACAAATCTACAAGGTAGGTACTATTACTGTCCCCATTTTTATGCAAAAAGGAAACTGGAATACAGAGAGATTAAGAAACTTGCCCAATGTCACACAGCTAATATCAGAGATAGCAACCTGATAACTCCAGAACAAGGTACAAAGTATCTAGCATTCTATGCCACTGCTTCTCTCTACTCAGATGAACAGGTGGCATGAATAGGAAAAAAAGGTATACAAAAGAGCAAAACAATTTGGGAGGAAAATAGTATGTTATCATGGCTAGAATACAGACTTCAGGGGAAAATGGACAAGGGGGATTGGATATAGATGTAACTATAGTGACTTAGTGGATTGTACATGTATTTGGCTTCCAACCTGTGTTAGAAAGTCACAAGAGATTTTTAACTGGAAAAATACATTGTTCAGTATGTGTTTTAGAAAGATAAACTGGAAGTATTGTAAAAAATTAGAAAAGAAAGTTAGAATCCAATGGCTGGGTATCACCTACAAGATTACTTCACTCAATCATTTTTTCACTTGTTCTATGAATATTTATTGAGTTTCTATTAGCTGTCATGCATTCACCCAAGGGTAAGAGGCAAAAGAGATATATTTTTGACTCATGAATAACAGACAAGAGCCTTAACTAAAGAGCTGTGATAAACAAAAAAAAAGGGAAAAGACTTGAAAGATCATTTAAACAAGACTAATGACAATTTAGATATAAGTGGTTGACGGTGAGAAATTCTATACAAAGAAATCTTACTAAGGGTTGCCATTTATAACATGTCTACTATTTTAGGTATTATTATAGATATCTTAAATCCTCAGAACAACCCTGTAAGACAAATAACATTATCCCCTTTTTGTAGATTAAAATAACTGAGGCTCCAAATGATTACTAAAGTAGCTTGCCCAAGGTTACACATCAAGTGAGTGTCAGAGCTAGGATTCAAACTTAGGCCAAATTCCAAAGCCAATATTCTTTCTTCAAATATTACTGATTCCATAAATAGGTCACTAGAGAAACATCAATAAAGAAAGCCTTCCAAATTTTAGTATTTAAAAACAATCACAGGTCCAACTTTAAAAATCTATAATCCTAAAAATTTAATTCGACTCAATAATTATTGATTTAAAAGCCCATGCTTGATGCTTAGAGGAAAAATATAAGCAAACCAACACAATCATTGGTTTGGGGATGATCCCTGTCTCACTATTCAGACAAGAAATAATAGCCATGAAATAAACACACTAATATTTAAAAAAAAAAAAAAGCTTCATACCACGGTAGACTTCAAGCCAAAACAAAAAACTTACTCATAAATTCAAAAGTGAACTGATCACAAGTCAGTACTAATGGTGGTTGCACATAGATTGATAATTTGGCTTTCTGCAATACCACTCGATTCTGCAGTGTGACCTAAGGAAACAGAAATTGGTATTAATAGAAAATTACACTTTATCCAAATTGATAGACTAACACTACTTAAAAATCACTAGCAAATAATTAAGAAACATTACCTGAGAAAAAATAAGTAGTCACAAAACAGAACATGTAACATAAGTAGTAAATTAAAATAATCTACCAAGTAGAAACTGGGCAAAGGAGTTGAATAGTCTTTTCTCAAAAGAAGATATAAAGATGGGCAATAGGTACATGCAAAGATGCTCAATATCTTTAGTCATTAAGGGATACAAACTAGAAACCACAATGAGATACTACTATATACCCACTAAAATGGTTATAATCAAAAGGACAGATAATAATAGGTGTTAGCAAGAATGTCGAGAAACTGTGGAACCCTTATACATTGCTAGTGGGAATGTAAAATGGTAGAGATACTTTTTAAAAGTTTGGCAGTTTCTTAAAAAGTTAAACACAAATGTACCATATATCATCACAATTCCATACCAACAGAAATGAAAACATGTCTACCCAAAACTTGCAAATATTCATAGCAGAATTATTTACAATAGCCAAAAAAGTCAATATAAATGCTGTTTAAATATGTTCTATCAAAATAAAAGAAAAATCTTCCCTCATGGCTACCGAATAACTACATCATGAAATATTATACGTGTTCATTCTTCTTTTCATGTATAGTTATAGCATCACGAATTATTTATCTTAATATATTATCAGTATATTTCCTTTAAAATAAGTTAATTATTCTCCAAAGATTTCCTTACTAGGTGGATATATACTAGTTTAGATACATAGCAAAGCACTGCATTTTCTTCCATGGCTTAACACAAAAATATATAAGATAACTAATTCTAGAAAATATCAAAGAATAGCAAATATTGACTACTAAATTTCTAATTTCCAAACTGGTGCTCTTGCTTAGTGATGCTAAGAAAACCTTTCTACTCCATTAAGATTCAATAACTAAGAACTTTTAAGTGACAGTTTTCTTGGGAAATAGAGTGGAGATTGGTAGAGAAGGCCCAGACTTCTCTCACTCCTCCCTGATGAGAACTGCCTGTAGAAACCACCAGGCCCAAGGTTCTTCACTGGGCCACAGTGATAAGAGACATCATCTTCAGGCTATCAAGAAAAGGCTTAAAGATCTGGATTCCACTGTGCATGCTTTCTCTTTGGATTTGGTCTCCTATAATTTCCAACCTCTTTGAATAATCTCCTTTAGATGACTTCATCACACATGGCTAGTGTGATAAACCAGACTTAGCATAGTCACCTGCCTAGGTACAGTTATTTGACCAACTGAGTCAGAATCTCTGGGGGTTAACCTGGGTATTGGTATTTCTTTAGAGCTTCCCAAGTAACTCCTATATACCACCAGGAATTACTAGTTGAGAACCACAATTCTATATGGTACTTTTGCTATGGAGTACTTCAGTCTAATTACTAGATACTATTATATGAGACAGACACATACCATTAACTGACACAATTCAAGGACATTCTTATTGTTAAGAAAAGTAGTTTTATATTTTCTCTTAAGTAAAAAGCATGTATCATTTCTTATTTAATTATATACATTATATACATAAAAAACATACAAGAACACCTTGGCCTGCAAACATTATATACATGTAATTAGATTCAGTAAATGTCTTGTATTAATTTTAAGTGATGTGAGTATTCTGTACCACTTAAAAGTAAGTTAAACATAAAAAATTTGACTTGTAAAGGAAAATTTTTTTAAAAAACAGCTATTGATGCAAATAAATACAATAAACACAATGAATAATGAATCCTCAATTTTTACTTTGTAAACCTTGGAATACATAGGAAGTCATCATGCTACAAACAAAACTTCCTCAGTGATGTCTGACCATTATAAACACAATACCTTTTTAGTAAAACCCTGATGGTAATCATGGCAAGAAGAAACTATACAAGTTCCACAGACAACTTTCTTTCAAATAGCTAGTCCACTAAATAAGCAGGACACAATTTAAGAAACTATACGAGTTCCACAGACAACTTTCTTTCAAATAGCTAGTCTACTAAATAAGCAGGACACAATTTTTTACTATTAACAATAATATAATGCTAGTCTGTACATATATTTTAAGATAAAATTAATAATATTAATGACAATAACCATTAGCATCTTTCTATATTCATACAATCATGCTAATAAATTACTTATGTACATTATCTCACTTATTCTTCACAACAGTGTGAAACATGCATCATCATATACTATTTTACAGAAAAAAGTAGCTCAGAGAGGCTAAGTAATTTACCCAAGGCCACTCTGACTGTAAGTGGAAGAACCACAATTTAACTGCTGTCTGCCAGAATTCAGGGCCCATGTCTTTAACCAACTATGGTTAAGTCCCAAAATAACTTTACAAATAAAAAGTTATCCCCATTTTACAGTTCAAAAAATAGAGCTTCAGAGAAGGTAAATAACAAGCCCAAGACCATCAACCCAACTAGAGAATTGAAAACTGTAACCAGAAAAGTCTCACAAGAGCTCAGTTTTAAAAGTGAAAATGAAAATTCCTTAGAGTAGTAACAAGCCATTTGAAAAGAGCTTTCTGGCTCTTCCTGACATAATGACCTCTACTTAGACAACAATCACAAAACTTCACATGGTTACAAAGGGTTTGCATTTGGTTTAGATGTATGTTCACGATGGCTCTCACACACAGATTTACTGAAGCCCAACAACGGGCTAGGCACTTTCAAATTGCGAATCAAGGAGATGTGTGACGAAAATAACTACAGTAACAAAGAATAGTTGTGTTTGAGCCAAAAAAGAGTTAAAGACTTGGCTAGATCATAAACCAGATATTTTAAGAGGAAAATAATTACAGAATATTAAGGAGAAAATATAAAACATTAATATGAGAATTTTCCATGCTATTTTCTGCTTCTAATGAAATGAAATATAATCCTTAGGAAATTTAATACCAAATTTTCATCCTAGATATATAAATATGACTCCAAAGACCTGGTATGAACAGCCACTCTACCTAGTTGCTTGGAGTAGATGGTCACACATCATGCACACATACTCAAAGTAGCCACATCTTCATTCGCTTGGAACGGATGGAAAAATTTACTCAATTAACAGGATTTATTATGATGGAAACTTGCATGGTTATATATCTTGGCTGCTGTTGTTATAAAAGGCCATAAGGAGAGATTTATAGTAGAAATTTGTATAGAAACTGTCAGACAGGATCAGGAAGTCATTGTGTCTGCTATGTGAGTCCAGCCAATTTTGTGCAACCCTATGTGTTACATTCCTTCTCATGCTTTTATAATGGCAATGAGAAAGAGAGTTGTGACTTAGGTATTCTCAAATACAGTAAATTCCATGAATAAAAGAGAATTTTCCAGTAGTGTCATGCTATCATTTTAGGGTGGCTATTATACATGAAAGCCTAACTGCATGAGAGGGAAAGGTGTGTTTACTTATAGCAATAAATCCTGGTTGGCTGGGGGCAAAATTAGCATGAGCAATGTTATCTGGTTGAGGTACGAGATCTCTTTTTGCAATTTACAGTATGTTTCTGAATTATTATGTGTATGTGTCTGACCATTATTAGTAGATGGATGTAAAAGAGGTTTCCCTACACACGGGCACAGATCATTCCTGGAACTCTATAGGTATTTTTTTTTTCCTAAAGTGTTTGATTTCTTGCCACTAATGCTTTTCCAAACTCAGAAGTATTAATGAGATAGAGCCTTTGATTGGACAGGGGGAAGGGAGACTGGGGAAAGACCACCCTTGTTTCCAGTGGCAAGAATCCAAAAAAATTAGCTTAGGAAACGGTTATAAGACTGGGCTCCCTTCAACTTTGACCAAAGATCTCCACACTTGGGCCACCCGCTGGGTCCAGTGTAAGCGAACACAATTGGTAAAGCCTGGTGCCCTGTCAAGCTCCTCCAAGGACAGCAACCCATAATCTAAGAAAACATAAAGGCCTGTCCAAGTTTTGACTAAGTGGATCGCCAAAATCCACAACTTTCCCTGGCTTCCAAGGTCTGGGCAATGATAAATATTTTCAGCTTCATAATGTGCTGACTGATTACCACATTTTAATCTAAATGCCTTAAGAGGGTTCTACATTTGAATTCTAGTTCTAAAATTCTACAATGACAGACTAAAATTCTTAACCAAAACCACATCCTTCAGATTCTATTTTTCCAGGACTATCAATTTGTCACTACTCTACTTTGTGGCTTCTTCATTTAATATTTTCTTACTATAAATATATCCATTTAAAGCTAATGTTATGGCAGATAGATGGCTGGGAATTCTTTTCAAACACACACATAATCATACACAGAAGAAAGATATTATTAGCATTCCTGTGCTTCCCTAATGTCATTTCACAGTGTGCTAAGTATGATGCAGTAATCAACTGACTGGTCATATTATGAATGGTGATGACACAATTCCTTTAGCAGATTTAAAATGTTAATTTTATTTCTAAAAAAAAGCTTGGATCATGCTATTATGTACTTAAATAATGGTAGGAATAAGTCATAATATCATTTGCATTATATACATATTGCTATAAATGCAATTATCGGTTTTATAATTACAGGTAATAGTGAAGGTTTTCTATTCACCACTCAAAGCTAAGGAAATCTATAAATGTCAAGTCTTTATTTTACATTTCTATAAGCTACCTCCAAGGTAACAACAATGACAGATGTGATGAAATATGTAATATTGTTTGCACATTACAGACTAAAACCTGGTACAATACCTTCACTGTGATAGAAGGGACAAGGTCAGTTCCCACGTCAACATCAGTGGCTTGCTGTAAACAGAATTGAGAAGGCAAGAAAGAATGATTTCAATATTACACAGCAATAATTCAACACAATGGATGCAATATATACTTTCCACTGCCAAAATAGGGAACTAACTATAAGGGATGTATCATTCTAATGACAGATTGAAAGAGTCAGTGTGGCTTTTGGATGTCTTCATGTGGAAATATATAGCTAATATTCAAAAATTCACCCCCCCCAAAAAGGAAAGGAAAGGTCACATATTTTATCAAGCCACTCAATTTCCAAACTTACTTAAATGTTGAAAGTATTAATTCTATTAACTTGTTCTTTATAAGAACAAGAAGAAGTCTTTATAAGAAGGCTTCCTTGTATTTCCCAGATAAATATGACATTCAAAAGCCCTAAAAGGTCCCTGTATTTTCAGCTTGCCAAAAGTATATTCTATTTTGATTAAAAATATGTATCTTAAGACATGTAACTAATGATAGAGAGCTTAAGTGGCCTTATACCTGGAAAATAAAAGTGGAAGTATATTTTTTTGGTACCAGTACATATCATAAACTAATTCAGTAGGTACTCTTTAAGCATCAGCCTTGGTTACCTGGTCCTACCCCTTAAAGAATGCATAGTATAATATATTAAATTAGACATTTCCTTATAACTCAATTCTTTAGAGTGGTACACTGAAAGGAAAAATGCTCCCTCTATGTTAGAATAAGACAAAGAGGTAACATGTTTTCAAATAATACCCATATGAATTCCTAGGGAATCATTAAAATTATAATGTCTCTATCCAACCAATGAATATGATCCATAGTGTTTATTTATTTAAAATTTTTTTAACTAAGAAGAACTAAGCTACTTCTAAGCAATGGGGATCACTATGATGCAATGGGCATGAGCAGAACTAAAAGTTGAGAGATTCATATTCTGTTTATGGCTCCATAGGAAACCATATTTGAACTTGTGATCAGCTTCTCAATCAGGAAGATAGGCTAGCAATGCTTTCTCCTCTATAAAAGACTCCATTCTAATTTAAATTATATTACTTTTTTTGTAACCTGTGCTTTCATAATAATGATTCAAAATAAAATATTAATCCAGGCTTTTTGCTCTAGCTAAAATCCAGGAAATGTTTTACATTTAGCTGTCCACAAATCTAGAAGAGAAATCAACATCTCCTGTTTCCTGCTCTTTTCAATCCATGCCCAAACACCTAGATATTTCAAGGACAGCAGTCCTTTAGAAAAATAAAATATTGTCTTTTTATAGCCAGAGAGAAATAGCTATAAGAAGACATCATGGTACCATAGCCACATAAATTGTTGGGCTAATGTTTTCCAATGGGATGAATATGATACTCTCAAGAAATCTCTTAAGAAGGAAAAAAAAAATAGTAAAACAGGGAAAATAAAGCTGGAAAGAGACACCTAGTTAGAGGAAATAACACTCAGGGTTACCAATAGAGAAATATACATTACAGTATAGTGCTACCACATAAGGCTTTTTCCTACAAAGACCAAAAGTACCTAAAGAAAGAAGGGAATTCCTCATGCCAAATAGCCTATGTTTAAGAGAACATAGAAAAAATTATATAAGTTGCCCAAAGGAGAAAAGAGTCATTTCCACAGCAGGAAAATGTGTATACATTTGTCAGCTAACTAAGCAGAAATGTTCCACTCAGACTACACCATTCAGGTAGAGTGAAAAATGGTATGTGCTGAATGGCCAATGTTTAAAACAGTACCTCTACTATGTGACTGCTGGGTGAATGTTTCTTTCATATATAGTCCAACATTTTTATGTGTACCCAATTTACTATACTATAGCAATGTTAACATGATTTTTATCACAGTCTAGATTGGCTTTTTATATGAAGATTAATCTTTGAAAACTCATGACAACTACTTATTATATTATGCTCTGATATCTATATATCAAAGACATTTCCCAGATAGATTTATATTATATAAACTCCAAATATGGCAGAATGAGTGAATCCAACCACTTTCCTAAATTGATCAACTTTTGGTAGAAACACAGATAAACTTAATAGATTTTGCCCAAACTGCAGGCAGTGAGACATAATCAATCATACGCTAACAAGTGCTTACAGAAGACTAAATAAGGAGATGGAGTAATACAACCAAGAACAGTCCCCCTTTCATCCTTTCTGTTTCTCAGTCGTATTCATTCATTCATAGACCAAATATATATTGAGCACTCATTATTTGGCAGGTACTAAGTATACAGCAGTGAACAAGACAACTAGTGAGATATAGGTGGTGGTGGTGGTGGTGGTGTGGTGGTGGTGGTGGTGGTGATGGTGATAATGATAACAATTATAACATTAATTTAACAAAGTAGATTCTATTATTATTCCCATTTTGCAAATGAGAAAATTGAGACTAAGAAAATCAAGTACCTTGCCTTGGGTCACCCATACAGAAGTAGGGGAAAAAATAATTCCTGGACCAACTAACTACTCTTAAACTACCCCACCACCACTACCACCATAAAAAAGACTGTAAATCATCAGACTCTGAGGTAGGCCACTCACAAACATTGTCTCATTGAACCTTCAATAAAAATCTGGTACAGTCAGTAGTATTTAGTGACTAGTAATATCTCAATACTATGGTACTGAGAAAGTTAAAAAAAATAAAAATAGTAGGATCAGAACGAGGGCAATAACCCCTTCAACTGCTTTCCCTCCCCCCAACCCCACTTCCTTTTTAAACAGAAATCCCGTTTAAGAAGCAACTTGCGGGCACTAAAAGGCTAGAAATATTTTTATGTAGACAGTAATAAGGCCTAAAATTTGTTATCTCCCCTGAAGTTTCTACTTGGAGGAACAGAATCTAAGCCAACATATTTTGATCCCAATTCATCAGAGTCTATTACTGTTATAAACCTCTTTAAAATCTGCAAATACACCTACAGACACTGCATCCAAGTTAGGAGAAACCATAGCAGAAACTTTCAAGTCATCTTCTCTCTCAGTCATGAGCCAAACACCTGTGATTTAAAAAAAAAAAAAAAATTAATCATAAAGTAAAACCTACTATATAGTTTTTCTTTAAAGGTTTACCTATACCATATATCAAAAAACAACCCCATGAACATATTCACAGTTGAAAAAGTATATTACAGCATTAAATGCTTAATGTTAATTCTTTCCCTCTATGATATTGAAAACAAAAATTGTCTCTTTCTCCAAAGATATTAGCTAAGATGTGAGCCATTGACTAATCAGTATTGGGAATTTCAAAGCCCTCTCCATAACTACTGGTGGAGGCTCAAATTAATACAACCCTTCTGAAGGTAAGTTGGATATAACTATCAAAATGTACATATCCTGTGACTTAAATTCTACTCCCCAAAATGTATCCAATACCCACACACATGTCCAATGAGGTTCTCTACTGTTAGTAGTAATTTTTTTAAAAAAGAAAACAACCTAAGTATCTATATATCCATTAATAGGGAAATAGTTAAATAAATTATGGTATATCTATACTATGCAATGGTCCAAAGCCATAAATAAGAATGCTATCTTTATATACTGATATGAAAATAACTCTAAGATATGTCTATGCATTAAAAAAGGATGAAGTACAATGTGCCTAATATGCACACATTTGGATAAAACAATTACATAAATATGAATATTTTCTAGAAGAATACACAGAAATTCTTAATAAGGATTGCCTCTAAGGACTAGAACCAGGATCTTGGCTTGAAAGGAGATTCACTTTTTATTGTTTACCATTTTAGTACTGTTTGAATTATTTTTACCATATTCATGTTATTTTTCACAATTTCAAACATGTCTACATTGCATAAGGAGATACTATGAACAAGTTACAGAGATCCTAAATAAAAAACATAAAAATATTTATGCATATATATTTGTATATATACACACACATAAAAAGAGATGTGTGTGTGTATAAAAATAGATTATTGGCTGCCCACCAAACATCCATTCTTTACTCCTTCCTCTTTGTAGCAGAGCCCTGATTTTGTTGAGATATTCCCTTAATCTTAGACAAGGGCACCCCTCCCCGGCCCCAGAGTCAAATCCCATCATGGTGATTCTGTTCCACGGACCATTTGTTGTTTTAAGCATGAACATGGGACTTAATCCTTGCAGATGGGAGGTAAGGGAAATTAGGAGTGGGGTGTGCTGGCATGCGCTTCTGGGAAAGCTATTCCTCCCTAATAAGAGGGGAGACTCAGGAGAAATATCCCTATTGTCCCCTGGAAATCATATCTGCACATAATGTGACCCTGAGAGGAAACATCCTCCACACACTGGGGATGGCTAACTGAAAATAGAAAGCACCTGGATGATGCCACATGAATCAGCTGTGTCACAACAATAAGAATTGCCTATAATTGCCATCAGGCATTCCCAGCATACTGCAAGATTTGGAATGGGAATTTCCATAACTCTGTGAAAGTACAAAAGGCTGTTCGTTACCCATCCAATAACCTTCTTCAATTCTTCTTTACTTAAAGCCCAGTTTTATTCTAAGCAACAGTGTACTCAGCTAAAACACTTAATTTCCCAGCCTTTTTTGCAGCCTGGAATAGCTAGTGAGATGTAAGTACGAGCTATTCAGGGTGTGGCTTCCGGGAAAGCTCCTTATGGGGGCTGACTCAGCTGCAGATGTGAGGGCAGGAGTTCCAAAAGCCATCCTGGACTAATGGATGACCCTGGAATAGAAGGAATCAAAGTCACTGATGACTGTGGAACTGTCAAGCCAACCCTGGACTGCTCATCACTGGGCTTCTTTCACAAGAGAAATAAACCTCTACCTTGTTTAAGCCACCTTATTTGGCTGTTCTATATGCAGCCAGGCATAACCCTCAATGAAAAAGCTCACCCAATACAAATATTTCTAGAACTTAGTGTTATCATCAACTTAGTTATCCAAGACATATTTCAAATGGGGTGCAGACTTTCATTTCATCCCCACATCTTACTGCTCTCTGTCCCTTCCTGAAGACACAACTGTGTGGATTCCTATCTCAGTGCTGAACCCAGTTCTTCAAACACATCCCAGATAGAGAACATGATCAACTGCCTAAATCATAAGAAAACTCAGTCTTTAAAAGTTCCTACCAGTAGATGTTGTTGACTACTGGTAAAAAAAAATGCTAGCCAAGATTCACATTAATGAGTTGAGTATGAAAAGCTTCAGAATCCATGAGCCATAAAGAAATTATTACTATGATTTCATGCTTATAACATACATTCTTTATATAACTTACACACATAAAATCAGCTTCAAAAACACTTTTATTACAGTAGATAATACACACCATGTGTACAAAAAATGTACTCTTTAAATTGGCTTTAAATTTTGCTACAACTCTTCCTTTGAAAAAAATTTGTAAAAGCTTTAAGTACTGAACATAATCCATAAGTCTGTGAACTTTTTTTGCAAGTAAAAATAAGTGATATTTAAATGAATAATGTCATCAAAAAGTTCAGAGTTTTAACTTCTCATAATCTTCCATAAATAATTTGGTGCTTTTATATAATTACAGGTATTTTAATAAACAAACATGCCATGGTTTTACAAGGGTATAGGCTACTTTTTTTCCATATCTATATCTAGAACTAAAATATTTTAAAAGCCTCTCTTTTTAAAAAGTTTCTCTTTATTTCTTTCTCAGGAACAAAACCAAAAGATGATGGCATAGAAGGGGAAAGGAATTTCAAACATTAACTAAAATTTGAGGTTATATAAATAATGAACTTTGTACCCAAATCTGTGGGCACATCCCTAGCTTAATTAGCAGTTATTTCAACATACACAGAAGGATCAAGGTAATAATCATTTGTAAAACAGCCTAAGCATTCTCACCCAAGGGCAACACTATGGCCGCCAAGAAATAACTTTTAGCTTTAAGGGATTTTCTGAGAAATTTCATACACAATTAATGTTAATCAAATTATCATTAGCACATTGCTTATGGAAAGGGCAAAATCTTAAGACACAAAATTTGGAGAGAAAGCCACATTATTTAACAGAGTCTGCAAATTTCATGTTTCATATATATGCCACTCTTCCCCAGTTATATTTTCAAATGACAAAATGAGACTTATAATTCCATTAATCCCAAAAATACTAGTATAAAAAATTGAAAATAACTGTATTGCGATATAACACATCCAATTTTAACCATTCTCTATTTGGCGTGAGGGTGTTGACAACAAATAGGTTTTTAAGTAATTGGAGGGACTTAAAGGACCTGAATTTCACTGGTTTATTTTCAAAGCTTTCTAAGAGAATGTGTAAAGCCAGATCATAATAACCTTATTTTAATATTTGTATTTTTAAAATATATTATCTCAATTTCTCAGAACCAGAGGAATACAATCTTGGTAACAGAGACTCAAAAATACATAAATCTAGTGAAATTATTGGATCAGGATTAAGATGGGCTCTGTTGTTTTGGTTGGCTTTTGATACTCTGTTTCTTTTATTATTCCTACTTGTTTTAACATTTCTTTTATGTGAAAATATTCCATATTTTTTCTCATTAAAAAAATACTTTTACCTGACCCTGAAAAGAGAACTTAAAGTAATGCTTTTCACATGTCCAACTCAAACTGCAGGATTGGTGTTTTGTTTCTCCTTTTAATTTACAATAAAATTATACCCTTGTGAGTCCCAAAGTAAGATAATATTGAGTTATTCAAAACTCAAGGAACTGAAAATATCATCAACCTCTGAGTCATTAGAAATCAGCACACCGCAAGCTACACACCATTTGGACGGCTAATTAACTACAAACATAAATTATATCACTAAACTGCAAATGACTACATTTTTAGTAACAAAATGGTAACTCATGTACTGCTTTGGTTTCTTTTAAAAGAAGCAACTAAAATTTTTTCAGGAATATTTGAAGTTAATAAATGACCATTCTAAACTTTAATGTTCTTCTCAAGGCTTAAAACTACTACCCAAAGACGTACTTCTTCCTTTCTTAAAGTTTAAAAAAAAAAAAAAAAAAAAACTAGATAGCACTGCCCCTGAAACACATTAACAGAAGCATTATCTTAAATAAAACATATTTTTCATAAGCTATAACATACAAAGTAAGCACAAAGACCTTGTGTGCTAAAGAATGACATATTTTACAAATATGATTTTAATTAAGCCTGGAGGAGAAAATTAACTAATAAAACAAAATATTCATATATAAGATAATGTAAATTTTACAGTGAATACTAAAATTAAATAACAAAAAGCTGCACATGAGATACCTTGTGATTTGTTAACTTCTTTGATGATTTTCTGAAGCTCTTTCAATTCTGTATCAAGTTCATCATAGTTTAGTTCTCTAGATTCAACTTTTGGAGCTTGGAACAAAGAAGGGTCTGTCCCCAGGTATGAACACTGCAGGTGACCATCATCACTCAGAGTGACTATCACTCCCTTTAAATCACTACAATAAAGAAGAGAAAATGATATAATTTAAAATTTTAGGTGATTTACTCTTGAACAATTGCACTTTTACTCAATTCAGCTTCAACATACCATTACAAAAATAACTGTATAATATCTCTATCTCCAAATTTTTCCTTCAAAGACTTGATTTACATGTTTCAAACATGATTTATAATTATGGAACTATTCCCAATATTAAGATTCATTACAGGAGGGGGAAAAACTTAGTTATTATACTAGCTACCATTTTGGGGGACCTAACTGCATGGTAAATCCTTCTCTAAGAGCTTTTCAATTACTGTTTTTAATCCTCACTCCAGCTATCACTTGGTGGATTCATAATAAGCATGTGAACAACATTCCTGGAGGTAAAATGGATGGAGAGATGGAGCTGGACTGCTGGCTGGATGAAGACCATGAATGAGGCACAGGAGCGAGAACAGGAGGATCCAAGAGACAGAACAGCAAAGAAGGTTGGCTGGGGAAGCCAACAGAGGCCTCGAAGAAAAATGTGCCCCATGTTTTTTTCTCATCGTTTTCCCTCTCTACCCATGGGACTCACATTTGCCCTCTGTCCCCAGGTCCATCCGTCATGGCTTCCCTCAGGTACATTCCTAACTTAAGCAGCCCTCTGGTTTGTTCTTTCTCTCTCTTCACTCTATTCTTAGGTAGAAGTAGCCCATTGTTTCACTTGGTAGATTTTTTTCTCTATCACTCTTCTGGTCCTGATTATTTCTTTGCCTCCCCATCCTTTCACTCTTCCTCCTCTCTTAGTTTCCTTTATGTCTGTTTTACTCTAGAAATTAGCCATATTATAAAAATTAGCCAATATATAAATTATGGATAATTTTAACATGTCATTCTAAAAAACAAAACTTGTACATTTTTCTGAATGTGCTATAAAAAGTAGCTGAGATGAATACTGTTTTTGTTTTCTCCCTAACTTTCCCAGAAGAAAAAATTCAACATTGTCATAAGTCACTCTGACTTGACACATAGTGGATATGCTTGTTTGATTTTTAATAGGTTTTCTCTAGTAACTTTTTATTTTTCTTAAAAAATGTATTTATAACCCTGTTCTAAGGATTAGATATTAATCAAAAATAATTTTTAAATTATGAGAGAAAACAAGATGAGAAAAACTACTCATCTGAAGAAGAGAAAAAGAGATAAAGTATATAACAGAAAAGGCATGTACGCATCTAGGCTTATTCAGAATGAATTGGAATTTTTAAAACTCCCCAACTCTGGGCCATGGCAAGTGTTGTCTTATTAATCTAAAAGCCCACCTTGGTTAAGAATAGATACTGCCATTGCTCAATCCTTCCCATAAGGTGGCCAACAGTATCCACTTCACCACCTGCCTTCAACAACATTCCTATACACACCTCCTCCAGGGCTCAGGTACAGTCAGTGCCACGTAACCCTGTGGTATGGCTTCAGAGAAATAAAAAAATAAGTCGATATTACTAATTCAACAGCTAAACAAATAGATTAGGAGTCAGACAACTTAAGTTCTAGATCTGACTCTGCTCCTATAAAGCTGAGGCAATTTGGAGAAGTCTTCCTAAATGTTCTTTACCTCTAAAATGAAAAAGTAAAACTATATAATCCTCAAAAGTCTTCACGTTTTATGAACTGGTTCTGTCTTCTACCTCAGAAAATAAATACTCCCCAAATGAAATTATCTTCCTAAAACAAAGTATAAAAGGCAACCCCATGGTACTTCTGGGCTTGAACTTTTCTTTGCAGACAACTGAAGCCACCTAGTGGCCAAGGAAATCCCAACTTTAAGCTCTGACAAGTCCATTTCAAGAAGGCAAACCTTCCCTTCCTTCTGAGTTGTGAGTGTAGTCTGCTCTCCATTCTACCCAGTCTAGGAACCATATGAGTCCTCAGGAAACTCTAGGACACTAAAGGCCAGATCTTTGGCTGGCTTCTCAGAGAATGTGGGAATCATAAGTTCTTTAAATTCAAATGGGCATATCCATTTCATCCTCACCCTTTGAGTGGTCCATAATACAGGCAAGCTAGCATGACCCAATACAAGTAACCCTCCCTATCCAAATATATTTGGTCTTTGAGGTGGATAGTTGATTACTAAATCAGTTTTGTTTCATTGCATCAAACAGCAAATAGCTACAACTTAGATATAAGAGATTTATCTAAAAAATTATCTGGACCTATTAAGTTTCTGAGTTCAGACAGGAAGAGTTTGGGTAATTCAGAATACATGTTGTATTTCTTCAGACTCCAAAAAAAAAAAAAAAACACTTTTTACTGGCTTTTGAAGTGTCCCCATGGAAAAGGGAGGAACCAAGGTCTTCCCTCATGAAAAGAACTTAATGCCACCAGAATGTCTTGATAGCTAAAGTGATTACAAAACTTAAGCAACTTACTTTTTTAAAAAACCAATGGCATCAGAACGATTGCCTATAATTTAGATCAAATAACAGATATCTAGACTATAGATGAATTCATAGAAAATTCCATTTTTTATTCCACAGTAACATAAGACAAGCTCTAGCTCTAAAAACTCTAGAATAAATCGCTGGTGTTTCTGTCTAGAACGCCTATGACAGACAGGGACTTTGACACAGGCCTAGAGTTCTACTTAGTAAATAAGTAGTATCATCACTTGGCATCTTTATACAAAGGACAAATTTTAAAATACTTATATTATTACTAAAATTAAGCCCAATTTAAGTATAAAGAGAAAAAGAACATAATCAATGAAGATTTCCAAAAAAATGTTTCTACTGAAAAAATATTTTATTTAACAATATTGTCCATGTGGGTTAATGGGTAAGGTTCTCTGAATAATAGAATTTTATGCTGAAAGAAGCCATCAATTAAATCTAGCATTGTGTACCCTACTAATTCTATCTTAAAAGTAGAGTTAATATTGACAAAATTAAGATCTCTGAATTATTACTGCACTTTGAAGCACATCAGCTAACCCAAGACACCAGAATAATGTACTTTATGAAGAATCAAGGTAAAAGATGTCATATTTTTAGGACACATAATTATTTTGTGATTTCAGCAATGGGGCATGAAATTAAACGATAGTTTTACTCAGAAATTTGTAAGTGTTTCATCACTCAGTAAACAGAACTCTGCCTTAATAATACATTAAAACAACATTCCAGATGGATTTTAAAAGTTAAATTTAAAAATATGAAACTACAAAAATATTTATTTTCCTTTGGGATGGGAAGAACTTTTGCTGCAAGAAAGCAATGGAGGATACTATAAAGGAAAGGATCTCTAAATTAAACCACCTAAAAATTTTACATTTATTAAAGGTTTAAGAATACAACGTGGTAAGAACAAGACTAAAACACAGTAAAAACAAAAACAATTTTATATGTAGAACCTAATATGTAAAGAACTCTTACACATCAATGAAAATAAGATTATATCACAACAGAAAAAGGTCAAAGGATATATACAGACAATGCATACACAAAAATAATACTGTCGATAAACAGATGAAAAATGCAAAATCAAAAAATATATATTTTTAAAATTATATTTTAAAACTATATTTGATTAATACCTCAATATAGCAAAAAATTATATTTAATAATGAGTCCTGCTGTTAGAGAAAGTTCATGGAGATAGAAATTCTCTTACACTTTTGACAGGAATGTAAATTTGTTAAAATCCTTTGATGAACATTTTAGAAATATATATAAAAAGCCTTAAAAATGCTCATTGCCTTTCATACAGTCATCTACTTTCACTGTTATTAAAAAAATTTAGAAATAACCCAAATGATAAGAAAAAGAGAAAATATTTTTTAAATCATGGAATATCTAGAATAGAATGCTTAAAAACCATTAAAATCATATCTTATAAAATATCTGCTATCAGAAAAAATAGTAAAAATATTAAGCATAATAGCAAAATATAATACTGCATATATATTTTATTCTAAGTTATAAAATATATATGTATAAAACACATTAGAAAAAATACCTAAATTCTACTAGAATGGTGACTATCTCTAGCTAGTGAAATTATGAGTTATTTTTATTTTGTCTTGCAGTAACAAAATAAGATTAGAGAGAAAACCTTAAAAACAAAATATGTTCCAGTTTCCAACACCAGAGACTGCAACTTAGAGATGAAATGTCTGTGGAACTCAAACCATTTATTTAGTTCTATTTCTGACAATGCCAATCTATAAAATATGCAACATGAAAGTATCTGAAGTGTAGCTCACAATAAATAGAAAATGAATGGCTTCTTTTATTTGCTAATATAATAATAAAACAAATGAATAATAGTTTTAAAAACAAATTTAAAAATTGTATATTGAATCTCATGGTCTCAGCCTTATTTTGTGCAAAATAGAAAACGTTTTAAGTTATCAAATTGTCAAAGTCAGTTTTTTATTACTATATATAGATACCAAAGAAATCTTAAAAACTTAAATGCTATTTATTGCATCCAATTTTTACTCTAGCTCAGTAAGGAGCACATGATTGAAAGGCATTTCTCTTCAAGCACAATCAGGCGGACTTAGTGCAAGTGCACTTGTTCAGTCCCCAAGTACTGGACATGGGCACCTGAACATATTTTGAATCAGTCTATCATCATTAAGACATTTTCATTGAGAATCTGCTATATAACAAAAGCTACAAAGGCAAATAAGACATGGTGCCGGCCCTATAAAAAACTTCAGTCTAATTGCCGGAAAAAAACTTAAAAAAAAAAATAGCCATTGCAATCCAATGTGGCAGATATAGCTCATCAGTAAGAGAGTGCAGTGGCCCTACAGAGAGAGCAGAGCAAGGCTTCACAGGACAGAAGATGCAGGAGCTATATCTTGACCTACAAGTAGATCTTCAAAGATGAAAAAGAATAGATGGACTGAAGGCAGAGGACTCTGGTCTTGGTAAATTTATTCAGTCTCATGACTTCAAATACCTTCTTTGTGACAGCTCCCACATTGGTATCTCCAGCCAGATCTCTCTTCTAAAGTCCACACATATACATTCAGCAGCCTACTTGATGTCTCCATTTGGAAGGCCAATAAATAGACATCTAAAGCTCAACGTGGCTATACTGAGTTCCTGATTTTCACCCCAAACCTCCTGCATCTTTCATATATCTGCTATTGGTAACTCCATTCTTTAAGCTGCTCAGACAAAAAGAATCTTGGAGTCATCCTTGACTCCTCCTTCCCTTTTCTTTCTGTTGCACTAACATACATTCCATCAGCAAATATGGAATGCTTTTAAAATGTGTCCAGAATCCAGTCGCTTCTTAACAAGTCCACTACTGCATGCCTGGAACAAACACCCTTTTATCTCCCCTGTATAATTGCTGTTAACCAGTCTGCCTCTATCCTTGTGCCTATATAGTAACTTCCCAATTCTTACAGCAGTGAAAATGTTCATGTCGGCTAACAACCCTCCCGTGGCTCCCCCGGTACTCATAATAAAAGCCCACGTCCCTGTAAGTGTCTTCAAGCCCCCCCCCCCCGCCATTCCATTTCATATTATTCTCCACTTCCACTTCATTCACTTCTCTCCAGCCAGAGCCATGTGGAGGTTACTCAAACACTCTAGCACAATGCTGCAAAATGAAACATGCTGAAACTAAGTGTTTAGAAATGTTCAAAGTAATTTGACATTGCTGCAGCATCCAAGCCTGTAATCAGTAAACTCATCACACTGATAGGGTATAAACCAATCTAGACATTGTTGAGCCCAGTAAGTCACATATGTCATCTGCTGCCTATTAATCATGCATAGTAGGACCACTTACATATCTATGAGGGATTGGTAAAAAAAAAAAAAAAAAATTTTTAGAAAGTCCATCACCTTGGATTCTTAGGAGCACTACTGTAGCATATTCCTGTCTCAGGCATTTATATTTGCTCTTTTCTCTGCTTGGAACTCATATTCTTTTCCCAGACACCCACAAGGGTAGCTCCCTCTCTTCCTTCAAGTCATTGCTTAAAAGTCTTCTGTTCATGAGGACTTCTCTGACAACGCTAAAAAGGTAACCATTCCCACACTCACCCTATCGCTCCCCAGCACTCTTTATTCTCCTCCTATACTTTATGCTTTCCCATAGCACTATTCTGATATACTACATTATTTGTTTATTAATTTCTCTCCCCACTAGAATGTAAGCTCCATAAGGCAGGAAATGTTTTACTCACTTTTGAATGCCTATAACAGTGTGTGGCATCTAGTAGGGACTCGATAGAACTTTGTTGATTGAATGAATAAATGATTGAAAGAGCTCATCCTTAAAGTCTTTCACAAAGGCCTTACAAGTTACTTTAAAAGAATAAAATGAGTAATTAAAGTGCATTGCTAATATCCTTTTTCATAGCACAATTTTAAAAACACCAGACATATGATAGGAAGGTCTCCAGGTAGCTATAATTTGATTAAAAGGAGACCACAGCTTGACTTAAAGTCAATGAAAATTTATGAAGTGCCTACTAAGCCCAGGCTGACTGGCTGAAAGGCAAAATGGTTATGATATATGTCATTCTGATAAATAAGTTTGATTCAGCTGACCTAGCTGCTAAGGCAGGGATCCTCCTAGTACCATGCTATATGCTTGCCTCTTAAAAATAAGCATTTGGTCAGAGAAACTACCCCTTCTAAGCCTTCATTCAATATTTATTGAATGTCTACAATATACTAGCTGTTGTGCTAAGCACTAAAGATTTATATAATTGAAAAAACAAATTTATATAATGTAGCAGAATCCTTGCCCAACATTATAAATAGGGAAAGAGACACTAAATAACTAATTCTATATCTATTTAATACCATTTGACAAGCGATACAAAAGAGAAGTAGACAAACTAGATATAGATATAGGTTTCAAGGGAACTTGAACTAGGTGGTGGGAATAGGTGAATGAAAATAAAAAGATAGCGACAATGGTTACAAGAGACCTCACTGTCTGAGGAACTGGCATTAGAGCCAAAATATAAAGAATGAATTGGGAGGTGGGGGAGGAAGGGAAATAAGGGAGCAAATAATGTGAAAAGCATGTTGAAGAAGGACCAATGTGTAAAGATTCCAAAACAAGGAGATATATGAAACATTCATGGAAATTAAGCCCATAGTGGCTGGAACAAAGAAAGTTCAGAGGGAGATGGGGCCAAGAAGTTACAAAGTTACAAAGGACTAAATCACATAGGCTCTTTAGACTCCATTAAAGTTCATGAATTTTATCCTCAAGCAATGGAAAATCATGCAAGGGTTTTAAATATAGGAGTGAGGAGTTACATGATCAGGTTTATCTTTGACATAGATCTCTTCTGATTTCAAGGTGAAAAGACCACTTTGGGTGGGGTTAACACAATAAATCTAGGCAAGGAAAGATGATGGTCCAGGCAAGGATGATGAGAACAGAGAGAAGCAGACAGACTCAAAATATCTTTAGGAGGTATAAGCATATTATCTCATTTAATCCCTCAATAACCTTACAAGGAAAAGATATTGCCTTCACTTTACAAAAAAAAAAAAATTAAACCCAGAGAAGAAAAATTAATAGATTGTGGTTGCCAGGAAATAATAAGCAGAGCTGCAGTTAAGAGCCAGGCTATCTGGCTTCAGATCTGAAACTTTCTACCACCACATAGCTGCCCTCAGAAGGTAACAAATGATACCTTATACAAATGATTTTTTTAGAGTTGACTATGTTTTCAACAAACATAAAATGCTCCAGGACAGAATGATTTTACATTTAACTGAACTGTATTTTAAATGAAGTACAGAAAGTTTGCTTCATTATTTCTCTAAGCACAATGCTTAAGTATTCAAAAATCAAATATGAAAATAAAAGACAAAAGGAAAAGGAGAACCCAATTCTACAAAAAAAATGTTAAGTGAATGATATTTGCCTTTAATCTACAAAGCTAAACACAAAATGATTATGGCTATTTTCTCATGTTGAAATTAATTTAGCTGACACATGTTTGAAATTCAGTGATAATGACATATTTGATAGCCATTCAGAAATTGTTATTTTCAGCAGGTGCCAACCTTATACATCTAGAAAAAAAATTAAAAATCTCTTTTGATGAGAGTTATCAGTTGTTAAAATTATTGGGTTATAAAGTGGATTAATGAATATCTACAAAATCTAACAGGGATGTGACTTTCTGGTTAGTTCTTGTGAAGACAAGTATGCCTTAAACAAAGAAGAAATCATTTTCATATTGGAAATACCTCAAATTATAATTATTGTTCTTATGGTTAAACCAGCTTTAGATTCTTTAGTGCCTTTACCAAACTAACACTGAAACAGGAAAACAAAAAGTAGAAGGGGACTGCACACAATTTCATTCTAGCCTCTTTTTTTATTTACTCTTGACTTCCATTGCTCCACTATATTTCATTCACTTGTCGTTAATTTACTCATTCATTCATTCATGAAATATTTTCAAACACCTGTTATATATAGGATACCACTGGAAGTACGACAGAATATACACAAATAAATTAAATCAGAAATTAGTTTTAAAAGATTGCAATCCTGTAAAAGAATAAGACATGCACCTTATGTATAACATGGGGTAGAAGACATAAGTACCATGAGACAAGTAAAAAGTACTTTAGTGTTCAGAAGAAGAATGCTGTTTCTAGTCAGGGGGAGTCAGGAGAAATTTTTATGGTGTAAATAAAAGCTTACTTACATTGGACCCTGAAGAACAAACAGTGATTGTTTCTGACCTTAAAGTAACTCCAATGATTAAAGTAACTTCAATGATTGTTTCTGACCTTAAAGTAACTCGTATGTAGTTTGTAAATAAGGAAATGATGTCAACAGAACTTTGAAGTTGATTAATACTCAATTTTTTCCAATGCATGAATGTTTTGAACCTCCAAGCAACAACAGGAAAACACAGTACATGGCTGTATACAATGTACCATTATCTCCCGGTTCTTCCTCATGGCTCAGTTTGCATATGTGCCCTTGGACTGAAAGTGCTTCTTACATGGTTCTCATGATCAGGGTGTATTTCGCTCTTGTCTTCTCAACCCTTCCTTCAAGTTACCTTTACCTTTTTATTTAAAATTAAAGTTCTATTTTATTATGGTTATTATTGTGGTCTGGCTTTTTCTTTTTTGTTTGTTTGGTGTTTTCTGTTTTGTTTACTTTTTTGTGTCCTGATTATAAAGTTGTATAAATTTTGAGAGATCTGACCCAAGACAACTTATTTTCAAAAACCCTCATATTGTTAATTTCTAATTTATTACATTATAACAAAAATGCCTGTAATAGTTGAGCCTGTGTATTTGGAGAGTAGGTGTAAAGAACATCCAGAATGGAGGACATGAGAGAACAAAAGCATAAAGCAAGAAAATTTTGATTATGTATGAGAAAGAACAAGCAGCCTAGATACCACATGTGGTGGATAAAAAAAGAGAAATGAAATTATTAGGTATAAAGCTGCCTAAAATCTTAAACTTTATGTAATTACAGAACCAGTGAAGGTTTTTTAAGCTAGTGGTAACATGAACAGAAATATGCTTTTAAAAGATGCACCCTTAAAAACTCAATATTGTAAAAAAAAAAAAAAAAAGGAGCTGATTCTCATTAAAGTGATATATAGATGCAACAATCCAAGTGAAAATCCCAGCAGGCTGTTTTCTTTTTGAACTGACAAGTTGATTTCCACCATTTCTATGGAAATGCAAAAAACCTAGACTAGCAAAACAATATTGAGAAAAGAATAGAGATGGAGGGGTTTCACAACTGACCTCAAGACACACTACAAATCTCTAGTAATCAAGACAGTACGGTATTGGCATGAGAATAGATAGATCAATGGAACAGAATAGAGACTCCAGAAACAAACTCACACTCATACGGTCAATTGATTTTCAACAAAGATGCCAAAGCAATTCAAAGTGGAAAGGAAAGTTTTTTCAACAAAGTGTGTTAGAACAATTATATTCATATGGAAAAAATAAACCTCATGGTATACGCAAAAATTAATTTGAGGTGGATCACAGACCTAAACATAAGAGCTAATTCTATAAACCTTTTTGAAGAAAACATAAGATAGTATTTTCATGACCCATAATAGACAAAGATTTCTTAGGATATGGAAATCAAAACCATAAAAGAAAAATGAGAAATTAGATCTCTTCAAGTCTTGAAACTTCTGTTCAACAAAAGAGTTGAACAGAAGTTAAAAAAAAAAATAAATAGGCAATCCAAGGACTGGGAGAAAATATTCACAAAACAAATTTCTGACAAAGGACTTGTGTCTTTCATCTATAAAAAACTACTATAACAAAAAAAAAAATTTTTAACTGGGCAAACGACATGAATACACATTTCACAGAGTAAAGTATTAAAATGGCTAATAAGCCATAAAAAATGCTCCACATCATTAGTCATCAGGGAAATACAAATAAAAATTGCAATTAGCTACCACCCTACATACAGTAGGATATTTAAATTTAAAAGACTACCATCACTAAATGTTGGAAAAGATGTGGAGCAATGAGAACTCTCATATATTTCTGTTAGGAATGTAAATGGTATAACTACTTTGCAAAAAGGTTTAGCAATTTCTTATGAGAATAAATATACCGCAGCCCTGTGACCCAGCAAATCTACTCCAATTTATTTATCCAAGATAAGTAAAATATATGTCCACAAAAAGATTTACACAGGAGAATAGAAGAGATGTTAAAATTATGGTAAACTCAATGAATGGAATACTACTCAGCAACAAAAAAGTAGCCACTGTTACATGCAACAACACAGATGAATGTTAAAAAAATATTATGCTGAACAAAATAAGACAAATATAAAAACATACCTACTATATGTATTTATGTAAAGTTTTAGAATAGGCAACACAGATCTATTGTGAAAAAAATAGGAACAGTGGTTACCTGGGAGCCAGGGAGAGGGAGATTATTAACTTAGAAGGTACATAAGGAAACTCTCTAGGTAATGGAAATGTTCTATAACCTGAGGGATGTGTGAGTGACACAGATATATCCATTTGTCAAAACTGCACAGTTAAGGTTTGTATCTTTCAATGCATGTAAACTTTACCTTACAAAAAGCAATAAAAAATAAGGTAGGTGAAAGTATAACAAAGAAAGCATACCAGAACATTGATAAACTGCTGAAGGT
Organism: Cheirogaleus medius; assembly: GCA_008086735.1. Lineage (NCBI taxonomy): Eukaryota > Metazoa > Chordata > Mammalia > Primates > Cheirogaleidae > Cheirogaleus > Cheirogaleus medius. Next base: position 19,012,554 of record VBSM01002217.1, read on the forward strand.
GAGTGCTGTGTACATGGGAGTTCATTATACTAACCACTTATTTTGTACACATTTGAACTTTTCCATAATAAAAAAATGGGTGGGTTGTGAAAAAAGTCAAAGGAAATCTATAGATACATACACACACATACATAAAATGACACCACCAAAGCACTACTTACAGAGATGATGTATAAAATCTACCCTGACATGACCTGGGCCTCCCTAACATTTCAGCTCTGTATTTATACCAAAAATGTTCTCTCCCACTCCCATTTAACCTTCTCAACTACCTTCCCCACTTCTCCTTATCAGCGTGGTAGACTGCAAATATGACCGAAATTTTCTCCCTCTAGATATTCGCTGCCCTTGCAATGAGACTTTATGGTCCCTTTCATCAAGGAACGAAGTCTATTCCTCTACCCCTTGACTCTGGACTGAACGTGTGGCTTGCTTTAGCTAAGAGAATAATGAGATCATCCCGGATTTAGATAGGCTGCAAATCCCATGATGTGTGTCCTTATAAGAGACAGAAAAGGAGAAAACACAGAGAGAAAGAGAGGGAAGAAGCCATGTAAAGACAGAGGCAGAGATTGAAGTGATGAGTCTCCAATCCAAGGAACATCAAGGGTTGCCAGTAACTATCCGAAGATAGGAGAAAGGCATGGATTCTCTTTGAGAGCCTTCAGAGGCAACCAGCCCTGTTGATACCTTGATTTTGGACTTTTGTCCTCCAGAATTGCAAGAGAATAAATTTCTGCTATTTTAAGCCACCAAGTTTTTGTTATTTGTATTTGTAATTTGTTATAGCAGCTCCAAGAAACCAATACTACAGCTAAGAGCAGAATCATCATCCAGCTAAGTCCAACCCACAATTAATAAACCATAGATTCATGACCTAAATAAATAGTTGTTTTAAGCTACTAAGTTTTGGGATGGTTTGTAACATAGTAGAGCTAATTGACACAATCAACCTGGAAAACACTCTTCTTTTAAAAACTATTTCTCCCAAAGCCAATCTCATTACCTTCAGATAAAACACATGACCTCTATCTTTATAGCCTTACTATAACCACAAAATAATTCTTCTATAATAGCACTTATGTTATTGCATTTTTTTTTGCATGTTTGTGTCCTTTGACCAAGCTGTAAACTTCATCGGGACAAGGGTTATGTGAAATTGAATTTGTATCATCAATGCCAGATACAATGACTTTATCCACATAAAATTTTCTACCAAAATCCACTTTTTATCTTTAAAAATAAAGTTATTTATCTATAATACTTATTTATAAGCAAATTCAAAAACACTACAATAGTCCACATACCAAACAAGTAAATGTAGAACTCTTTAACTGCCCATAATAGTTCAAATGGAACCCTTAAAATCAATACAGAAGATAACCAACTTAAGTTACCTAATATCTCCTCCTTGTTCCTTCTGATCATCAAATATTAATTATAAGGCACTGCCAAAAGTGGGCAATGCAAAAAGCGTATGCAGGTGGTAGCTCTAAGCTGGCACTGAGCCTTAAATGCACAAACGCCAAGAAAGCTAGTGTACAGATATATCCTCTCCCAAGAAAAAGAAGAAAGTTCATTTTTCTACAGTGGAAGTTCAAGGCAATGAATCTTTCCAAAAAGAAACTAGATGTTGAAGTCCTTACCTGATGCATGAAAGAAGACATGGTTCCAGGCCAAAACTTTTCAATGTTTTAATCCTTTACTGGACATAAGTCAGGCATTTAGTAAATCACTTTCATATTTATTTTTTAGAGCCAGAGTCTCATTATGTTGCTCAGGCTGGTCTTGAAGTCCCGGTCTCAAGCAATCCTCCTGCCTCAGGCTCCCTAGTCACTGGGATGACAGGCATGAACCACCTGTAACCACTTGCATATTTTTAGCAAGTATGTGTTGAGGAGTTACTTTTGCAATTTTTAAAAATAGTTATGCCTTGGTGGTCCTTTCCTATAGAACCATCTCTCAGAAAAAGCTTCTTATCAATACATTTTGATGTACATCGCTGGTTTTGAATACAAAAACCTGGGAGCCAGGAAGAATTAAACCTAGAATCTAAGTTCCCCAATTCATGGTGAGGTGTGTTTTGCTCACCATTCCATGCTGACTTCGCAAGAATAAAAAATTTGAAACAATTTTTAAGGTAAAATTTGAGATTTGTATAAATGGCTTTCAGTTATTATTGCTATTCACCATTAGCCTCAATAATCAAGAGCTCGATTATGTAACACGAGAGATACGGTAATTAGAATGCCCAAGAAAAGGACAAGTAAAATGGGAGAGCCAAGGCCAGCTTCCAAAGATATCAAAGTAGTAAGAACTCTGCAAAAAGAAGTTGTCACAGTAAATTACAGAAATTACAGAGATTATAGTAGGGAGACTGAACAAAATACCTTTTGTGGTGAAGAAATTTCTATGCATCAAAAACTCAGAGGTTAACCTGTTCCTTTAAAACTAACTCTTATTAGACTTAATAGAAAGTCAACACAAGACTACTAAATATGACTAATTATGTTCACAGACTAAACAAGTAAATTGCTAACCAGAAAAAAGAAAATAATGTAACTTCTGTAGAAGTGCCTATTTTGTACTCTGGAAGCAAAATATATTTATAAGGATTTGACTCAACTATAACTTCTTTCATTACTAAAAAAAATACTTATTTAGCACCTACTATGTTCAGGCAACAATTTAGATCAGGAGCGGGGAACCTTTTCATGTTCAAAGGTTGCATTAATTTAGCTGTAATCAAATAAGGCTACATTCAAGAAACTTCAATTAGATAAAAATGTACATTATTTTATAAAAATCTACTATGTACTTAATAATTTTAAAAAATTAAAACTATTTGTTAATTTTAAAGCTAACTAACCTTTTAATGACTTTGTTGTGTCTGCTTTTTGTTGGAAAGCATTTGAATATTTGGTTGCAGCATGGAGGTCCACAGTTTCAGTTGATCCTCTAGATGGTATCAGTCATTTGTGACCTTCAGGGTGTCTTGATTTGGGTTAGGTAGGAAAATGTAGATTCGCAGCAATAAGTGGTTGAAAAGCAAGAAAGCATTTTCAGGCATGTTGCCAAAGGTGTGGGTATTCTACTGTATTTTTCCCTGTTTCAATTGGATCTTTCTTAGCATCAAACAATGACATTAAAATGTCATCTACTGAGAGCTCAATTAATTCCATTTGTAGTTCCTTTAGGTGTCTTGGTGATAACAACTAGGAGAGGCTGAAAGGTTAATTTGAGTGTGATGTCATGATTCTCAATGTCAGTGAAATTTTCATTGTATTCTCCAATCAATAGGTCTATAACAGCTGTGTATTCTTCAAGTGATTCGCATATATCCTCCTGCTCATCAATGACCTTTGCTAACTGGGGAAAATGTTCATCCGTAATTTCCTTTTGAAGAAGTGTTTTGAAAAAAAATAGTTTTTTCCAAAATGCTTGGAATTTTTGCCATGTATCATATATAGACTTAGTTTTACCTTGCAAAGAAATATTCAAGTTGTTTTGACTTGACATGATATCACACAGAAATGCTGAATTCCCATAGAAATCTTCTTTCAGTAATTCACATTGCTGATTCCGTTCTTCATTAAATTGAACTATATTTTCTCACAGAAAGAGAATTTTGGCTAACACCTGTCTCTGCGATAGCCAATGCACTTTAGAATGATAAGGGAAATCCACACTGAATACCTCATCAATCAACTTTAGCATGTTATGAAACTGACGATGTCGTGTTGCATTTGCACAAAAATCAAAAATCATTAACAGTACTTATAACTTGTTGCAAAGTGTCACTTAAAATAGCTTTAGCACAGAGATTTTGCTAATATAAGATATTATACAATGAAAATAAATGAGAGTATTACAGGGGTATAAACGCTTTGGTTACATAAATTGTCCTTATACCGCCTGACAAGCATGCCCATCCTCCAGAGAGTGTACATTCCATCCATTAGGTGTGGATTTACCCATCTCCTCCTCCCCTCTTCCACCTGCCTGACACCCTATGAATGTTACTTCCCACATGTGCACATTAATGTTGAGATATTAGTACCAATTTAATGGTGAGTACATGTGGTTTTTGTTTTTCTATTCTTGTGATACTTCACTTAGAAGAATGGGCTCCAGCTCCATCCAGGATACTATAATAGATAGTTCATAATTTTTTATGGCTGAGTAGTACTCCATGGTATATATATACACACCACATTTTATTAATCCACTCATGTATTGATGGGCACTTGGGCTGTTTCCACATCTTTGCAATTGTGAATTGTTCGCTATAAACATTCGAGTACAGATTTTTTTTTATAGAATCTCTTTTGTTTCCTTTGGGTAGATGCCCAGTAGTGGGATTCCTGGATCAAATGGTAGTTCTACTTTTAGTTCTTTGAGGTATCTCCATACTACTTTCCATAGAGGTTGTATTAGTGTGCAGTCCCACCAGCAGTGTATGAGTGTTCCTATCTCTCCACATCCATGCCAACATTTGTTGTTTTGGGACCCACAGGCCAGGTAGCGTAGGAACAATAGGATTTGGAAGGTAACCTAGAGTGACCTAAGGCTAATTATCATGTCATTAACTGTCCATCAAAGTGGTTCCATGGTGACATCTGAACCACAAGGAGGGCCCAATCCAGACAGTATAAAACAGGACCCTAGACCATAATCAGAGCCCTTTTGTTATGACACAGGGGTCCTCTGTTCTGTGGCAAACATATCTTGCTCTTACTCTATAAACCTATATCTTGCTCTTGCTCTGTATATCTATCTTGTCCTTCATCAATAACCTTCATTTCACACTTGCCTTGCTTTTGGTGCATCTGGTCATTCTTTGGCCAAGAGCAACCACAAACTGAGAACAGACAAGTTTACTGACCCTGAACCCCAACACTACTACACTGGCCCTCTTCCAGTTCTTTGAAATGGTCATCCTCCAAGCCCCTTTGGCACCTGGTATGCTCTTCCTTGCCGCCTCTTAAAAAGGATCTAAGTTCAAACCAATTTAGTCTCAGATTTCAATGCAAAAGTCAGAAAATTTTCCCTGGACTTCACATTCTAGGTCAGATCTCCCATTACATGATCCCAAAGTACCAGGTACTATTCCTTCATAGTATTTCTCACTTTGGGAATGATACATTTATTTGTACAATTACATATTTAATCTCAGTCTCTCCTACAAGTTCCATAAATTCAGTGACTATGACTGCTTTGCTCATGAATATATTTCCAGAATCTAGCACTGTGCCTGCCATAGAGAAAGAGGCTAAATAAATACTTGCTAAATTAATTAAATGAAAAAAGCCAAATAGGTCTTTGTTGTGGGGGCTGTCCCTGGCCTCTACCCATTAAATACCAAAACAACCCTCCCTGCTTTAGTTATGATAATGAAAAATGTATCCAGGCATTGCCAAATGTCCCCTGGAGTGCAAACTCACTCCCAGTTTAGAACCACTGAGCTAATATAACCATATATTCTAATTTGTACAGGACAGTCCCTGTTAATACCTACTATCATATTAAAATGATTAACAGAACCCCTGTTCACTTTCAGAAACATCCCAATTTGGATGAGGATTATATTGTTACCCTACCCATGGCCTATCTGGATGTGTCTTTATGAGTTCTCTTGCCCAGAATGAGTGAATTGTTATGTACATAATGACCATGGTTTTGCTTCCAACATAGCAGGAATGATAACATTTTTTAAAAAACAAACCTATATGTAGACTTTGGAATTAGTGGAAATAATACAATGACAATGAACAGAAGAAACATAACAGAGATAGAAAGAACATGATGATCAACTGAATGTGGAAAAAGAATGATAAAAAGAAGTCAATGAAGATTCCTAAGTTTTAGCCTAGGAGAGGTTAGTATAAAGCTATCTATCAAAATTAGCTCTACTACAGGAGGAAGCCTGGATTTATGGGGTGAATGAAGAGGTAAAGAGAGCAAGCTTGGATTTTGAGGCACCTCAATACCGAGGTGATAGCCAGCAGATACGCAGAGTTTTGTTGTGATGTGCTCTGCTTCTTTGGCTCCAATGCCACTGGACTTCTCTTACTTCTCTACTCTGATTTTCTTCAAGGACTCTTCTTCCTTCCTCCTAATTATGAGTATCCTTAAATGCTCTACTCACACTTCTCTTCTTCCCGCATTCTGCTAATTCTCTGAGAATTCAATGCTGTATTAGCTATTACCTCTTTGCTGACAACTGCCAGCCTAATCTCTTGCCTGTAATCTCTAATGCCACATGACCAGATCACATCTGAGTATTTTTACTTGAATTATATTCACTTACATGAGTAGGAGTCTTTCCAGTTTAAAAACGACTTTCACACACATTTGTTTCCTCTATGTATCTCAGTCATCTTAAATTTCACAGGCTAAAAGCTAAGATTTTCTTTCTCATGAACCTGGTCCCTTTTCCTACCTTCTCATCTCTTTCAATATCACTACAATTAACCCATCACCCATGTTCCAAATAATAACCATAATTCTTTCTCTTCTTCAGGCACCTATATAAAAACATTCACCAAATCAATTTACTTACTTGCTTCTGAGTTTCCTCATTTGCATAAAGAAGTGGTTAAACCACATGATCTAATACCCGTAGTACCTCAAAAGTGTTATGATTTTAAGTCTTCAAGATTCTTGGTTTCATTTATCACTACCTTAGTCTAGGCTAGTGATTCTCAATCCTAGCAGTACATTAAAAATCACCTAGGAATCTCCTTTAAAAGTCCTCCTGGGACCCAGGCATCAGTGTTATTTAAAGACCCTCTGCTCCAGTGATTCTAATGTCACCAAGAATGAGAACCATGGGTATAAGCCCTCATTATTGTCACTCCCATTTTGCAGATAAGGAAACTCAGGATCAGATAAGTGATAAGATTGACTCAAGGTTTCATAACTAGTAAATGAACCAAGCTCACTCTGATACCAAAGTTCATACACTTTGCATTGTGCCAAAAAGCAACTGGTACTTGAACACGCAAACTATACCAATTGATGTAATGTTTGCCTTTGTGTTGCTTTAAGAATGCATCCTTTTCCTCAGTATGTGTATGGCTGATGCCTCCAAACAGAGATGGAGTCTTCTCATTTCCTCAAAGAAACTATGTCAGGATTGAGGACACAATAAATACAATGTCTATTTTTAAAACACCTTTTATAAAGTAATGATTTGGTTTTGTAATTTCAAAGTTCCAAACAGAGATCTATTCATCTCTCGAAAACTGCCACAATAATTTAGGTATACTGTAAACTGGCTGAGATGGAAAATCATCATGATACAAAGTTCAGTAGGGAAGGACAAGTCCAAGGCACAGAATTGTGATGCGTGGTGCTTTCCTATATCTCTACAAACACAAGCTGCCAAACATCAGACCTTTAATAAATAAGCAAAACTTCTGATAAGACACTTTAGCAATGATAACACTCTAGCATGATCCAATTAAAACAAAGAATTTCAGAAACTCACTGATGTCTATTTTCTCATCTACCTCACTCCTGCTGGAAAGTTTAGGCTAATCTTGATAAATCAACCTTTAAATTTGCTTTCACAATTCCTTTTGGGCAGCCTATCCCTTAATTCTGGCCTTACTTTCTTCTCTAAAGACAGCAGAGCGGTCTGTGATGAGCTGAGCCCTACAAACCCAGTCCTCCCTAACTTGATTCCACATTTCTCAGTGGATGCTGCAGACCCTTTCTTGTTGTACTTCCCACTAATACAGTCTCTGTGAGGCATACAGTCAGCTCACTGCCTGCATCGCTGAGAATACCAAACCAACAACACATCCTGCCTATCTGTCTTTTACCAGTCAGAAGATGACATTTATTCACTTGCACATCTTCAATTCCCACCCCCCATACACATTCACTCCAATAAGCACATGTCACTTCATTCCCACCTGCCTTTTGACTTACTCATCATTCAGTTATTGAGGCCATTTTGCAGTCGTGATAACAATATCTAGCAATTGGTTTTAGAACTGCACTTTTGGAGATGATACAGTGAAAATATTTCAACAAAATACAATAAAATCTGAATAGTATCGAATGGTTTCAGTATAGTATAATTCTGTCTCCCTTGTCTAGGCTTACAGAACTTACTTATTCACAATCATATTTAGCAATAAACAAATCATATATTAATAAATCTATTGGAACTTAGACGAAGTTAGTAACATTTTAAGTTATAAGAGCAAAATATCCTTTCAATGTCTATCAGCCCCTACAACTGAGGAATCATTAGTAACAAATACATTTGGCCCTCCATATCCATGGGTTCCACATCCATGGATTCAACCAATCATGGATCAAAAATATTCAGACAAAAAAGGATGGCTGTGTCTGTACTGAACATGTAAAGACTTTTTTCATGCCATTATGCCCTAAAAATATGGTATAACAACTATTTACATATTGTTTACACTGTACTTGGTTATAATAAGTAATTCAGAGATGACTTAAAGAATCTGGGAGGATGTACATAGGTTATACAAATACTACACCAGTTTATACAAGGGACTTGAGCAACCAAGGATTTTGGTATTCTCTGGAATTCCTAGAACCAAATCCCCTGTATCCCCTGATACCAAGAGACAATTTTTTATAAAAAATGCATAGGTAAGGTAAACATTGTACTCCTAAATTGGACAGCCAATTTTTAAAACATTTCATTGCTAATAAGGAAATCTATTAAAATTCTAGATGGCTTATGAAAAACCGTCAATAGTAACAGACCACACAAAGCACACACCCTTCAAAATGAAAAATGAGAATGGCCTTCTTTCTGGTTACTAATTACTTTTGCTACTAATGTTACTACAGGCTGTAGATTCCCTTTGGGTTCAAATGACTTCAGAATGTTCCCATCATTTAAGATTCAATAAACACAGACCACAGGAAGAAAAAAAGTTCTAATTTTGTTATTGTACGCACACAGCTATCACTTTAAAGTGATACTTTAAAGGCAAATATAGGTTATAAGTTGAAAGTTTAAAATTATACTATATTGTACCTACCAATGAATTGCTTGTCATTCAGACTGCTGTGTATTCTTGCTTCTTAAAATTATGAAGTTTAAGACAAAGATCTTACATTTAATAGCTTTGAAGAAAGACTTTTCATAGATACATAGATACAAGATCCTTGCAAATATGATTATTTCCATTCAAGAGACTGCTTACAGAATTTGCTATTTCAATTACTTGCCAAGATATTTTATTCTGTACTATTTCTAACATATATCATGCTAGAGTCAAAGAATACTAACTTTGAAGGGGCATTTCAACACTTAAAATATGAAACAAATTACTCTGGTATCTAAAATAACCTAATTACAAAAGCATCTCCTACACACATGTAGTAATGATTTGCAGAAACCCATCTTTTATTGGATTCTAGGGAATAACGATGGCATATCTTTTTGTACATCTACTTTTACAAAACAAATTTTTCACAACATAACCTTGAAAGAAATCAAAATGCTTCAGATACTTTCTAGCATATAATATCAGTTCAATAACTCAAATATCTGGCTTACAGGTTTTAATACACAAACTTTTTCAGATTACCATCAAAAGAAAAGCAGTTCATCATTTTTACTGCAATATAGTTTAGCAATTATAAAAAGACTCTTCTATTTCAAATCATAAAACTTCTTGTTTTCCTTTTTCTACATTTTCATGTATTGAATAACAGGATTGCCTATGGGAGATTTCATTGATGCTAATATCAAATGAATTTGGTGTACGGAAGGAAAAATGATTCAGTAGCATGATACCATTCATTATAGACTAATATTCACTGAATAAAATAACAAGTCTTTTACAATAACAATCATCTACCATTTTAAAGATCTTTGACTTTGTCTGATGCTTCTGAATTGACAATGCTTTTCATTAAAAAGCATCTGCCCTTTCAGAATGCATTATTTCATTGTGAAATGAAAAGACAAAAGAGAATGGTAAGAAATCTATACTATAATAAGCAAAAAGATCCCTAACAATCACATTCTTTTCTGGTGTTCTAGATAAAAGAGAGTGAAGGAGAATCTACCTTCTCCTTCACTTTGTCCTACTTTCCTGGCACAGATGAGGGAAAGAGAGAACCTTATTAGATTCCCTTTGACCTTTCCTGACTGACTTCCAGTACTACTATTATTCTTATGTTAAGAAGCAATGGAAGGCCAGGCATGGTGGCTCACGCCTGTAATCCTAGCACTCTGGGAGGCCGAGG
>VBSM01002217.1:19032357-19068118 GCA_008086735.1 Cheirogaleus medius
TAACCCTAACAATATTTGTACCCCCATTATATGATGAAATAATAGAAAAAAAAATAAAAAAATAAAAATTTCAAAAGCAAAAAAAAAAATTGTCTTTAAAACATCCCACACTAGAACAATATTAACTTGTGCTCCACTGAGAAATAATGTGAAAATATTTCTAGCTGTCACACTAAATCCACACATAAAATTTTATTTGGCTCTTTATACTTCATATAGGAAGAAAACTAGTCTCTCAGAAGAAGAAGGTGATGAAATAAAGAGGTACATAATGAAGAACAAAAAAGATATTAAGGAGAAATTAACCAAATTACTCAGCAATTATAGTAACTAAAAGTATCTTATTTCTATGGCCATAGAATAGGTTCTATTTATTGATTAAATGAGACACTATACTATTTAGACATACAGAAAAGGGAAAATGGAAAGAAATCATAGATAATACAGTACACTTGGTCTTATGTATACTAAAAAAGAATTAATTTTATTATAACTTTTCTTTATTGATACTTTTTCCTAGATGACACTGTGTGACCTCAAGAAACACTATTTCAACAGAAACGACAGAAGTCTGCATTACAAGATATGAAGTTCAGTGTCTAGGTAGAAATCTATACATGCTCTAACTTGTATTGATTCATCTACTTTCTTATGACAATTACAGATCCTTTTTCTGTGTCTGTGAGTCTTCTGCTTGTCTATGTTATCATTAAAACTCTGAGGTTCTTCCCAAAGAATATCAGGTATTGTGTAATTTTGACATCAATTTCTTTTTTGCTATAAACTCTTCTATTCTCACTTTCATGTAACTACATATTTCAACTGGCCAGTGATGATATTCAAGTTTGACATAATATAAAATATTTTCATGCAAACTATATGTGAAAGAAATTTTGACATAGTCCACTAGTAGATAACCAAATCTGCTTTTTTAGAAGTCATATGAGAAATTTTGTACATAAAAACACTCGAACTTATGACTGCTGACATAAAATAAAGTCAATGCCAATAAAAACATAATTTTTTGAAATTTCTTTTTATAATCTAAAGTAACAGTACAGGCATACTTATCAGCACAGTAAACATTAATTATGCATATAGGAAATTCAAACCGCAATCATGGTCTTTTTAAAATATGAAATATTCATCTATGTCTGACAGAATTAAAAAGGTTAATAAAATGTTTGACCTAAACAAATAAATGTTTCAGAAATAAAGCTCCATCATTCATAGAATAGAAGATAGTATTATCAAGACTAAATTAAATTCCCAAAAAATTAAAACCTCTTGTTTTAGGCCATAGTTTTAATCTATGTCTGCAACAGATGTTTTTTGGTCAAAAAATTTTTCAAGTAGCCAAGCTAGGCCAGGCATGGTGGCTCATGCCTATAATCCTAGCACTCTGGGAAGCCAAGGCAGGAGGATTGCTAGATCTCAGGAGTTCGAAACCAGCCTGAGCAAGAGTGAGACCCCTTCTCTACCAAAAAGAAAAAAAAACAGCCAGTTGTTGTGGTATGCACCTGTTGACCCAGCTACTTGGGAGGCTGAGGCAGGAGGATCACTTGAGCCCAGGAGTTGGAGGTTACAGTGAGCTATGGTGATGCCACTGCACTCTACCCAGGACAACAGAGTGAGACTCTGTCCCAACAAAAACAATGTTTAAAAAAGGAAACTGAACACCCCTCTTCACAACTCCTCCCCTGTCATAAAAAATAAAACAAGCCAAGCTAAATGCTCTTTTTAATTTTCCATAGGCAAAGTGCTCAGGCTCTGAAGCAGCATGTCTTTAACTCTTCTGAGTCACTTACATGTCTTCATCATTCATTCATTCTTTTATTCAACCAACATTCATTGAATACCAATTGCCAAGCATGAAGAAACTGAAAAAGGGTGGTCCCTATTTGAAAAGAAGAAATGTCCATTTTCTAAGCCAATTTCCTAAAGAAAACTTCAGCTGGAGAAGATAGTTCTTCCCAAAAACCTTAAACTGGAGAGGCCCTAAAGACTACACACTATAGGACTCCATTATCAGCCACAGAAAGAGCCCAGATTGGGTGTTAAGACTTCTGAGAATTTACACATGCCTTGTTTAATACAAATGCCTTGTTTCCATGCTACATGGCTTACCAAATAAACCCCATCTAACACTGCTATTCGGTGTGGCTTGTCTTTAAGAAACCAAACCCTTGTAAAATTCACTGGGCTTCTATGGGCTAGTGAATTTTTCTATGTTCTTTTATGGGCTAGTGATATCTGAATATCACTTGTATGGTTCAAATGGTTTAAGAATGAGATTTGCCAAAACTCAAGGTTCATTCATTCATTTTAATATCTCTGAAAGTAAAGTAATATATACTTCTACTCATAATTGGATTTCCTAAACTCAAATGTGATATAATTTTGAAGAAATATTTCAAAATAAATATGAATATTCATGAAATATACACAAGCTGAAAGATATGTATTTGGGGAAAGTAACACAAGAAGGGTAACAAAAATCTCCCTAAAAGCAACATAAAACTATTGCTTAAGTTTTTAGCATTTAAAAATAGACAAATGTAACCTGGAAAAAAATTATTCTGATTTTAACAAAACTTTGTTTAACTTTTCTTTTCTCTATTTTTTTCAAGATAGGGTCTCACTCTGTCATCCAGGCTGGAACCTCGAATTCCTGGCCTCAAGCAATCCTCCAGCCTCGGCCTCCCAACATGTGGGGATGACAGGTGTGAGCACCATGCCTGGCCTATTTAATTTTCTTAAAAGACAAATTTTCAAACACTAAATCAATAAAGAATAGGAAAGGAAAAGGAAGTAGACAACTCTGTTATGACCCAAAATTACCATAAGGATTGTGACTTTATGAATGAAGGATAAAGAATTCACTATCTAAATTCTATGCTAGAAAACACAAATTCTATTTGATAAAAGTATCAAAACAAAAACAAATGGCATTTATGAGGTCTACTGTTAGGCAGGCATCAATGAACAAAAATTATTTTTATAATATTTCATATTATTTAAAGAGAACTATTCTGCTTTGTACCCTATTTTAACTTTTTTTAGAAAACACAAAAATGGTATATTTACTGAACTGAAATCAGTACAAATAACTAATACCTTTTCTTTAAAGTAAATTTTGAGTAGAAAATAATAATATTTCCATTTCTGGCAAAGAAATAATAGTCTGGAAAATAAAGAAGGAATAAAACAAATGTATAGGTTTCTTGGATCACCTATCTATAACTATATTCCTTACTCAAAAAGTAATTCATTTTAACACATAAAGAAATCCCTATGCTTAATTCTAAGCCATGAAAGAATTTCTACACCATTTCAAATAAAGAGAAAATTGTTCTAACCTTACAATACATCACGCTTGGGCATTACTTCTATCATACCACTATGCCACACACTCCAAAAAATAAGAAATTTTTTTTAAAGACCAAATCTTTCAACAAACTATAACTTTGATTCTTACAGTTTTCTTTTCATAAAACTATGTAATACGTTCTAAATTTTGCCTTTTTTATATGGTGATGCTTTCTTTAGTGGCTGCAGTAGTTACAGTGATGTCAGTTACATTAAAGAACAACAGATGGGTTGGAGGGAAGAACAAAGCATTTCCTACCATCTGGAAGCCTGCATAAATTGAAAAGGCAGTGAGATAACTTTTTAACTCCATTTCTCCATTACTCCCAATGTGATTGTGTTTTAATTTTTCATATATTTCCCTTAAGCGTTAAGTACTCTGGATATTATTTCCATAGAAACTTTGTTTCAGCTGCTTGCTCACTCACACACTAGCCCCATGCTGCATTCCCACAGTATGGGACATAGTTGGGCTTTGGAAAGTGGAGGTTTTTTCCTAACTACAGACCTTATTCCATCATTAGCAAAACTTTATAAAATGGAAAAACAGAGTGTTTATATTCCCAAATGTTCAAAGTTATTGCAAAATTAATTCCTAAATATAAATTGTAGATGGTCCAAATCAGAATAATTTTCCTTCTAAGAAAATTTTTAAATATTCAATTAGTATGAACTGTACCCACTCATTTAAAGTATGAAGATAACAAGATACAATAAGAAGATGAGAGAAATTTGCTGTTGGAAATAAATACAAATGAAAGATAAAAGGTAGCATTACAAAATGTTACATCCAAAAGAAAAAAGTACTATTTTTTCATTGTGTTTTGACCACTGAATGAAATATTAGTAATTTCTAATTTACAAGCAATAATATCCTTTAAAGAAAAAGTAATAGTTTTCTACAACACTGTTCTTTTCAATTAAAATACTTAATAATTTTATCTTTCATTTGCCATTCATTCTAAATGATTAATATTTAAATCTAATGCATCTAAACTATTTTAGATTTAAATGAAGGAGCTTTGGCAGCATCATTAGTTTTCCAAAGTCTCAAGTTGATCTTTAGAATACCTGAGACTTTCTAAAAGATATTTAAGGAATGCATCCAGATTCTTCCACCCTCAGTCCCATATTCCAAAAATAATAACTTCTGTTTTAGCCTTCTGCTTTCTGGTTTTTACAGGTGTTTACCACTATAACTTTAAATAAGATACTTCTTGTTAGATAGACTATTAAACAGCACTAATTTGAAAGGGAAGCAATTATCTTAGAGAAAATTATGAGTTTTTAGTGGAAACAAAAAGAATTGGGACTTCTAGCAATCTGGTAGGCTAAATAATCTGAAGGGCCCTACCATGTTCTGCTTTTCTATATTATACCACTAACCTACTTAGGCTATAATTAATTGTTTACAAGTTTGTTTTGAACCTGGGAATGTTATTTGATCTTTTTATGCCTCTGTTTCATCATCTATAAAATGGAGATAGTAATTATAGTAACTGTTCTGGAAAGAAGTAAATAAATTAACATGTCCAAAGCACTCAGAATACTACCTGGCACAGAGTGAGTGATATAAATTAGCTATTATCATCATATGAACTCCTAGAATAGAGTTATGGGGAAATACCATGTTACTAATTAGCCAACAAGTATATGTTCATAAAACATCTTCATAATATATATTATATGCTATCTACAAATATTAAAATCTTCTTATTCTAAAACATTTATTAATAAAAATCAAAGATAATTTTTTTATTAAATACAAGGAGAAAATGAAAATAAATCTTTCTTTCTGCACTAAGCAAAGTTTTTATATAGCCAAGGCTATTATGCTTAAAATCTAAGTTCTAATTAGAACACAGTTCATTATGTTACATTATTTTATTAACGAATTAATCATCAATAATTATGTTTTTTCATCTTCTACGTAATTAAAACAAATACTTTAACTTTGAATTAGAACAGTTGCTGGTTACAACTCTCATCAAACAGCCGACTCCCTCATATCCATTATGGGATAGAGAACCAGGAACCCAAAACAAAAGCACTTTCCCTACCAGTATAGATTACTTTGAGATCAAGAGTTTCATTATTAAGAGACGTTCACAGTCTCAATGACACTATGTCAAAAGAAGTTTTTCAGTAGAAATATGTGGTAATAAGTAGAATTCTAGTACTGAAACATTTAATTTATAAAACAGAAAATCATAAACCCAACCAGCATTCTAAGCGTAACTCCTTATCCTTGGCTATACAGTGTTTCTAAAACCTCTGGCAGGCAAATTGAACAGATTTACTATGAAATGTAACAAAATCAAACAATCTGGAACTGTAATTACTGTGATATTGTTCGTGAGAATGCAGGATGCTGTGTTTTACATTATTACATTAAAAAACAAAGTGATAGAGTGAAAGGAGTGAGTGGGTAAAAAATAAATAAATAAAGTGATAATGAAAACATGAGCCAAGCAGGAGATTTCTAACTTTTATAAGAAGAATTCTGAGAATTATAACTCCAATGGACAAATAATAATAAAGATATGGCTTTTTAACTTATGATTACCACAAAGTCTTTTCCATGGGAATAAAACACTTATCAAAGTAGCCATACCGCAGTTTATGAAAGTAACACACCAAAATGACAGGCTATGTGTTAATGAGAGCTGAGCCATGTGGCTCTACGGACATTACAAGCACAATTCTTATGCTTTTCCAGTTTAAGTCTAATCGATGTAAGATCTAAAGATCATCTTATAAAGACCTTTGATCGTATACGATGAAAATATACACATGCAAGTAACAACCATCAAAAATCATGTAACTCATTTTATCCCAAATATTCTTCAATGGGGTTGAAATAAACAATTTGTCCAAATTATGCTTATTAAGGTACCAATAATAAGAAGACAAAATTGTACTAAATATGATATAATTCTGTTCTTCCATCCCTCAAACTCCTTGTGCTACAGTATAGTCTATTGCATTACATTAGCAAGCTCACTACGCCCCAAACTGAAGCCCCTCTCTTCTTATCGGGACTCCTGAAAGCCAGAGGTTATCTCATCCTATTAATAAAATTTCTGATTATAAACTCAATTACAATCTTATGCCATTTAAGTCACATAGTGGGTTTCATAAAAACTGATTTATCACTATTAATACAGAATGAAGATATTTTTGACTTTCCAAGTAGAATGAAAAGGCAAAACAGAACAAGACAAGAAAAAAAACAAACAAGCAAAAAAATGAGGGAAAGAGATTAATTTCTCAAGAAAAAATAATGGTGGAAACACTGAAATTCAGTAACATTAAACACTGTAAATGAGATAAATTCAAACTAATTGAATTACACCAAAAGCATCAGTTAGAACTAAAAACACAATTTATTAAAAATCACCAAAAGAATATAAATACTACATTATGATGAGGAGGAGAGAAATTTAGGAAAATTTCCATGTTAATGTAAAATTTCATGAAAATATGTAAATTCCTTCATTGAACTAGAATTTGGCTATAATGAAAACTGCACAAAATAAGACCAAACATTAACTGGGCAGGGAGGCTAGTGGGATATCCAATTACTAAAGACAGTAGAACATGCTGTGAAGAGGTCAGATCACATCTTTCTAAAAATGCTGCCATTTTATTCTTAATTTTTTCTTTAAAAAAGCTACACTGCTCAATCTCTAGCTTGAAAAGAAATTATTTTTGGAAACTAACAGGTAGTTAGAACTCGAAAATTGCCCGTCACTCCAAAGAATCCCTAAATTTAGTATTATTCCAGTCTAATTCCCAGTTAGATTTTTTCTCTGTAATCTAATAATATGATCCTTAGGCTCTTCTGAAATGTTCAATTCAATATGGCAACAGCTTTCAATGCAATCTCTCCAAAAGCTAACTAAAATAGCCATGCAAGAACAGAAAAAAGACAAAGGCAGAGCCACAAAAAATTATTGAAAAGAGAGAAGAGAAATAAAGGGAGAAGAAAGAGAGTAAAACAACCCATTAAGTTATAAATCCCAAACCTAAAATGAAGTTAGACTAATCATTAAGTATATGAAGCCAAAAGGCAGCTTTAGCTCATGGCTACCACCCAGCTTCACTGCATAGAGACCATTTGAACAAAAGTAGGAAGATGTTTCTTTCTTCCTCCCAAATCTGAACCTCTGCCCCGATGTGGTTCAGAAACCCAACATCTACATGAACCAGAAAACTGTGTAGACATCTGTTAGTGACCTAGGATTAAAGCAACATATTTATCCCTACCTACCCAAACCTTTCCACTGCCCTTAACCACTTATATTATCCATCTACTTCCACAGAGGTAACAAATTCTATAAAACTGGGCAAGTAAAGAACAGAAATTAACAGTAGCATATGATATGCTCAGAAATAGAGTTCCAAAATAAGCACTGTAACATGTTTCAAAGTAAGATGTACTTGGTACTAGTACATCATGGGAATTGTAATTTGCCATGTAGTACACTGGTTAATAGTACCAAAGATGCAGGAGGTCAGAGGGAAGCGGTTGGGAGAAAGATATCACCTCAGTAGACTAAATAATCTGCTATCTAGACACCAAAAAAATCAAAACCAATGCTATGGAAGCTCAAAGCAGTAATACAGAACCCAAATTTTAGATACTTACCCAGGAAACGGGAAAAAATGACAAAGAAATGAAAATTATGAGGAATAAAATAGCTGATATGGGGAACAGAAAACAGCCAACCAAAAGATATTAGTTTTCCTAAAGGACAGACTATATCGAACTGAACTGAAGAAATAATCAAAAATATAACATAAGAAAGCTTTTCAGCAGTTAAAAAAAATTAAATTTACTACATTCCCAATAAACCAAGGAAAACAATATCATACAGATATATTGTGGCAAATGTGGCATTTACAGGGAAAATGAAAAACATTCCATAAGCAACATAAAGAACTGGTTACCTATGACAAAACAAAAAAAGGGTTGTCCATAGATTTCTCCCTAGCTACAATAAACACCAATTGATAAAGAAATGACTTCCAGTCAGAGAAAACACTATAAAACACTATAAAACTTACCATGAAACAGCAGAAAATACTACACTACTACACTGCAGAAAATGACTGCAGTCACAATCAACAAACTCTGAAGCACATTTTTTCTACCAAATATTTTAAATTCTGGACCACAGTAAAATAGGATACCAAGAGCTGGCACAGGCTTCTCAAACTTCAAGTAGAATAGAGAGTCACTGGTCCTAGACCAGTGAGATGAGATCTAAAAGCATGGGTAAGATGAAGGAGGTACAACATCAGAAAACCACAGATGAAGCAAAAGATGTATTCCTCTACCTGTGCTTTAATCAAACAGTTAGCTTCCTAAACAATGAAGACAGAAAGACAAGCAGCAGCCACTGATTCTTAGCACTAATGTCCTGTGACTGGGGGTAGTCAGGGGTTCTATTAGAATCACTAACCTCCTGAACCCTGAAAACTGAGGAAGATGGGCCCCCAGGGCAAATAAGAAAATAAATACAAGGCGTAGGTAAAAAGAGTCAGGTGGTCTGAGCTCATTACTCTCTCCTATCACTCCCCACATGGTCCTTCGGCAAAATGCTGCTACCATTTTAAAAAAGAGCAATAATTGCAAAATAATTAAGAGGGGACATTGTATTATAGATATTGCAAAAAACAAAGCAAAAGAGATAGATATGAAGGAGAAAGGAACATAAGCAAAAGACAGAAAATATCCATAGCAAGAAACAAAAGAAGAATTCAGACAAACATTATATCAACAAAATGAATGGAACATAATTTTTTCTTTGTTTAAAAAAGCTCAAACAAAAGATAAAGGGGATGAAAATGACATTATAAGCAATAACAATAAAAACTAAAATAAATAAACCTAAAACAAACTCAAGAACAAGGTAGACAGATATGAAAAAAATCACAAAAATACAAATAAAACAAATATATATAAATAATTCATGAGGAATAATTTTTTAATCCTTTAAGGACTGAAAAAAATAAGTCAGATGAGCACACAGACAGAAAAAGTAATTCACACAATACAAAGTCTTAAAAAAAATGTTTAAGATAGCCTCCGACTTTTCCACAGCAACTGTCAATACCAAATGGAAAGTCCAAAGTTCTGAGGGAAGCTAAGATGATCTGCAAGTATAAAAGCAATACAGAATTCTTAAGCATGTAAGAACACTTATAAGGCTTTCCTCAAAACTACAGGATGATTAAATTCAACTAATCAAGAAACAGACCAAGATAATTCAGGAATAGTAAAAGAAATAGTGGTGAGCTCTGATTCTATTTAGATATAAGGGTAAAACAAAAGGACTATGAAAATTGTAGCTTATTGGCTGGGCATGGTGGCTCACACCTGTAATCCTAGCACTCTGGAAGGCCCAGGCAGGAGTATCACTTGAGGTCAGGAGTTCAAGACTAGCCTTAGCAAGATTGAGACCACATCTCTACTAAAAATAGAAAGAAATTAGCTAGGCAACTAAAAATAGAAAACATTAGCCAGGCTTGGTGGTGTGCGCCTGTAGTCCCAGCTACTCAAGAGGCTGAGACAGGAGGATGGCTTGAGCCCAGGAGTTTGAGGTTGCTGTGAGCTAGGCTGACATCACAGCACTTTAGCCTGGGCAACAGAGTGAGACTCTGTCTTAAAAAAAAAGAGTAGAAAGTATTGCAAAAGATGAAAAATGACGAAATATATCACTTATAATAACTGTAAATATATTAATTAAAAGACAATTGTCTTCAAAATGCATTGAAAATCCAACCAAATTCTTTTTACAAGAGACACACACAAAATAAAGTGACAGGTTAAAAGAAAAAGCATAGACAATACCATACCAATAACTAATAACAGAGTGAACTCAAAGCAAACAAATGAAAAAAGCAGCAAACAAAAAAAATCATTAAATGGGAACCCAAGAGGCTCATTTGATATAGATAAATTTTAAAACTCACCAAAAAATAAAATAACTATCATAAATATAAGCTAAATAACATAGAAAAAGAATATATAAACCAAAAATGCTTATTTAACAAAAAAATTGACAGAAAAATATAGTAAGTAAAGACTAACATTCTACTCTTGAGCTATAACAAATAGAGGAGAATATCAATAAAAATGCAGATGCTCTGAAAAATCAAAATTTCTACTTTACCCAAATTCTATGAATATTTATAAACTTTATGTAAAATATTAAGCATAAAGAAAATCTTTAAAAATATAGCATAGCAAAAAGTGTATAAGCTGACATTCTCTTTCTATAATGCAAAAAGAAGACAAATTAGCATCAAAAGTTAAACTAGAAAAAAATCACTTTGAAATTAAAAATGTTCTCTTAATAACTTTGGTTGAAAGAAATAAGATCTTTCCCTCTGTGAGTGTCAGTTTTTTCATACTTAAAAAAGGTTTTTGAATTAAAAGATCTTATAAGGTCTTTCTAGCCACACCCTTTTCCCAACATATACACACAAACAACAATGATTTTTACGTATTTAACAAGCATATACCATATGCTCAGATTTCCAATTGATTATTCAGTGTGATAGACAAAAATTGAAAAGGAGCAAATAATCCAGTTGGGAAGTTAGCAAAATCGAACAGCAGTCGCCAACATAATTATAAATGTGATATAAATTCACAGGAGACCCTGGTAAGGAGGGAAGGCTTATTTATGTGACTAGAGCTAGGTCTTGAAGACAAAAGACATTTGAACATCCAGAGAAGACATAGGGGAAACATTCTGGTCACGAATACTGTATCAATGAAAGCTAAAGAACAAAGTGTTAAATAACAAAGTTAAACTAAGTTACTATTTTATACACAGCCTAAGAAGAAAAACACTGAAGTCATAGAGCAAATTGTATATATTAATAATAAAAAATGAGCTGCAGTAAGATTTTAAAGCACTACGGCTGTGGGCTGCCAACTAATTCTCATCACTTTGAACTTTAATTCAAATAGACTTCCACTTTTAGATATATTTGATATCTCTAGAGAGAATAATGTTACTGATAAATGATGATCTTTATTTGCCATTTAGGAAACTGACCACAACAGAGGAAAGATGCTTTTGCCAGGCATCCATAGCTACTTCATGTAATGAGAGGAAAACAGTTAACAGCTAAGCACATTATCACAGTCAGGCTCCTCTGATTCTATAAACCTGCATACTTATTTCACATTCCCATAATTTAAACCCCCAAAATTAAAATAATTAAATTAAAATAACACCATCTAATCAAGAATGAGATTTATTCCAAAAAGGAAGAAGGAAACACAGATTTAGAACTGGTATATAATGAACAAGGTAGAGAGGACTAAGACTGCCAAGTAGGTGGGAGTGGGAGGAAATAAAGCATCTTAGTTTCTGAGCAAAATGCTGTTATTAAGTATAATTGCATCAACTTGACCCAAATTCAATATTTCTTATTCATTGAAAAGAAACATATTAAAATAGCAGCAATTTCCTTTATAAATAAACACATTCAGCCAAGGAAGCTTCTACCAAAAAGGTTTAACCCTAAAAGTAATAAAATACAAGAGAAAAATCATTTCAGTGCTTATAATTTTAAATAATAACTTCTACATATAAACATATTATACCTGTTAGTAATAATTACTTTTAAAATTCTAATAAAAATTATAATGAAATTCTTCCAAACACTGTCTAATCCTATCCTTTTATGCTAAAGTATATTAAAAATAAGAAAAATCTTCAGTTGAATAATTAGAACTTATTATGATATATTAATTATGGAAAATACTAATGGAATATAACTAATAGAATGAATTTAATTATTTATAACTGTGATCTTAAAAAAGCTATGAGAAATAGGAAACTTCACTCACAAGTACCTAAAATAAAATGTGGCAGGCTAATTTTTAACATAAGCATCATGATGCATACTTATGTGGAAATTTGGTTTTTCACTCATAATAATTTCAGTTATTATTGGACCCTAAACTTGTAAGATGCATCTGGACCTAAAACTAAAAATTATAATAAATATCTGCTGATAGCCATATATTTGTACTTCTCTGCATATGGTGACTCTTGAAATGGATATACCCCCTGTACATAATATTAATATGTATAAAAAAAGTATTTCAAGTAAATGTTCTCAATAAGGTCTCTCTGTCACTCTCCTGTGCTCAAAAATATACACAAAAGCCCAATTATTTTTAAGTATTTAAAGATATCGGCTCCTGAGGGACACAGAGATTATAAGCCAAGACAGGCGGCTGTGTACCCACCAGTGTGGATCTTTCTTCTTGCACCTGAACTGTCATTTAGGGGGCCAAAGAGAACAGCAATTAGATGGATATATGGACTGCTGCAAGAATTACTCTTCCAGAAGAGAAATACTTGACGAGGCCCTGCTGGCAAGATGTTTTTCCTGTTCTAAATCCCTCTAAGTAAATCTGATGCAAAATGTCTGTTGAGTTTAAATGTTTGGTTGAAATAAAAAGACCATCTGTTGGATGTTGCAAAAGCCAATCTCAACATTTTAAATTATTTTTCAGTTACAAAATAACTATAATTTGTGTTAAGTGCACAGCAATTAACATTACATGATGGTTTTTTTTCATAAAACATAAAGAAGCAACTTTTTTTAAAAACATTCAGTGTTTTCAAAACACTGTTTCCATTTTTCCAATATTCAGTCTTTACTTTAACCATTAATGCAAATACAAATGCTCTTTATTTAGCTTTAACAATACCAAACACTCAACCCCTTAATGTGGGAAGACAACTCATCCTGATTAGATATTACAGATGTCATTAAAGAATTTTACATATGGTTTTTAAATGAGCAATAAAATATTCTAAATAAGTAGAACTGGATAGATCTAAGGATCTATGGAGTTTTATAGAAAGTTGTGTTTCTACACATTTGCTGAGATTTTCAATTCCTTAACATAATCTGAGAGGCCAAAAAATTTGTTAGGCTCTCGCCTTTTATACTGATGACCTAGAAAAATTATTCACTTAGATGTCTTGTCTCATTTTTGATAAATTTTATAAATTTAATGTTAAGATATGAATTTTTTCATTTTAAATGCAAAGTAGCCCTATTTATAATCTAAACTGCTTAGGCTGGGTGCAGTGGCTCATACCTATAATCAAAGCACTCTGGGAGGCTGAGGCAGGAGGATCACTTGAGGTCAGGAGTTCAAGACCAGCCTGAGCAAGAGTGAGAACTGTCTCTACTAAAAATAGAAAAACTTATCTGGCCATGGTGTTGCCCGCCTGTTGTCCCAGCTTTTTGGGAAGCTGAAGCAGAAGTATCGTTTGAGCCCAGGAGATTGAGGTTGCTATGAGCTAGGCTGATGCCATGGCACTCTATCCTGGGCAACAGAGTGAGACTCTGCCTCAAAAATAAATAAATAAATAAAAATAAAAATAAAATCTAAACTGCTTAAACACATGATCATTAGCAATTCTGCATTGCTTGACACAATAAGATGTGCAGCAAAGTCAGACCTTATTATGAACAAGCGTAATATTCTCACAGTCTATCAATAAATGATCTCTAAATGGAACTATCAAAAGGTAAAAGAAATCTTTTTGTATTTTAAATATAAACCAGTTTCTTGATATCTTCAACAGTTTTCATCTTTAATTTACTAAAGATATCTTGCTAGAAATACTAAATGAAAATGATTAATAGTGCTAATTAAGGCTTTTTATATCCATCCTAATGAAAATT
The DNA here is from genome assembly GCA_008086735.1 of Cheirogaleus medius. NCBI lineage: Eukaryota > Metazoa > Chordata > Mammalia > Primates > Cheirogaleidae > Cheirogaleus > Cheirogaleus medius. Next base: position 19,046,464 of record VBSM01002217.1, read on the forward strand.
ATATTTTAAATTTATTTCTATTATTGACATTCACACTACAATGTCTACTTGTCAGTTTTTAATAAAATCACTTGCCATTATTTCATAAAATTTCTAGAGAATTCCTTGACTAAGATCCTCTAATAAAACTGTGTTAAATTAAATCACTTACTGCAAACAGCCCACTCTTACTGCTACAGGAATGTGGGGAAGTTGAGTGGCCCACTTCAGTGTCACATCCTGATAAATATGCAACATATTATTATGGTTTCCAATCAAAGTATTTATTGTTCCTTCAGAAACTGTAGGTTGAAGATACAGAAAGAGGATACTAAGAAAACAGTCATTTGCATCAGTGTATTATATCCCTTTTAGGGGATTTATGACATAAACTAATTCTAATATCTTGATTTGATTTTAATGTATAAAATTCTTAAGTATTAAAATGTTACTTTCTAACATCAAGTTACCAATATCAAAAAGAAAAGAATCATTTTACAGACTTGGAAACTATAACTAGATAATGGCCAACATTTTTGCATTTCATCTACAAAGCATGAATTTCATTAATAACACATTTAAGCTAATTATTTACTGGGCATTCACTACAGATAAGTCATTCTATTAAACATTACTATTCTGCTTATAAAAGAGTCTGATGTTCTCTTGGAGGAATCTTGAACAGCCACATTATGGAAAGCATATTAATGTATACTGGAAGCCAATTTTACAAGTCATTTCGTACAAAGTAAAATGACTGACAAAAGCAAATCTGTGCTTCTATTCAAACTTCTATGCAAACTTTGAAAGTTAAAATTTCCATTATAAGTTCAATATAAAACTATTTTTCTAGATGTTTAAAATACATGTCTGAGTGTAGCTTTTTCTGAAGTATATAACATAGCCTTGACACATAGAAGAGATAAAAGAAAATGTTTCTACACACCTGAGCAATATGGGAGAAAACAACTTGGGCTACAATCAAGCTTCTTCATGAATCGAATTTGTCCATTATCTTTAAGGCAAAAAAAATTTCTCTCTCCAAGAACAAAAACAGAAGATGCTGACTGATTGAAAGAGACGATACATATATCAAGGGCTTGTTCTCCAATATTTAGAGTCCAATCCACCTGCAAAGAAAAACTCAGGATCAATTTTGTTGCTAAACATAGAATATTTCAGTTATTTTCATATCAATACAAACAAATAAATTGCTTTACAACAAACCATAAATATAAATATTGGCTAGTCTCCTCCTTCATTTCCTTTTTTTTATTTTACTCTGACTGTATTACTAGTATTTTATAGACCCTAGCAAAGCTTTGCTCCATGTCCTTTTTTTCATTGTTTCTTTTTAGAACATTAAAATGACTCTCAATGTTCTAAGTCTTATCAGAACATATTAGATATTCAGTGATTCAAAAATATTGAAACAGTTACCTGCTTCCCTAAAAAATTTCCATTAAAAAGCTATTGATTTTATTTTGCAAGTCAAACTTAACAATTAGTAAAAATTATAGCCATTATTATTGTACATATGTTTTTATAGAAAGGCAACTTAAAATATATCAATATGCAATTAAATAGTGAGACTGTGTGACCATTTTAGTAATATTTTGTCATTTTGCCTACTTTTATAACTGAAAAAGGATAATGTTACACATGCTCATTTTCAAAAGGAATGTATGTGGAGGTAATGAGGTATAATGAAAATAAGAAATAAAAGTTTAAAAAATCAAAATGTACATACACAGCAGTCACCAAGCCACTGTAGTAACACAGACAGAATATCCTACACACAAGAGCTACTCCAGTGTGTAATAAGAACAATCTGTAGGAGGGAGACAGTATAGTGAACATAGGTAGACACATCAAACTATCTTAAGCTAAACTAGAATTCAACACTAAGAAATCATTCGATTACTATTTGGTTCAAGTATAATTTACCTATACTAAAAGATTCCACTGGACATAAGACATGAATGTCAGTCCCATGGCAGTTATATTTCTCACTGCACTGTAATAGGCTAGCATTCAAGCATTATATGTCATTGTCTGTGACTCAGGCTAATGTGTGTCTGCTCTGAGAGATGATTTACACACAATGAACACGCAAATCATGTTTCTGAGGCCCCTGAAGGACAGAGACCACCACTAGCATTGCCGAGAGAGGGAGGTATGAGTGCCTTGTGTGTCCCACAGCTGCCACCCTCTGCTAATCTTGTCACAAGGGGCCCACCCCTCCAAGTCCAGGCTCACAGTACATGTACCCTTCTCCTGACTGAACATTTTTCTGGAGCAGGAAAGTACCCCACCCTGCTCTATCACAGCCAGCACTTGAACCCAGGGAGATCTGAGAGCAAGTTTGCCAGCTTGTTCTCAGTCTGGTCCACCCAGGACTCAAGCACGCCATCCAGGGGTCTGGTAATTGGGGATTACCTACCTTAGTCCACCACTGCTGGCATCTAAACACTCTCCCAAGGGTCTGAGGTCTAAGTAACTCAAATAGCCAGCAACATCACCATGGGTATCTACCTGCATGAGGTGAAAAGCAGCATACCTATACCTCTCTACACTGAGAAATGGAGTTCTTGGCAAAGGAGAACAGGTGAACCACAAAGCTATCTGTTTTGAGCTAAGAGAAGGAATTCCATATGAGAAGGAATCAGCATAAGAACTCTGGAAAGATGAAAAAGCAAGCTGTTTCAGCACCCTCAAAGGATCACACTAGCTCCCTACCAATGGGCTCCAACCAAAAAGAAATTTTTGAAATGTGAGGTATGGAATTCAAAATATGGATCATAAGTAAGCTCACTGGGATTGATGAGAAAGTTGAAAACCAACACAAAGAAATTTTAAAAATTCAGAACATGAATGAAAAAGTCACTAGAGAGATAAATAGTTTGGAAAAAACAGATCTTCTGGGATGAAGGAATCATTTAGGGAAGTACAAAATACAGTGGAAAGTTTTAACAACAGACTAGACCAAATAGAAGAAAGAATTTCAGAGCTTTGAGTCAAGGCCTTTGAATTAACCCAGACAGTCAAAAATGAAGAACAAAAAATGAAGAAAACTAAACAAAGTCTTTAAGAATTACAGGACTATGTAGGCCAGGCATGGTGGCTCACTCCTGTAATTTTAGCACTCTGGGAAGCTGAGGCAGGAGGATTGCTTGAGGTCAGGAGTTCGAGTCCAGTCTGAGCAAGAGCAAGACCCTGTCTATACTAACAAATAGAACAAAAATTAGCCAGGCAACTAAAAACAGAAAAAAAATCAGCTGGGTGTTGTGGCATGTGCCTGTAGTCTCAGCTACTTGGGAGGCTAAAGGAGGAGGATCGCTTGAGCCCAGGAGTTTGAGGTTGCTGTGAGCTAGGCTGATGCCATGGCACACTAGCCAGGGCAATAGAGCAAGGCTCTGTCTCAAAAAAAGAATTCTGGGACTATGTATTATAGGTATCCCTTAGAAAGAAAAAGAAAAGGCAAAAAGCATGGAAAACCTACTAGAGGTAATAATAAACAAAAATTTCCCTGGTCTTGCTAGAGATTTAGTCATCTAGATACAAGAAGGTCATCAAACTCCTGAAACATTCATTGCAAACAGGACATCTCCAAGGCACATAGTCATCAGACAGGCCAAAATCAAAGTAAAGGAGAAAATCCTACAAGCTGTGAGATAAAAGTATCAAGTAACTTACAAAGGAAAAGCCATCAGACTAACAGCCAACTTCTCAGTGGAAACTTTTTAAGCCAGAAGAGAATGGGCTCCTATCTTTAATCTGCTTGAATGAGATAACTATCAGCCAAGAAATTTATATCCTGCAAAATTAAGTTTCATAAATGAAGGAAAAATAAAGTCTTTCCCAGACAAGCAAACATTATGAGTATTTGTCAACACTAGACAAACCCTACAAGAAATTCTTAAAAGTGCTCTAAACATTGTTAAACATTGAACATAAAAACTGATACCCACCAGCATAAAAACAACCAAAAGTAAAAACTCATAGTTCTTATAAAACAGTAACACAAGGGAGGAAACAAAACAACTAGGTAGCAATCAACCTGATGACTGGTAGTATCTCACATATCAATATTAACATTGAATGTAAACGGTCTAAATGCCCCACTAAAAATATACAGATTGGCAGAATGGATTAAAAAAACACAACCTAAATATATGCTGCTTCAAGAAACACATTTAATTCCTAATGATAACTATAGACTCAAGGTAAAGGGGTAGAAAACAATATTTAACACAAATGGAAACCAAAAGTAAGCAGGAGTAACTATTCTTATATCAGATAAAATAGACTTTAAATCAACAACAGACAAAGATGGTCATCATATAATGATAAACAGATCCATTCAACAAGAAGATATAAAAACCCTAAATATATAAGCACCTAACAAAGGAGCTCCCAGATTCATAAAACAAATACTACTAGACTTAAGGAAAGCAATAAACAACAACATCATAATAGCTAGTTCCACTGAAAGAACTAGACAGATCATCAAGGCAGAAAATCAACAAATAAATGCTGGACTTAAATGGGACTCTAGAACAAATGGAACTAACAGACATTTACAGAACATTCTACCCCCAAACTATAAAATATATGTACTTCTCATCAGCACATGGAACATTTTCTAAGACAGACCATATATTAGGCCACAAAACAAGTCTCAGAAAATTGAAATCCCACCATGTACATTCTCAGACTATAGTGGAATAAAACTAGAAATCAATTCCAAGAAAAACTTTCAAAACTACTCAAATACATGGAAATTAAACAACCTTCTGCTGAACAATCCTTGGGTCAATGACAAAATCAAGATGGAAATCAAAACATTTTTCAAATTGAATGATAACAGTGACACAAGCTACCAAAATTTCTGGGTACAGTAAAAGCAGTGCTAAAAGGGAAGTTCATAGCACTAAAAGCCAACATCAAAAAGGCAGAAAGATCACAAATTAACAACCTAATGTCACATTTCAAGAAATTAAAAAAAGAAGAAGAAACCAAACCCAAACCTAGCAGAAGAAAAAACAAAGATCATAGCACAACTAAACAAAATGGAAACAAACAAAAAAATTAATGAAACTAAAAGTTGGTTATTTGAAAAGAAACAAAATCAATAGACCACTGGTTAGATTAAAAAGAAACAGAAGAAAAAGGATTCAAATAAGCTCAACCAGAAATGATAAAGGAGACATTACAACTGATACCCATACAACTACAAAGTATCATGCAAGACTACTATGAAAACCTCTACACACAAAAACTAGAAAATCTAGAGGAAATGGATACGTTTTTGGAAATACACAATCTCCCAAGTTTGAATCAGGAAGAAAGAGAAATACTGGATAGGCCAATAGCGAGTAGCAAGACTGAAATAGTAATCAAAAAATATTGATAAAATCCCTCAACATACTAGGCATCAAAGGAATATACCTCAAAATTATAAAAGCCATCTATGATAAACCTACAGCCAACATCATACTGAATAGGGTAAAGTTGAAAGCATTTTCCCTCAGAACTGGAACAAGACAAAGATGCCCACTATCACACCTCTATTCAACATAATACTGTCCCAGACAGAGAATTCAGCCCAGAGAAAGAAATAAACAGCATCCAAATAGTAAAAGAGAAGGTCAAACTATCCTTGTTTGCCGACGACATGATCTTATATCTAGAAAGCCCTAAAGACTCCTCCAAAAGACAATAACAATGGACAAAAACAATAGATGTTGGGGCAGATGTGGTGAAAAGGGAACACTTATACACTGTTTGGGGGAAGGTAAATTAGTACAACCTCTATGGAAAACAGTATGGAGATTCCTCAAAGAACTAAAAGTAGACCTGCCATTCAATTCTGCAATACCAATACCCAAAAGAAAAGAAGTCATTATATCAAAAAGACACCTGCACCCAAATGTTTATTGCAACACAATTCACAATCACAAAGATACGGAATCAACCTAAGTATCCATCAACTAATGAGTAAGGAAAATGTGGTATATATGTATAAATGTGTGTATACACACATACATACATACACACACACACATACACATACCCATGGAGTACTACTCACCCATAAAAAGGAATGAAATAACATCTTTTGCAGCAATGTGGATGGACCTTTATCCTAAGTGAATTATCTCAGGAATGGAAAAACGAATACCACATGTTCTCACTTATAAGTGGGATCTAAACAATAGGTATATATGGTCATAAAGTGGTGTAATGGACATTGGAAACTAAGAAAGAGGTAGGGTGGTTAGGGGTAAGGGATAAAAAATTATCTATTGGGTACGATGTATAATATTCTGGTGATGGGTACACTAAAAGCCCTGACTTCACCACAATACAATTCATCCATGTAACAAAAAACACTTGTACCCCCTAAATCTACTGAAATAATAATGATAAAAGAAATCAGCAAATAATAAAAAGATAGCTCTGAGTAACATAGGAAGCTATTAACTGTGTTCCCATAACTACCTTATTGAAAGCATTCTACTGAATAAGTTCTGTTTCTTCTGCAATAGTTATAATAATGTTCTTTGGTATCACACTCCTGCCAAGTGACTGTCATGTAATAAAAGGAAGTTTTACTGTTATTTCTTCTCTATTCATTAATTAATAGAGAATGAAAAAAATAATTCAACTGTAATTGTTGTCAGAATACATCCTCAGTGTGAGGCATGGAACAGTATCAATAAATAACTGCAAATGAATAAAGAAAGCATATTCTACCAGGCGTCCTCAAACTACGGCCCACGGGCCACTTGTGGCCCGCCAAGGACATTTATCCGGCCCGCTGGGTGTTTTTGCCGCCGCTACCTGTCCTGCTTAGCAGCCGACTCATCTCGGGCCCACAGTGCGCACTCTCCAACGGTCTGAGGGACAGTGAACTGGCGCCCTGTTTAAAAAGTTTGAAGATCCCCGTTCTAGACAGTAGAAAAACCATATGCAGAAGCCTATGAAGGAGAGCCATTGACTATTTGGAACAATGAGAAGCCCCATGTAACTGGAGTATAGACTATAAGAAACAAATGGAAGAAGACTACTATTGAGGAGGAAGTCAAAAGACAATTTGGTCACCACTATCACTGTCACCTTCATCATCCAGACATTTTGCTAAGTGCTTCATATATATATATAATTTATCTAATTATAATACATTATCTATTATAAATAGATATTATCAACATTTTGCAAATGAGGAAACTAAGATTTAGTAAATCTTAACAAACTTGCTCAAAAAAGAAGTATAGCTCTCAAGAGCTATACTTTGAAATCTACCTGATTTCAAAGTCTACACTTTAACTATTATTACTTTGGTGCTTCTAAATTCTGTACAAAATGATGTCATATTTGTATTTGTTATGTTCTTGCACATTTCACCACCACTGAAAAAATATATCTTCATCTCATTCTTGACTCCATGTTATCCTTTCTTTCTATCATTTCCCTTAACTTCTGTATCCTAATACAGAAAATTCTGCATGGTCTTCTCTGGTGCTCTTATTTCGTCAGTATTCTAAATTCCACATTATTTCTCCATTCAATTTCTTTCATGTGTATCCTCAAGTTCACTTCACTGTCTCCATCATAATTTTCAATTCCTTCTACTTTTCTCCTTGTTGTCTATGGAGGATCTCAGGATAAGGAAGTGTTCACAATCGCCATCTATTCTCCAATTTCCATTAAATGGAGCATTCATCATTTATAATTTTCTTCAAACTACTGCTCAATTTATCAAACTTCCACCTTTGCCTTTGAGCTAATTCTACTTTTGTGAGTTGTAAATTTTTAACTTTTATTTATATATTTGGTCACATGCCTATTAAATAGCAAAATATTTGAAGAACTAGTAGCCAAAAATTTTCTAAGTGTTATAAAAACTTGATATACACAGATCCAAGAAGTTCAATAAATCTTAAGCTCAAAAACAAGAGAAAGAAAAGCATACATGATGATCTAATTTCTCAAAATAAGTAACAAGAGAAAATCTGAAAAGAAGCCAGAGAAAAAAGACAATGCAGAGGAATATAATGTATAAAATTTTGTACATTAAAAGAGGATTTTTTAATTTTTTCTTTTTTTATTTTGTTAGTTTATAATCACTTCAGTTATGCTGAAATAAAAAAATTAAAAATTAAAAAAATAAGGTTTGGGGCACAAGAAAAAAGACAGTTAAATCATTTATTTTTCATATAGACAATTGCTAAGTCACTTTTCTCTGAAAATGTAAGTCTTCAATGTTGTAGAGTTATTCACTGATACCTGAATCTGGTTTAAAAATCATGTAATTATTCTAATGAAGGTTTGATGTGGGTTTAATTTAATGATATCATTAAAATATATAGAATGTGTAGCTTTCCTTACTGTCAATTATTTTTTATTTAATTCAAATAAAAGCGACTTTGATTAAAAAAAAAAGTGACCCCATCTGGACATCTATAGTTCTAGTGGTATAACTCCACAATCTGATATATTATGACCATGACCAGGCATGTGTCTCCCTTCCTCAACAATAGCCAATTAAATTCTTAGATCATTCATATAATAATAACATAAAAAAGACAAGTGACTAAAATATATATTTTTTAAAATGTTCTTCCCAGGAAATCTGATTCTTAACAAACGTCTGTGATTAGATAAGGCATTACTGAAATTTTTATATATTTTAAAAGGCCTTACAACTAGTCTTTTTCCAGAACCAAGCTTTTGCTGCTCAGTCTCCTGCCTTTTATCTGCATCCGTTGCAAAAGCAAGTACTTGATACCTGTATTAAAGATATGAGAAAATTGTAAGTGACTTTATAATTTAAAAGTGTAAATTATTTTAAACTTTAAAAGCAAATAATCTAAAATTATAAATCACTTTTTCATTGGTTTTTAAAAACTGTAAAATTCAAGATTGAATTCTCATTGAATGATACTGTGAAATGAGACCATGTAAAACCGTTATGATAAAGAAATTATAACTATATGTCCCAATTATTCAATACTGGGAAAACAGCTCAACCAAAGCACTTCCATTAGAATTTTATGTGACAATAACAGTGAACAAGAAAGATGTAGTACCTTACCACCAAATAGACAGAAAACCATAATGCAAAGCAGTCAGATGTAGTAAAAATTATTAACACATAATCTACAGAACCAAGAAAAACTGAATTTAATCCCCAGCTAACCCACTTACTAGCTGAGAATTATGGAAATTAACTCTGTGTCTAGCTTCCTCATTTATAAAATGGAAATGATAATCTCTAACTCAAATATTATTAACAGGATTAAATAATAAATTATAAAAATGCCTAGTACAGTATCTGATACATATTAGGTGCACAAATATTTATTGATAGATTGACAAAGAGACAGATACAGATTTATATGTAAATAGAGATCAATCATCTAATAGTTTATCTGGTATGTAGTAAGTTCTTAATAATGGACATTATGGACATTGAGACCTATAAGTATTCACAGTTTCTATTTCAATAGCGACATTTAGTTCAAATCATTCTTAAAAATAATTTATAAATATTATGTAATCCAGAAATGATTAATTTAGCTAATAACATTGAAATTTCTGTATTTCCCAGGTATATTTTTAGAATAATCCTACTCTAAATGAAGAAACTACAGGCTCACAGATTCCTTTCCCTCTTATTGAATCAAAATTCCTTTCATTGTTCCTGCATAGCTAGGAGGAAAATTTTAAAATAGATATATTCATATACATTATATTATCAAAGAGAAAGATGTCTGAGAGTATAAATATCAGCTACATGAATGAATGAATGCAATGTGGAATATCTAAATAAGCATTAAAATGTACAGTGATATTCAAATGTCATGTACCAACTCTGAAACCATCCTGTCTCAAACAGGAATAATTCATTTGTAAAAATCCTCCAACTTTAGTTGGATACTGGATGACTATGAATTAAGACTGTCTTCACAAGGCATAGAAGCTGATAACAAACTTACAATAGCCTACAAAAAACCAGACTTCATATGAAAACTTAATGTATATGAATTTCATCCATTCTATAACCATATAGTAGGGATCTAATACAGACATTAACAATGGAAAAAACTACTAAATGATTTGTACTTATCAGGAGTTCCCAAACTAGTTGTGGAAATTACTATACAGACAACTAAGTGTAACTCAGAGTACCCTGTGCTAATTAACAGAAGGTATACCCATAGTAACAATGGAACACGGTGACAGAAACATGTAACTGAGATGGAAAAGATAGGGTCTTGGTATAAGTTAGGAGGAGAAAGCTAAGTTTTAAATAATGAATGGAAATTCATCATGCTGGTAAAAAGGGAGAAAGCATGGCAAAGCAAATAGCAAGCAAAGGCATATAGCAGTGAAAGAGACATGAAAGGCCATTGACAGGAATTCAGGAAAGATACATGACGGAGAAGAATGAGTCACGGGACTCATGAGGTAGGAGGGAGAAGATCTCAGCCTTATAAATCCTTGCAAAAAAAAATCCCATAGGCAGCTGCAGCAAATCTCTCTGTATCTTCTGACACTGACCTTCAAAATCCCAAAGGCTCCAAAAGTTCCAAATAATTGACCCTCACATTCTGACTTCCAAAAAGGAGTATTTTCCTATTCTCAGTTCATAATAACAGAAATAGTACTCCTGGGTGACTAGAACATCAGCCTAGAGCTGGTCCTGCTATGAATCTAACCTCAGGCAATTAATTACACAGGTAGTTCATTTTCTGCAGATACCAACCTACCAGAGGATTATATGGATATTAATGAGCTTGTTGCAAAGCTCTTTGAGCTGTGTGAAGCTTCTTATATGACTACAAAGAGTTATTATTTCATCTGAGGAATAAGTTAGCCTCTAAAGTGCCCTCATTAAAATAGTGGGCAAAGACACAGCCAAAATTGACTACTGATTTCCAAATTCAGACCATTTCTCTTCCTGGAAGATGATTCAGAAGAGTATTTTATTACTTTAACATTAGTGACAGCAAAGTTAGATAATTACAAACTTACAATAGCATCTATTTTATGGTTCTTCCTTAACTTCTCTTAACTGTGACCCATAATGTACATAAAAACCTATTTCCAAAACCAAACAATTCCAAACAGACTTGGAAATTCTGAAATAAAGAAAACACCTGGATCTTTTTTCTTAGCACTCAAGTGTTCAGTGATATAAGCTAAAAAATAAAATTCCCTTGTTGAGACTTCTGAAAGAATAATCAGGCTCACTGTAACAACATTTTATGAAAAAGTGTCATACGTGTTTCTCAGAGCAGACAGGCACTAATCACACATACAACAAGCCCACAGAAACGGTGGTATTTTTTGACCCACTAGTCACAAATGCTTAACAGGTCCTATAGTGCACCGGTAACAAAACTCAACCATATAATTTAGTGCTCTTCCATATCACATCGTAAAAATAGCAGCAAGTAACTAAAATATAGATTGAGGTGTCACAGAGCACAAAAGTAAACCCTCTGAAATCATTTCTTTTCAAATGAAACATAACTGTCACCTGAAAGGGTACCAGGAGGTTTTAGAACCTTGATATGTAACCCAGAGAACTTTACTAGAAATGGAAGCTCTGGATACAGAGCATTATTATGTTCATTTCAACTATAGCTAACATATTCTCAACCATGCCAGGAAGAATCATTTTCATTGAAAGGTGCCAGTAACAAAGCAGAAGCTTTCCTGACACACTTTTCACTCCTTCCTCAAGTTCTTGTTAAAAACCTACTCTCAGCAAGGCACAGTGCAAGGTACTTCAGGGAATACAAAATTCCTGCCATCAGAAAGCACTCAGCCCAGCCAAGGAGAAAAACAAAAGGCAAATGTATAGTATCAGTGAAAACAGGAATAGTACTTAAGAGAAGCACTGAAAAACTCCGCAGATTAAGGAGGAAGAAATGTTGCTTACATCTAAGTCAGGGAAGAACTGAAGGGGAGCAGGGAGGTTTCCAGACATAATTGTCATGTGCAGAGAAGGAAGGAAGAGCATTTCAGACATAAGAGACAGCATGTGCAAAAAAGGAAAGAGAGAAAAGCCCTTAATGTATATGTAGAACACAAATATTCCGATTTGGCCAGGGCTAAACACGGGTGAAGAATACAACCTTCTTTTTAAAATAGTCAATTAAACTCAACAAATACATTTTAAAATACTTACATAAAGCCTATTATTTACTTAGCACAGTTTTAGGAGCTACTGCAGGTGTGCTGGAGAAAGTGTAGAGAAGAGAGAAGGAGAGAAAATAAAATTCATGGCAGGTAAACTCCTTGAGGCAGCCTCACAACATTCAACTATTATCTAGAGATCCCTTGGCTGACGAGGTGGTTCACGCCTGTAATCCTAGCACTCTGGATGAAGCTGAGGCGGGCAGATCGCTCAAGGTCAGGAGTTCAAAACCAGCCAGAGCAAGAGCAAGACCCCGTCTCTACTAAAAATAGAAAGAAATTAATTAGCCAACTAAAAATATATAGAAAAAATTAGCCGGGCATGGTGGCGCATTCCTGTAGTCCCAGCTACTCGGGAGGCTGAGGCAGAAGGATTGTTTGAGCCTAGGAGTTTGAGGTTGCTGTGAGCTAGGCTGATGCCACAGTACTCTAACCTGGGCAACAAAGTGAGACTCTGTCTCAAAAAAAAAAAAAAAAAAAAATAGAGGTCCCACTTCAAGGATTCCTCAGGATTCTATACAAATCTCTGATGTAGCTGTAGCTGTGGACTGCAACACAAGGGACTGAAGTAACTAAGTGACTTGCTTCCTTTCACACTTGTTTGACTACTGCTTGAGGACAAGAGACAGGTCTTGTTTGACTACATTCAGAGAAGTCTCTTGAAAAATGTTTGGGAATGAATTGCTTAATAAATGAAATTAATTGCTCAGTCAGTGAACAGATGTTTAAGACAGATTCTGCTACCAGAAACCTGATAATGCAAGACATACTCTGGAATATTCCAGTATAATACAAGAAAGCAATATATAATATTGAGCAAAAAAATAAGTGTTTTAAGCAATAATACATCTAGGAGGTGAAAGAAAGGAGAATAGTTGTACCAGTTAACTTTAAAAGTCCCTTCCAAATCTGAAAGTCCACATCATAGAGGTAAAATGGCACTGGATTATAAAGTGCACTGAATGTCAATATAAGAAAGTCTAAATTTTTAAATGGGAAATGAAAATAATCCTGGCTTAAAGAGGTGTTTTGAAAGAACAGATCTGAGAAAGACTCTTCAAAGTCTAGATTAGAGGTAAAACAAATAAACAAAAACCAAGAAATCGAAAAGATAAAGGCGTGAACCAATGGGAATGGGAAACAAGGGCTGAGTAAGAAGAATTAAGGATAGAAAGGGCAGGGTTTAGTGACTAAGAAATTCTAACAGGCAAAGGAAAGAAAAAGAGAATAAAAGATGATCTAAAGTTTGGACACACATGGTCCAGTGAACAGTGGTACCAAAGGCCTTCTCCCCCATCCCCAAAAGGGCAAACAATTCTCTCACTTCAAAAGAAAAACAATGGTCAGAGTGTGTCTCTAAATTATAATAGAGTGCATTATATAATAATAATGCACCTGGAATATGCATTTACAATGATGATTTCTGGGTCTTATCCCAAAACCTATTAAATCAAAATCTAGAGGACTGGGGACTAGGATCTGTAAATGTGCATTTTATAATAGACTGCCCAGGTGATTCCTACACACACTGAAGTTGGAGACCCATAGCCTTCACTAGTTCCTATTTAAACATAATTGAGCAGGGTTTAAAGTAAGTATCAATATCAAAAATGGAAATAAATTATGTCTTAAAAGCCTACTCTATTAACTAACTATATTCTATTAACTGAATATAGACAGATTAAATGAAGCCTCAAAGGAACAAACCTATAGTTTTTATTCTTTCTCCCAACCTAAATTGTACCAGTGAATATCATTTAATATAATCTGTTAAACTTGAAAGCATATCTAAGTACAACACAGTACTTAATGTTATAAACCCTCATGACTGTCATCATTTCATAATAATCACATCTCATGCATTTTTACCATTATAAAAAAATCCACATAATGGATAAAGTATGCATTTTTTAGTACCAGATAAAGATGAATTTAATAGATTGGTATGTTGGAGAATTACCACAGTTAAAACAATGTGAGCTTCTGTGAGATTAAACTCACACATTAAGTAAACTTACACATTGCTTCCTCAACTAATCACTCCTGGAGTTATTATCAAATTCCTATGTACATATTTCAAAGAGTAAGTAATTGAGCATTCAAATCTTTGTATGGCAACCTTAGTGTAGGAGGTGTAGGAGGTGAGGCACAGAACTGGGTGGAAAGCTGAAAAGCAGATCCCCTCAATATTGCTTAAGTTTTGGCAGGCTCGAGTAAATTATACAGATATTTTTCTCAACCACTCAAAATGAACATAATATTTTATTTATTACCAGTAGCAGTGCTACAATTCATTCATCTCCTTTGGACAAGAGCCATAGGAGTTATAGAAGGAATGTGACATGATGATACATTACCTCCATCAGTTAACTTCTGCTTAGTCACAAACATTCACTTATTTTCAGAGTTTTAAACCCAGATGACTTGACAATCATTCACAAAAGGTAGATGGCCACGTATGAAGCGAAAACTACGTTAACTTGCTATATACACAGTATTGAAACTTGAAGATAAAAATTTGTAACTGTTGCCTGATTAATTTATATTTTCTTGCCACCTTGGAAAAACTCATGTGGCCAAAATAATGCTGAAAAGCTATGATGATATGTTGCTTAGAAGTTTTAAGTTCTAAATGTTGCCATCAGTAAGAAAACACAATAAAGTTACTGAAGATATTGAAACCATCAAAATCCATCTCTTCTCTAAGCATGAATTTCTGCTTTCTTTTCCCCATTCTCTCTGCAAACAAAAAATATACTCTCCAAAAACTCAAAACCTTGACTTTTATTGAAATCTAGCTAGTAGAATAGAAAAGAGTCTCTCTGATACACAATTCACCAAGATCAATAAGAATTTCTGGCAAAAACTATAAATTGTTATCACTCCTTGGACTTTTGGCTAAGACCAACTGTAAAAAATGTGAATTGTTTTCATAGTGTCATTTTCATACTTCTATTATAAATTGTTCTTTTAAAAAATTATTAATATTCATAACAACACTTATAGTTCATACCTGTATTTATCCTATGTCACATACATTCTCTTTTGTTATAAAATCATATGACAGATGCATGTTCCATTTGGTTTTTTTCACTCAACATTGTGTTTTATTATTTATTATATCAAGGAACAGTCACAATGATTATTGAGCATTTTCTATGGGACAGCAAATTGATATACATTTAATCCATATAATAAACTTATCAAAATGAGTGGTATTACCTCCTTTAGAGCAAGGATAAGGACACTGACAATCAAACAACTATGAGTAGCAAAATTAGAATTCCAACCCAGGTCTTCCTTTTCCTCACAAATCACTACACTATCCTGCCTTTCAAAATATTCTATAATAGTAAGTCATATGCTCTAAGTCATCCCAATTACACGTTATCAAAGAAACCAGTCTGTTTTTCATTTATAATATTCAAGCTCTCTGTGGAAAAGAATGAATCAGTAACAAACATACCAAAAAATCATGAATCCAAAGATTTAACATCCGAACTTACTTGTAACTTTCCACTTGTCGGCAGGAAGAGACAGTAATGAAAGAATCTGTACGGGAACTGTAAGCAAGAGGGCCAGGCAGAAGAGAACCAGGGAGAAATCTTCCAAAAGCATAGCTTTCCTGCTCAAACACCATCAGCATCCCATCCATAGACTGGATACAAATTAAATCTCGACCTAAAGAAGAATTAGAGGAAATCAGATGACCTATTATTTTTATAAATATAATGTCTGCATCATTATCTACCACAAATATGTCATAGTTAATTTCTTCCCCAAGGGGCAAAATGGGTAGTTTAAATTTTAAATTACAAACCAATGAAGCTATTAGGTTATTGATGTCAGTATACATACATTTCCCAATTTTTAAATTATGCAGAAGATGTCTATAATTTTAAGCACATTTATTTTCATTTACTATACGCTAAAATCTCCTAGCTCAAGATAATCCCAAAGAACAATGATGACTTGTTGTAAGATACCATCTTTTCCAAATTCAGAAATATAACAAAAACTGTTCTTCATGAAACTACTTCTCTTCTTCATAGTATGTCAGTCTCATAATTTCAAAGGACTTAAACATCAGTCAAATACAACAAACCAAATCCATAGACATGTCGTAGGCACCAGTTCTATATAAACCACAGTGTTAAGTACCATTGAGGGTGAAAAATACTAATACTGAAAAATACTAATCCATGATTGCCCTATAGACTGATTTTGATTTGTCTTCTACTGTCTATCAATATTAAATACAATATTCATAGTTCTTTAAATACACTGAGATGATGAACAATATGATATTAATACAGTATCTATCCCTAATCTAAGAAAGATCTAGTGGCTCTAACTTTTCATGTTCTGCTAGTATGATTAGTGTATCCTATAATGTATTATATATGGAAAAACTATGTCAGAAAAAATTAAGCTACTCATTAAGGGAATAAATAAAAAGTCAATCCTCAAATCTGTCATGTCCAACCCATATGTACCATATACAGTAAGTCCTGTAGTAACTATTCTATGTCACCTTGGATATCAATGACAATCTTAAACAGTATACATAAATTTTAAAGAGTGACTTTGCTCAAAAGGAAATCAAATTACATAGAAAT
The DNA here is from genome assembly GCA_008086735.1 of Cheirogaleus medius. NCBI lineage: Eukaryota > Metazoa > Chordata > Mammalia > Primates > Cheirogaleidae > Cheirogaleus > Cheirogaleus medius. The sequence continues at coordinate 19,063,275 of VBSM01002217.1, forward strand.
AGATGATATCCTTACTGTTGTATTTGACTAAAGACAATAATACAGCTGGGTAATTTTATTTTAAAAAATTGCTAAATAAGTTTTTTAAAAGAAAAAACAAACTGAGATTTTGGGTTGCTTATAACTGTAATATCTAACCCATCTTGACTGATACAATAGGATTATCAACCTTAAATAGTCTGAGAAATGCTCTAGGATGAATATTTGTCTCAGCAAATCAATGTTCACTAAACACACATCTGAACCATTCAGGTATCTCTTTAGAGACATAATAATTGTTCATATGGATGCTGTTTCAAAAGTATCCTCTAAATACTCAGATTCTTTTATGATATGTGGTAGGTTTCACAATTACTATTTAAATTTTGTTTTTTAGTCTAATTCTTATCATGTCTATGACCATATCACCCTGAACGCACCTGATCTTGTCTAGTCTTTATCCATTATGCTATTAAAGGTTTCAAAAAAAGGTGTGATTTCATATGCATGCTATATGTGTATGCATGCTGTACACATGCATTTACAGAGACACATTCAGGCAAAGAGTATCTCATTTAGCTATTTGGCAATCCCACCTGTCTACGCCTAGAAAAGACGCATAAGTATGAAAATGCCTCTAAGTAGTTGAAATAGATGCTGCAATGTCTTTGTAATGAAAATCAAGTGAACTTTTTACAGGTGGGATTCCCAGGTCTCACTCAGGGCATCAATTCTCATTTTAATTATAACTCTAACAATTGTAGTTTTTATAAACAAGTTACCGATATTCCTGTAGCTTCAGCCTCCTCATTTGTAAAATGAGTATATCTGTATAAGAGCTCCAAGGTTATCAATTAATCTTCAGCAAAGATGCCAAGAATACACAATAGGGAAAAGAGAGCCTCTTCAATAAATGGTGTTGGGAAAACTGGATATCCACATGCACAAAAATGACATTGGATTCTTATCTTACACCATACACAAAAATCCATTCAAAGTAGATTAAAGATTTAAACCTAAGATCTGAAACTGTAAAACTCCCAGAAGAAAACATATGGGAAAAGCTCCATGACATTGGTCTAGGCAATGACTTTTTGGATCAGACACCAAAAAGCACATGCAACAAAAGCAAAAATAAACAAGTGAAAGTACATCAAGCTAAAAAGTTTCTGCACAGCAAAGGAAATAGCAAGAAAATTAAAAGGCAGTACCCATAATGGGAAAAGATATTTGTAGACCATATATCTGATAAGAGATTAATCCTAAAATATATAAGAAACTCAAAGAACTCAATAGCAAAAAAACCACAAATAAACCAATTAAAAAATGGACAAAGAACCTCAATAGATATTTTTCCAAAGACATATAAATGGCTAACAGATACATGAAAAGGTGCTCAACATCACTAATCAGCAGGGAAATGCAAATCAAAACCACAATGAAATAGCACCTCACATGTTAAGAAAAAAGAAAGAAATCCTGCCATTTACAACAACACAGATGAACCTAAAGGACATTATGCTAAATGAAACAAGCCAGACCCAGAAAGACAACTACTGCATGATTTCACTTCTATGTGGAATCTAAAAAAGTCAAATGCATAGAAACAGAAAGTAGAAGTGTGGTTACTAAGTGTCACCTAGTCAGGAATATGAGGAAATGTTGGTCAAAGGATACAAACTTGCAGTTGTAAGATGAATAAGTTCTGGAGACTTAATGCATAGCATGGTGACTATAGTAAATAATAATGTACTGTACACTTGAAATTTGCTAAGAGAGTAGATCTTAAGTGTTGTCACCACCAAAAAAAAAAAATGATGACTAGGTGAGACAATTGATACGTTAATTAGCTTGATTGTGGTGATCATTTCACAATGTATATGTATGTATATCAAAACATCACATTGTACACCTTGAATATATGCAATTTTTATTTGTCAATTAAATCTCAATAAAGCTGAAAAAAGGAGTTCCAAAGGTAGAGATAAGAAGTTAAAGTTCCTAACAATATATAGCACATAAAAAGCACACAATAGATTATAGCATTATTATGGAGGCTATTATTACCTGCTTCCTTGGCCCAGGAAAAAGAAAGTACCGAATTAGAAAAGGGGAGAAGCACTGCCAACTATGAGCAGTGACAGCTAATGACCTGACAAAAAAGGCAGAAAACAGAACATCTACAATACATATCAAATACATAAATACATATCAAGTGATTCAAAAAAGAACATCAGTCTTGGCTCTATTAGCACAGAAGCAATTATTAACCTTGTATATCTCAAAAAGATATAGATCCCAATCTAGACCTACTGAGTCAGAAACTCTGGTGGTAGAGCTCAGCAACGCTAGGTTTTAACAAGCCATAGAGGCTATTCTGATGCATGCTAAAGTTTCAGAACCACTGCCTTAGCATGATAGGTTGAAGAACTAGGGCTAAGAGAAAACTTGAACCCCAGATAAAACCTAGTCCCTTAGTATAGTAAAAGAAGTCTTATTTCCTGAAACTCTAGCAACATAGAAGAAAATACTTAATGTACTGTACAGTCCAAGTGAGCTGCCTATATAGCCAGATAATTTGGATTTGAGTCCAGTTCTACCAATTATTAGCTGTAAGCCTGAGCTCAAGTTTCCTTATCTGCAAGATGGAGTAACATGTGAGAATTAAATAAAGTAATGTATGGAAACTAGATCTAGCAGTGGTAATCACAATTTTAATTTTACAATTATTTTCTAAGTCTTATACTACTTGCTATATTAATGTTTAACAACTTGCTATTTCCCACACACATCACGATGATACATGCTTCCTTGTTTTTGTTTATATTATTTCCTTTCCCCACAAATTCCTTTGACTTTTCTTCCCTGGTCTAGCAAATATTTGCTAGCTTCCTCCCAATCATCTATTCCCCTCTCCTCTCATGCTTAGACATGAGGTTTGGGTGAGACTGACCTCACTCTAAGCTTGAGGGGTAGGCCCTGACTTACATAAGCCAATTAGTATCCCACTAGTCACAGTGATTGGTTCAGGGGTAAGTAATAATTTACAGCCACTGAGAGAAACTAAACCCCCAAACTGAGCTGGAACTAGAGAAAAAGTTACTCTTCCGTAGAGAGTAATGTGTGAGAAGGATAAGGTCTGGAATCACAGAGGCCACTTGGCTTTTCCAAGGGCATAGTTAAGAGAGAGCCATGGAAGACACTGTTTGAGCCAGTGCATCAAGCCTCACTTGGAGCCAAATCTACCTCTGAACTCTTCAGGCAATAAATTCCCATAAATGTTGAGGCCATTTTGAGTTGGGTGTCCGTCCCTGAATCAAATTAATCAATTTATATTTCCTCTGAGAGACATCACCGGCTAAGGCTCACATCTTCCCATAAGTCTTCTCTTTCCCCTTCAATCACCCTCCATCTGCGATCCCACAAAGCCCCATCCTTACCTCCATCTTAGAACAAATCATCTGTCGAAATGGTCTGTTTTTGTGTCCCTCATTTACCCTAGACTAAATCTAAAGGCAGAAACTGAATCTTACTCATCTTTGTAAATTCAGCAACTATAAAATGCCTGGCACATAGGAGATACACTAATAAATTTCTGTTGAGCTGAAGTAATCTAGGCAAAATAAATTTATTCATTTGTAGCTCAGATTGGCTAAGATTTTATTCTATGTGTTTCACACACTCCATATGAAGTATGTGAAAAATGCTTTATTTATTACAATTTGGCTACTGATGTTTAGAAAAATGTAGGGATCAATCCAAAACATTACTCAAAAATAAATAAATAAATCCTTCAAATCACTGTTTTGGAAGCCACTTCAGAATACATACCAAAGGCTCCCTTTACAGATAATGGAAATAGAAAGAATAGTCCAGAAAAGCCATGAAACTTTTGTAATTCTGATAGAACAAAGCCAACAGGAAGCCTTCATAAAAGCAATAGGATTTCAGGAGTTATTTAAATGACCTAGCTATGAACCATACTCAAAGAGTCCTTACAACATGCTCAGAACTATATTAGGAGCTGTAAGAAATACCGAACAGCAGCAATACTACAGCCATTTACTGAACACTTATTAAATACCTGGCCTTGTGCTAAACACTTATCCAGCATATTAGCTATAATCTTTAATAACTCTAAAAAATGGACCCATTTTATACATGACAAGACTGAAATCCACAAAGCTTAAACAATTTATCTAATGTCAAAGAATTAGAAAGTAACAGACTAGTATTCAATCAGGGGTCCAGCTGGCTCCATTATACCACACTGAATCTCAGGGAGATAAAACTTAGATTTTTAAAAATAACACATGTTAATATACAAAATCTAAGTGATATGAAACAGAAAAATGAAAGAGCTTCTTTACAATGAACTTCCTAGGAAAGGTTTCATGACAGAGATAGGATATATCCTGGATTGCAAATGATAAGCAGCGTGAAAAGGGGTCAAAGGTAAAAGTAGACAGATTTTCTGGAAGAGAAAAGGAACACATTAGAAAAAGATGCAAAGGCAGTTAAACTTGACCCACAGTGCAATGGATCAAGTTTTACCAATAGAATATGAAACCTAAAAGCAACATATTAAAAAGATGACTATATCGGCCAGGCATGGTGGCTCATGCCAGTAATCCTAGCACTCTGGGAGGGTGAGGTGGGAGGATCACTTGAGCTCAGGAGTTCAAGACCAGCCTGAGCAAGAGTGAGACCCCCATCTCTACTAAAAATAGAAACATCAGCCAGGCATCATGGCCTGCACCTGTAGTCCCAGCTATGCCACAGGCTGAGGTAGGAGGATCACTTGAGCCCAAGAGTTTGAGGTTGCAGTGAGCTACCATGATGCCACTGCACTCTACCCAGGGCAA
>VBSM01002217.1:19068218-19078267 GCA_008086735.1 Cheirogaleus medius
AAAAAAAAAAAAATTATGTGCCTGTGGGGATAGCGGGTAGAGGCAGACAAACTCCATTGTGGCCGGTACATGTAATGAATATATTTATTAAATAGTATGTTTCATTTCCTGGTGTTAAAATAGTAGGTAGTCAAAGCTTTAACATGATACATAAACTGGTAATCAATTACATGTTAAACTGACTGCTAGATTACCCATTTTCTCTACTGAATTATAGACCAATTACTTAAATGGGCGGGGGGGGTGTGTATGTGTGTGTCTGTGTGTCTCTGTGTGAGTCCCCATGCCCAGAAATTCTTTCTACCATACATGACCCAGAGAATTTTCCATCATTCATTACAGCAACAAGGGTCCCAAAGAGGGCAGTCCTGAATGCCATTTCCTCCATTTCTCTGCTGTCTTTCTCTTCCTGTGGAATCTATGCAGCAGAGTAAGTGGAGTGGCATACATGAAAGAAGGCTACCATTACTTAGCATGCTACATGTTTTTTGAATCTCTCTATGCTCATATTTCTTTTACACATTGAGTAAAAATACAAGTGAAGAAATGCAAACGTGACCTGTGGCCAAGCATATATGCAGTTTAGCATGCAGATGTCAAAAATACTTGGTCTTTCTCCAATTCTGAAAAATACATGAAAAACAGCTGTATAGGTAGTCAAAAAGGCAGACAGGAAACATCAAGAGACTGATACATAAGAACAGAAGAGTCCAAAAGTCTGTGGAGCTTCCGTTCATTTTACACATCCATAGAAAAAATTTTTGTTGTTGCTACAGAAAAACTGAAACACTAAAGTCATTAATCTTTACTGCACACCTAACTCAAAAATGATACATGTTTGCTATGAGCAAAGACAAAAACGTTCAGAGTAGGATTCCAATAGATACTGCCTTAAAAACAAATAGTACACGGGTTTCTAGAGATTAAAAGATTATAAATTTCCCATTAAATATCATTTTTGTACTTTTCATTCATATCATACAAATAAAATTACCACCATTGTTTTGAGATACATGTTACTATTTGGCTATGCTTAATAATTAATAATTGGCAATTAGTTGAAAGAATAGCTAGCTTCCTTCTTATTATGCTCTTCTTCACATTTTTTTATTTCAGCATTCTAAAAGTAATTAGTGCCTAATATTAATAATAATGCAATATCCAATTAAATTCTAAGTTTAAAACCTTAGGCATAAATAAATTTAAAAACTTTAAAACGCTAAGAGAACAGAGGAAATCAATAAATAAAATACATATGTTGAGCTAAATAGCTAATATTTTAAATTATGTACCAAGGAAAAGTTATATAAATTCTCAACTATTATTCAAGTGTTACCCCGATAAATAACGTCATGAGACTAATTACTTTAAGACTCAAGAAAATAAAACATAAGTCTACATACTAACTCTTCCTATGAACTTGTCTTTTGACATTTTAATGCCTCATTTTAATAGCAAACTTTAATTGCCTTACAAAGACCACTACTGTGTGCTCTGACAAGCTATTTATCACAGTGTTTTCCTCTAAACTGTGAACAAGGTTAATAACATCTTATAAGGAAATTACAACCATTGATTAAATTAGCATTATATGTGATGGGTTCAATATGAATGCGATGTTAGAGTTTAAAAGAAAGCCCTAAAAATTATATTATCACTTGCATCCACAAAATATTGGGTGAATTATTTTGTCAGATGCAATCAATGATCATGAACGTTTTGATAACGTTTTCCAGAACTCACATTCATTCAACAAATTTCATGAACACTCATTATATATCTAGTATGTGCTAGGAGAGACACATTCTCTACATCCAGGAAGTTTGGTAAATGTGGGAGTTAAAACAATTAAATATTACTACAATATAAGAACAGAGACATATTAAAGTAATTTAAAAGTCTATGGGAGGATGATTAACAGTGTTTGGAAAAATCAGGTAAGGCTTCAGAACAGAGGTAACACTTGGGTCTTACAGGCTGGGAAAGAGTTTGCCAGGCAATCAGAGAAACAAAAGCAGGTGGAACACCATGCACAGAGACATGGATATAAAACAGCTATGTTTGCAGGGTGTTAGGAGGGGAGGGCACTGGGTGGAGGGAGACACTGCTGATGAAACATGCTCATCAGAACTGATGGCAAAGCCACAACTTGAGGACAGGTTTGCTGCATCTTTATTTTTGCCCTGAGAGCTCTATCAGTTTCCTGACCTGTAAAGCACTGATATGAAGAGAATATTACATGATGCTGCTATAAGGATTAAATATAATAAAAATACATATTGCCCAGTACCTGGTAAGCATTCAATAAATGGTAAGTAACTGATATTACTAGATCACCTTGTTCCTTACAGACCAAATTATGTGGAAAAACTTAAAACTGAGAGTGAAAAAATTCCTTCAAAGCAAAAAGGATAAAATTTAATGTGAGAAGGAACATACACACACACAGTCAGAAAGTCATCCTTTTTGTTAAAGCAAAGGACTTTTAAGACTTTAAGGACTATGAAAAATCTCCCAGAACTTAGGTCTTTGTGAACCATTGGCTGTTCAAGATTATCTTCTGCCTATTTTAAGTTATTAAAATACTTAATACTTTCCTCAAAACAGCAATTTCCCTATCATGATGACTATTGAAATCTCTAAAGAAGAATATCATGACTGTGCCAGAAAGTTCTATCTGGGAATGGGGAATGAGCTGTCTCTGCCTCTACACCCTCACCCCAACATACGTATTCATATTCATATTGTCCCCCCACCCCCATATTGATGTTTTTACAGGATGACCCCCTAAGTAACATAAGAAAGATAAGACAGATGACACCATACAGAAGAGCCCATGTACTTAGCATTCTTTCTTCTCCTTCATCCAAAAGAAAAATTCTTAAAGGGTGAGTATCATGTTGAGGTATACATTTTTTTTAAATAAACAGTTTCAGGGCAGGCATGGTGGTTCATGCCTATAATCCCAGTATTTTGGGAGGCCAAGGCAGGAGGATCACTTGAGACCAGGAGTTCAAGGTTACAGTGAGCTGTGATCACACTGCACTCCAGCCTGGGGGACAGAGTCAGACCTTGTTTCTAAAAAAAATAAAATAAAATTATTTAATTAATTAATTAACCAGTTTCAAAGTGAGGTAAACTTCTTAAGGTAATAACCAATCATGGTAACAGAGAACATTCCCCAAAATATTTAAAAAACCAGAAAATTTTAAAAATACTTTTTCATTTTGTGCAAATATTCCTCATTTGCAATAATATCAGTTTCATAAAGCAATAACTTCAAAAGCTAAATATTTGCTTTTTCGTTTTGGGGGGGTGGGAGGGAAACAGGGTCTAGTTATGTTGCCCAGGCTAGTCTCAAACTATTGGGCTCAAGTGATCCTCCCATGTCACTTCCTGAGTTGCTGGGATTATAGGCACACAATACCACAACAGGCTCTGCTTTTTATGTATTGCTAATTCTCTTAATCTTATCATCATTAGCATATCAAAACATGGAATGAGAAAACCCTATAGGCTATGAAGGAGCTCAGGAAATTTCACCCCAAAATGACTGCTTGGTATAAAGAGTATTTTGAATTGCAGGCCCCTCAAGATCAATAAAGCATTGAAGGGGGTTTTCCCTCTATCTGCATAAATCGGACTAACCTGATCAAAGGATCAAAGGGGGAATTGACTTCCCTTCCTCTCCCTGTTATCTCAATATATTGCAAAAAAGCGATCAAGAATGTAACCAGACCAGGCCCAAATCATTTAAAACATAATATCTGTCTCTCAGGTTAATTCATAAGTCAATCTGTTTCTCCCATCCATTCATCCTCCCTAGCAACTATCTAGCCCCTAAACAGAATTACCTGTACTCCTTATTTTCCCCCTTCCCTCTAAAAGGGGCGTATAAAAATACCTGAACTTACTTAAATAAAAAAAATCTGACCTTCATTGGGATATTGGGTGATCACTATATGATTCTCCCCATGCATATGGTATTGGTAAATAAAACTTTCTCTTATTAATCTGCCTTAATTGTGAATTGATCTTCCAGTGAACTTTTGGGGAAAGGACAAGTTTCCTCTCACGACTACAGCTACACTGAACTCACTATGACCAATTAATTAAAGCTGTGAAAAAAATAACAACAGGAAATTCTCCGCTGAGGCTCGATTTCATCTAAACTTATACAATTTTAAAGGGCAAATCAAAATCAATTAGGGATGACAACACTAACTTTAAATTTCCTGAACTGTCCACTCCTATATCACAGAGTACAATGTGCCATGTAGCCATTGTTTGGAATATTAAATTTCCTTGGTTTCTTCTAAAGGAAGAAATGAAAATACCATATCTTTAATAAAAGTCATAAAAACAAATATACCAAAATGATCATCTTAATATACAGATGCGATCATGTTATCAGCCTACTCAAAAACTTCAAAGGCACTCCAGTATCTCCACAATTAAGTACAAATTCATAAACAGGATATCTAAAGAACTCCTCAGTGTGACTGTTAAACTTCGAGTACTCCTGTTACCAAAAGCTCAGCACTTCTCCTCGAGGCCACATCAGTAGAATGAGAACAAGTGGTTTGAGGAGAAGGAAAGAGAAGTTTATTACTTTGCTGGCAAAGGAGGAAGATGGAGACTCCTGTCTGAAACGCCATTTTCCTAACAAAAGGCAGAAATACAGAGCTTTTAAAGGGTGAGTTCTCATCTTCAGGCAACTGATATTCAACTATAGCTGATGATTCTGAAGACAATCCTGTGACCTCCACCCAAGACCTTTGTTTGCCAGGTCTGGCTGAGCCATCTCCTGTAGTACAGAGAACGAAAGGCTTAATCTGCTCCTCCCAACCACCAGCCTAAGGCAGGGATGCAGGTTTCAGTTCTCAAAAAGGAGTGAAAATATTTTAAAGAAACAGAAAATATTTTTGCCATTTTTTCACACTATTCCCTCTGTTACATATTCCCAACTGTCTATATTTCCCTTCCGTATCTACAGGATGAAGGGTGACTACTCTCTTACACTCTCTGTCATCCAGCCAAATACTCCAGGTAAAGTAACCCTGTCTGAAATGCCCTTATGCCTTTCTTAGTCTAGTTCTATTCCCCTTGATGCCATTCTCCCATCTCAACTTCACAAAATCCTTCCATACATCCTCAACCCCCAAGATCCAATACCACCACTTCCATGAAACCTTCTCCAGTTTCTGTTAGACATAAAGATGGAACCCTCCCTCTGTTCTTTCATGGAATATGTAACATCATTCCCTATTAGTACTGACAATATTTTTCCTAATGACACATCTAAATCTGGCACATCTTTCTCCCCTCTCTCATTTCCACAAATGATGCCATAAAATCCTTGAAGTTGAGGCTGTTTTGTTTTTATTATCTAGCTCACAGCATTGTACACAATCTCTTATATGTTGGTGCTCCAAAAATATCTGTTTAATTAAACTGAACCCTCATGAAAACAAGAAACCATGTTAAACTGTAGTACTAAATTACTAGGATGCCAATAATCACCAAGAGGGCCTAAATATTTGCCAATATCACCATATTCACTTGAACACCTCTTAACAGCCAGCATTATGTTTTATTCACTATGCCTCCACAACCCCAACAGTTCCCTAGTATATAGTAAAGCCAAAAAAAATTTGTTGAATGAATGAATATCAATGTAAAAATGATATGGTAAAGGTCTTAAAATAATTAGTTTTAACATTTAAGAAACTGTGATTTGAAATTATTTCAGGGCCTAGTATATCCATCTTGGTGCTACAGAATTAGCACTAAGTCAAAAGACCAAGTACTCATTGTGTGTTTAACACTAGATACACTAAGAACTATTAAGAAGAGAGGGAAAAGGTTAAGGTTAATCCTGCTCTTAAGAAAGATACAGCCTAATGGAAAGATAATATAACAAAATATAGACCATAAAGGAAAGGGGAGGAGGGATGCCACAAAGAAAATATACACATGAGGAGAGAAATCATTCAACCATAAAGAATGAATTGTGGAAACCCAAGGTGTATAACAAAGAAATAGAATGATCCTTATGATCCATCAGTATTTCTTAAAACTCTGACTTCAAAAAAATACTCAGATTAAAACTTAAAGCTTTAGTAATTATTAGAGCCAGGGTACAAAGTCTTTTTCTGGGCAATACAAAACAAGACATTAGGCCAGGCGATGTAGCTCATGACTATAATCCTAGCACTTTGGGAGGCCAAGGAGGAAGGACTGCTTGGGCCCAGGAGTTCAAGACCAGCCTGAGCGAGACCTCATCTCTTAAAAAAAATAGAAAAAATTAGCCAGGCATGATGGCCTGCGCCTGTAGTACCAGCTACTTGAGAGACTGAGGCAGGAGAATCACTTGAGCCCAAGAGTTTGAGGTTGCAGTGAGCTATGATGACACCACTGCACTCTAGCCCAGGCAACAGAGTAAGACCTTGTCTCGAAAAGAAAAGAAAAAAAAAAAAAAGAAAGAAAGAAAAGAAAAGAAAAACAAGACTATTACCACCAGGCAAAGTACCCAAAAAAAGGGCACTAATAGGATACTCTCTGACGGTTCCCTGTTGCTAGAGCAGGATAGTATACCATAAAAGAAGAAATTGACCAAATACACAGAAAGTATCAAATGTAGATAAAGTAACAATAAGTAGTGAAAAGAACAATGATTTGAATCAGAAAGACACGATGATAAGGTTTTGAATTCTGGCTCAGATACATCCTAGATATGTGACCTTGAGTACTTTCTTTAATTTCATTCAGTCTGTGTCTTCAAATGCAAATAAACCTTTTTACAACCTCTATACCCCACTGGGTTGCTGTGAAGACTAAAAGAGGAGAGGAGAGAACATACGTTAACTACTTAGCTCAGTACCTAGACACTAGTAGAAATGTATGACAATCTTAATTCCAAATTTAACATGCTTAAAAAAAAGAATTAAACCAACTTCCTCTAGCATCTATGCTTACCTACACTTGGATATCAGATAGTTTAGTCATTAAGTGGCACACCTTAGGTATCAAAGATAAAAACGATCTCAGAGGAAAGTTAGGACTTGGTGACCACGAAGTTGGAAATGGTTCAGTTCAGGAATTTCCATCTTTATTTGCTAAAGTACTCAGTAAAGCAGTGACTCCCAGGCTCCAGAATTTCATTGACCTGCAAAATTTCAGAAACTACCAGAGAACATCATAGCCTTGTCAACCTTGAGAACCACACACAGGAAATTTTTTTAAAAAACAGACTGTCATTACCAACATTTTCTAAAAAGACAATATAATATAAATAAGTAGAAAGTAAAAAAGTAAAAATGTCAGCATCAAATACAGCCCTTTAACTGAACAAAATTTAGCTTTATAAAAAACTTACTACATTAACTATTTATTTTTCATTATCTTAAGACCATTCAAAACTTTTACAGGGGATAGCAATTGAGAACCACTATTATATCTCAGCATTAACTATTTTTAAAGAACCTTCCACAACAGCACTTGGGAACAATTACTATAAAGAACTCAGAAAACAAACACAGAAAGTTTTTCCTTTCCAGGAACAAAAGAAAAACTGGTTCCAAAATCTCTTCAGGGCTAGGTGAGGAAACAAGCATTTTCCATAAATATTAACATGTTGGCTCTTTACAGACTCACCATTGTCAGACTTAAGGAATCAAAAAGTGAGGCAAAGGCTCCCTCTGCTGACAAGTTGAGAAAGAATTAAATCCTATCTAAAGGCAATTGACTTTTTAAAAATCTTCCCAATACTGATTCAATATTGCGTGGGCTTTTACTTTTCTCTATCAAAGACAGGCTTTCTTTTATACCTTAAAAAACTTGAATACAACTGCATCAAATATGAATGTGAAAGACATGTAAAATTAGGTAACACCCTTTGTATATTCCAATAAATCTTTCTAAACCAGCTTGCAAATTTCTTGGTTTCTACTCTATGCTCTAAAAGTCAACTGAGTTCCAATGTCATATAAAGAGAAAATTAAATAAAGAAGGCTAAAGAATTGAGGCAGATTTTAAGACGTTATGTGGAACAAAGGTAGCAATCTTGATAACCATGTCTCATAGAAGTCCAGTGAAATTAACAGAACCAAATTAAAGATGTCAAAATTAACAGTAATAACCATTTTTAAGTGCTGGCCGATACATTATTAGCACATCCAACCTTAGCAACTATTCGGTAACTTAGGAAGGTCAAAATCTATTGTCCTCATTCGACTGTGGAGAGAACAAAGGCTCAGAAAATTTCCATGATTTGTTAAAGGACACACAGCTGGTAAGTAGCAGGGCCAGAAATCAACACCATGTTTTCTTATCTCCAAGCTGTTTCTCCATCTGAATGCTATGTATGGAGTAGGTACCTAATGACATAATTGCTAAATTCCTTTCTGATTTCAAATTTAACATGGCCTATCATCACAAATGCACTTTGTATGTTCTTATAAGTAACATCAGATTTAAATACAAAATGTTAAATATTTCAATTTAGCAAACAAAACTTAATATAGATATTTGCTGAAGTCTTTATTAATTGTTGGCAAAGATAAATTAAATTAAATTATAAAATAAGTAGAGGAAGAGATAGCAGATAATACCCTGATTCTCTCACTAAAATTACTAAATAAAATATTTGCTCAAAGCAGCATTTTAAAGTATATCAATATACTGCCAAAAAAAAAGTAAATAAAATTCGGATGCCAAAAACTAAGTGGGAGCCTACAAAGGTAAACAGAGCCCCTGGGGCATTTTCCTAAACCAGATAACCTTAAGCTTCAGTTTTCATGGTCTCAAATGACATAGTAAAGGAGAAAAAACTTGGGGACCACCCTTTGTGTGAAATCTAATAGATCTTACATTGTCTTCATCCCACCAGAATAAAGCTAAGACCACAAAAAGCTCTACCCTTAATGTAAAAAGAACCTTAGAAATAGCAATCCTCCACAAGCCCAAAAGAAAGCAAAATAAAGTGCACGTCTCAAAACTTGGAACCAGATGAAGGGGGGAAAAATCTCTAAGAATTCATAAACCCCAAGCTGATTTTAACGTGGGTTTACAGACCAAATTCATTCTATAGGATATCCCATGAAACCTCAATCTGTGAGTATAGTATAAAGTGATCCTGGGTTAGAAGTACCACCAAACACCTGATAAGAGAATATTCAAATCTTTGAAGGAACACACCAATCATTCCCATGGATAAAAGTTTCAAAGAATATAACCTCACAGTCAGTCACAATATATAAGGAATTGAAGGCAATATAAACAAGAAATAGCAAAAAAAAAAAAAAAAAAAAAAAAAAGAGAGAGAGCAGAGTCAGAACTGCAAAGACTTCATGTACTGAAATTATTGATTGAAAATACAAAAGTACTACACTTTCTATGTTTAAAGAAATAAAAGCAGGTATTAAAAATATGATAAAAAGGCCTTATCAGTGACCAAATTTTTTAAAAGAACAAATAAAACTTTGAGAAATAAAAAGTATAATTAAGATAACAAAGTTAACAAAACTCCAAGAGTAGTTTTAATAAAAATTTGCCTAAGTAACAGTGATTTAGGAAACAAAAAAATAAATCTAAAGAAATAATGTTTTTCTTATTGCATAATAATACATCAGTAATGGAGATGGAGATAATACATCAATAATAGAGATGGAAAATATAGTATAAGTGAAGTTAAGAGACTTGAACAATAGCATAAGATGGTCTAACATATATCTAACTGGATTTTCATATGTAGATAACAGAGAAAATATAGAAAAGGTAATATTCAAAAAATTAGTGAGTAAGAATTAAGCAGAACTACTGGAAGACACCAATCCTAAAATCCGGTTTTACACCCAATAGATCCCAAGTAGGATAAATAAAAATAAATAAAAATAAATCCTCCCCTAGATGCCTGATAAGAAACTACAGGGCCTGGCATGGTGGCTCACGCCTGTAATGCAAGCACTTTGGGAGGCCAAGGCAAAAGGATCACTTGAGGCCAGGAGTTTAAGACCAGCCTGAGTAAGAGCAAGACCCCCCCCACCCCG
>VBSM01002217.1:19097008-19113006 GCA_008086735.1 Cheirogaleus medius
TCCCCTAGATCCAACTACAAATTTAATGTAACTATGGACAGAGGAACACATTTACAAGACACAATGGGGATGCAACTAACAAAATCCAGACTATGGGACATTAAAAGGATAAACAATTCAACATATTCAACAAATAAGTTACAGAGAAGATTCAGGAAATAGGGGGAAAGGGACAGAGGATAAAATGGGGAGAACCTACTTTTAACCTATTAATATATTTTTTTAAAAGCCAGTCAAACTTGATGTTATAACACAATATTTTGCCAGTGTACTCTCGAATTAAGCCTAAATGAGATATTTGCTATAAGAATGTATTTTTTAAAACTTGAACTTACTGGCTGGGAGCGGTGGCTCATGCCTGTAATTCTAGCACTCTGGGAGGCCAGGGTGGGAGGATCACTTGACTTCAGGAGTTTGAGACTAGCCTCAGCAAGAGTGAGACCCCATCTCTACTAAATATAGAAAGAAATTAGCCAGAGAACTAAAACTAGAGAGGAAAAAAAAAATTAGCCGGGCGTGGTGGCACACGCCTGTAGTCCCAGCTACTCAGGAGGCTGAGGCAGAAGGATCACTTAAGCCCAGAAGTTTGAGGTTGCTGTGAGCTAGACTGATGCCACAGCACTCTAGCCCAGGCAACAGAGAGAGACTCTTGTCTAAAAAAAAACCTTGAACTTACTGCTTTGAAATTATTCTTTGCAACTACTGTCATAAATGCAACAGAGAGATACAGAATAGTTAAAAATTCAGGCTAGAGAGTCAGATCCACCAGGTCCAAACCTCAGCTCTGTACTTAGTAGCTGTTTAAACCCAAGAAAGTAATTTTACTTTCATAAGCATCAGTGTCCTCATCTGTAAAATGAGGCTAATCGCACTGACTTGATAAGATTGTTTTTGTGATTAAATAAGATATATTAAATACATAAAGAATTTAGCATATATTCACTCATCAAATATATCCAATAAATGTAGCTTCTATTAGTATTATAAATAATAAATGTCTCATATTAGAATTTTAAAAATACAAATCTGACTAATCATAAAACTCCTACTGGAAAAGGAAATGCTACATTCACCACATTCAAACACACTAAGACCCATTTAAGGAAACATTTTCAGGTTCCACACAGACAGAAGGAATAAGTGCTAGAGATCTACTGGACAGCATGGTGACTATAGTTAATAGCATATCATATACTTGAAAATTGCAAAGACAATAGATTTTAAATGTTCTCACCACAAAAAAGTGATAAGTACGTGAGGTGATAGATATGTTAATAAGCTTGAATTAATCACTCCACAATGTACACATATATCAGTACTTTATGTTGTATACCATAAATATTTGTAATTTTTATTTGTCAATTTAAAAAAATAAATTAATGTTTTAAAGTATTGCTTTAAGTTGGAGTCTAAAGTCAGATCAGACAAGAGAGCTTAGCAGGGCCAGAAAATTATATAAACTTTGTTATTCTTTTTATGATTGATGGGAGCCATAAGGAATTTCACACAGGATGAAGACAAGATCAGATTTATGCACCAAGATTACTCTAAAGCAGCAGAATGGAGAATGGAAGGAGAAGAAACGGGGAGCTTAGGGAGCAAGATAAGAGGCATCAAGACCAGTAGTGAGGCTTTCAGTAATGCAGATGAGAAACAGAGAAGGCCCAAATTAAGACAATGATGGTAGAGATGGTGATGAAGGAGCTCATTCTTTCATTTTCTATCTCATTAGAATTCCCTGTTGGGAAACCTGCAGAACAGCATGGAAATCGGTCCCAATAACCTTTGCCCTTCAGCTCATGGAATAAACAAAATGTCACCCCACTTCATGCGTTATGCTAGCCTAGAAACTATCCCTCGACCTTTTGTCTTAAACCAACCACAAAATCAACTTGATGCCTTGGTTACAGAAGAGATTAAAAATGTAAAAGGCATAACCTCATATAATCTCTATCATTTCTATCAGTAGTCATATGCTTAAGTCTTTGACTTCATAGACAGTTTATACACACAAACACACTATGAAATTTTAAAGTTTCAATTTTCAGTAGAGTTCATGCTCCATAAACAAGAAGCCAAAAATATATTCAACTGCATCATATTGTCTGCTACTACTAATTACACATTGGCTTCTGTCAGTTTACAAAGACTCTCAGATTCACTGTGTATATATCACAATATTTTCCTTTTGGGATTAAAATTCCTATACTATATTTGGTCTTTAACTAAAAGTATTTCCTAGATAGATAAATAGATAGATAGGATTTTTAATTTCCATCATTTCCAGGTGGCTCAAATGTAAACATGATTCCCTTTTTTAAAAACTCTCCTTTTTAAAATGCAAAAGTGAATGCACTTTCCAGATTCAAACTTGCCATACCTCAATGAAGAACAGCAACTCTGGCAAGGTTTGTAGGGTTGTTAAAATTGTTTAAAGAGATTATAAGCAATTGACAATTCACTCTAGTATATGAACAATATAAAACCTTTATCTTCAGTTACATGAATTGCCTAAAGCAGCAGTCCCCAACCTTTTTGACATCAGGGACTGGTTTCACAGAAGACAATTTCTCCACAAATGGGGGGCGTGGGGTGGGGAGGGTGGGTTCAGGATGATTCAAGTACATCATTACTTTACATATGCAGGCAAACCTCTCTGCTAATGATAATCTGTATTTGCAGCCACTCCCTAGGACTAGCATCACCGCCTCATCTCCACCTCAGATCATTAAGCATTAGATTCTCCTAAGGAGTATGCAACCTAGATCCCTCACATGCGCAGTTTACAGTAAGGTTCCTGCTCCTATGAGAATCTAATGCCACCATTGATCTGACAGGAGGCAGAGCCTACACAGTGATGCCAGCGATGGGGAGCAGCTGTAAATAGAGATGAGCTCACTCACCTGTAGCTCACCTCCTGCTGTGTGGCCTGGTTACTAACAGGCCACGGACTAGTACCACAGCCCAGGAGTTGGGGACTGCAGGCCTAAAGCACTCTAGATTTATTCTAGAATTACAGTGCTCTACAATTTCTATCTAGCAACAAAGTGGGTAACTTAAAAACAAGGGAATTATATTAATCAAGGACATAACTTCCAATAGGAAAGCAGTTTCCCCTAATTTTTTTCTTTTCTTGTTAAAAAGAAATAACCAAAAGAAAAGAAATTTTAACTGTCTTTAAAATAAATACTTTTTACACAGTGTTCACAGTACTGGGTGATTTGAACTACATACAACATTTTTTAAAAATCAAAATATAATTAGCATATTCATTCATTCCAGACATTAACTACTTGCTGTATATCTGGAACGAGGCTATATACTAGAGATTAAAAACATAAATAAAATATGGCCCTTGATCTCAAGAAATAAATACTGATGTCAAGAAATACTAAAACAAATCATTATACCATAACTTAATACATGCAATAATTAAAGGTAAGGTATAAACAAATTCTGCAGGTATAAATAAGCAGAAACAACCAACACAGCAGGGCTTCAAAGAAAAAGTGACACCAGCAGTGCTGGACCTCAGAAGGGGCTCTGGTTGCAGTTGATAAGCCATCAGCTGGTTAAAGCAATCTGGGCAGGAGAAACTGCAGGTGAAAAAAGCACTTCTGAACTTCTAAGAGATGCTTTAGATTCTTCTCTTGCACTTTAGAAAAGGTGCATGGCTTTAATTTTGTAGTTGTAAAACAAATTTCTTAGTCTAAATCAAAACCATAAAATAAGATTTCTTTCCCCTTACCCTTAGCCAAGTGAAATTGTATAACTTGTATTTCAAAGGTGGGCTCAGAGTGTTTCATTTTATTATTGTTATTACTCCATGTAAATCTCAGAATTAAGAAGGACATCAGCATTTGCTTAATACTAATCAGTATAAGACTAAATGTAAATGAGTAAACATATGAATTGGATAATGTACAATAGGCAAATAATATATGCACCAAGAAATGTATCACACAGAACTCATTTCTTTACTAATAAAATCACAGTGTGTATAAACATGAGAGAGCTCAAAACTGCTTAAATCTAGCCTTTAGGTTTCTGGGCACAACTGTGTACAAAGCAGTTTTATATGTATAGAATCACCATAATGGTGAAGACTCAGTCTGACCACAACAGAACACAGCAGACATAAAAATAAATCCCAAGCACAGGTCAACTGGAAATGGCCTCAACAACATCCCCATCCCAGAAAGCTTCTCACATTTGGCAACATCACAGTCAAATAGTATCGGTGGCATCCGCTCTAATCATCTCTCAACATGGAAATATGCTCCTTTTTTTTCAACTATGCCTTGATACCTAACTCTCAAACTCTTCTCATCATTTCTCAGGAAGTTGTTGCTCCCAACTGTGAGGCACTGTAGATGGGAAAAATGTGCTCTGTACTTATCAGCTCTACACCCTGAAGGAAATTCTTTAAATCTTAGTTTCCTCATATGTAAAATAAACTATTAAAAGATAAAATACAAGACTCTTAGCAAATGCTGGCACAGAGTAAACACTCAATAAGTGCTACTGTGAGCCTTCAACTAATATAGTTGGTTACATGAGGTATGTGAATCACCAGCACAGTGCATGGCACAAGTCAGCATTTAACTCACACTGATTTCTTACACTGGCTTCTTTTCTTCCTTTGGGCTGGGACACTAGCATGTATTTATCTTGTAACTCTAACAGTGCCTAGCAAAGAGTATCATAAAAGAAGCCCATGACAAATCCTAACTAAAAGGCTTGTGTAACTACTTCTGAAAACTCATGCATCTCCCAATGCCATATGTGGCTCACAAGCTCTGGCTTGGCCAGTTCAGTTACCGCACACTATAAAAATAATACCCTGAATTTACAAAAATGGCTTTCTTACCAGGAGCTTAAGCCACTTCTAAATAACAGTTCATTACTGCCAATGACAGGATCAGGCAAATATACAACCATATTTTGATGGAAACCCAAGGCTAAGACTATGGACTTTCTACCAGTAAAGTGATGCAATAGCAAAGCAGGACTCAAACTCAGAAATTTTTGCCTAAAATTGAGAGTTATTTTCAACCTAGATTGTATTTCTGCAAAGCACAAAAGTACATTGATTCACATCAATTTTCCAAGTCTTCACTCAGTAAGTATGCAATCTATAAACAGTAGTAAGTAAACATTTATTAAAGAAACAATGTCAAATCTTCTAGTATGCTTTACCAGTGCATCCTTCTCTGTAATGTCTGAGGTTAATTCTAAACCGTTTAGGGAGGTTGGCTCTACATTAAGTATAATTATTTTTAAACCTACTACAAACAGAATAAATTAAAATTGTACACAAAATTAAATGTTTTCATCCTACGAGCTTTTTATAGTTCATTTCGTTTCCTTTGGCCATTTGCTTTTAATGTGCAACCAGTGAATAGTGGTTTTTTTATGTTTCACTTTTAAAAATGCAGTCTTCCAAAAGCTCAGCCAGATATGTCCATTTCAAAAAGCTTACTCCCAGCCAGTTGGCTTTGTCAGTGACATATGTGCAAAGTGAAAATGTAACCCAGAGTGATTTTCTGCAGGTCAGATGGAATCACTTAGTGTACTCAACGTGGTTTCCAGTCTATGCCTCAAGAGAAATGTCCTTCAGCTAGCAAGTGTTTCTTTTAAACATCAGACCAGCTACTGTTGTTTGAACATTAGTGTTATCTCGGCACGGTTAGAATATATATGCGTGCTGAGAACTATATGAACATTAGTCTGTGTCAAAATGTAATTGGAATATATTTGCATTATGAACATTGTATGGAGTCCATATAAAATTTAAGCAACTATCAGGTAGTGTTTAGGGGTCTAAAAATTTTTCATGCTAACTATTTCCTCTGTTTTCAATGTTTCTTTAAGCCCAAAACACCTCATAGATATAATAATGACCCATGTAAGCAGAAATGCTAAATATCCAAAAAGAAAAAGCATCTTTAGTGTTTAATTTTTTTAAATTTTAAAAATATTTAAAATTGCAAATTATCTTAAATTATGTCCTTCTCTATCAAATAACAAATGGCTACTAATATACAGCCTTTTTAGTAAAAAATCAAACAAATATATCAATATATAGGAAAATTTTAATTCATAAAAAGTGTCAAATTTCACCAAATACATTCTTTGTTTTTCCATGGGTTGCATTTTTAGTTGGTTAACTATTTCAAAAGAAAAACACAATCCCAATTTTACAACCAAACAGTGAATTTTTTAAAAAGGCAATTCGGCCCATCCAAGAGACCCTTTTCTTCATATCATATCAAGAGGCTAAACAAACACAAATATTTATTGCATCAAATAAAGTCAAAGTTCTCCCACAAACTATGACTATATGATAAAGCAAATCATACTAAACTTGTTGATCCTATAACTCAGCAGTCCCCAACCTTTTTGGCACCAGAGACCAGTTTCATGGAAGACAATTTTTCCACAGACCGGGGTTGGGGGATAGTTTCAGGATGATTCAAGCACATTACATTTATTGTGCAGTCAAACCTCTCTGCTAATGATAATCTCTATTTGCAGTCACTCCCCAATGCTAGCATCACCGCCTCAGCTCCACCTCAGATCATCAGGCAGTAGATTCTCATAAGGAGCCACAACCTAGATCCTTCGCATGCATAGTGTACAGTAAGGTCCACACTCCTATGAGAATCTAATGCCACCGCTGATCTCACAGGAGGCGGAGCTTATGTGGTGATTTGAGCAATGGGGAGCAGCTATAAATACAGACGGAAGCTTCACTTACTCACCCATCACTCACCTCCTGCTGTGCTGCCCAGTTCCTAACAGGCCACAGACTGGTAACAGGGGGTTAGGGACTGCAACTATAACTGATTTTCAAAAGATTTATTGCCTGATTGCCTTTAGACATCCCAAAGATTTGTTTTTTTAAAGATCAGGAATTCTTTTCACTATTAAAAGGCAATTCATTTTTACCCACCTGGTTACCTTAATTGGAATACAGTATCCATACTTTTCTTGTAAGAAAAAGAACTATTTTTCTTTGTATAGACACACTAATCTCTTTCCTTGGCAAACAGAAACTATAAAGTTCAGCTTAGTTTTTTTGCAAGAATAGAACTGACGCCTAGGTCTGGGATCCAAAAAATTGTATGTCAACCATCAGTAAAGAATTTCTGGTACTAATGAAAGAACCATTCTATTTTAATGGCAGTTTTTAGAAAGGGGCTATTCTTATTAAAAGCAGAAGTGTAGATGTCATTATACCAGCCCAAAGAACAGTATGTACATTATGACACTGTATATTTAATAGGAACACTGAAGGCCCAGTGGCCTGGTGTCAGAAGTATGTGCTGCCTTGTAAGGGATCAGAGTTCAAGGTCATTAAACAAAGCTTTTGATCCTCAAATGGGCAAGAATGAGGAAACTAATAACAATGAACTACAGATGGTAATAACACTTTCCCTGCTTAATGCAAGAATCAGCATTCGGATATCCCCTTTTATGTTAGTTTCCTAAAATACAACATTTGTAAGATAAAAGAAAATTCAAGAAAAGGAGACAGAGTGTAAACCTCAGAAAAAATATCTCATAGTCTCTATACATTTAATCTAATGATAAAATGGTTTTAGAGCTTCTCTTCTCATCTCAGCTTCTATAGTGTCTATTGGTGTACCATGTCAGCTCCAACAAATGTAATAGAAAAATTCAAATTCCTCTTACCAAACAGGGGAGTGGAACAGTGAAGCAAATTAGAAATCTTTAGGCCACTTATTTGAGAATAGGTATCTCCATTCATGTAGAAACATAAGAAGATGGATTGAGTAGGTAATAAATAAATTCTAAATTGTTTTCTGGTCATGAGAAGTTTCTATAGAAACAACTACAGCCTTTTCTTAATTCCCAAATGGCAAAAATTGATGTGAAAGCTGCAGAGCAGGTAATTAGCCAGTGATGGGCTCAAACCTACAGATGCAGCTTTGCTAGCATTACTGTACTTGAAATGGATACCCCAGATCCGTAAAGTAGTTTTATTCCCTCCTACACAGGGAGGAGGGAATACCATTTTGGAATACCTTAGAATTTGTACACACATAAGTAGATGAAATGGTAAAGGAAGACAATGTATTAGAGAGAAAAGGCTAGGGGATACCAAGAAATAAGAAAGTACAGCAAAAACTGAATTAGCAAATACATAATTTAAAATCTCTGTGTCAAAGTATCCACCATTAATGCAACTGCAAAGAAAACTGTCTTCCTAAATATCTGCATAATTATTTGGAGGGGAAAATAGTTTATCAAACTAATCAAAGAACAGAAATTTTATTTTGTAATTCTGACATTATTTTCACCTTAAGTTCATCCTATAATGAACAGTGGTTATGTACTCAATAATGTTTCTATTCTTTTCCTAAAATCTTAAGAGAGACTATCAGAGGTCCGAATAAATGTTAAAATTTGGGGTTTTTTTGATTCTTCCAAGTAAAGACAGTATAAATAGAACAAAATGAAAAAATATAAGCATGCTCTTATTTACGGACAGTCCACAAATACATAATTGATCATGAGGCCAGGAACCCACGTTCTCTTAGAGACAATTTATACTTGTTCTCAATTCAAAACAGACAGGAAAGTACTGACGTAAAGAACCATTTATCTAACTAACTACACCTTTGTAGAGAATTATCTTTATTTATGTAGTTGCTTCCACTTAGCAGATTTTAGAAGAACACAGAGAAAAATACAGTAGTCACCAGTTATCTGCTGTTTTACTATCTTTCTTTTTTATTTTATTGATGCATAATAGAAGTAGTTTCAGGGAACATGTGATAATTTAATATATTCTTATAATTTGTAAAGGTCAAATCAATATAATTGGGATATCCATCAACCTAAATATTTGTCTTTTCTTTATGCTAGAACCATTCAAATTCTTCTCTTCTAGCTATTTTGAAATATACAATAGATTATTATAAACTATAGTCATCCTACTGATCTAACACTAGGTCTACTATCAAACCACATATTTATACCCATTAATCAACTTCTCCTCATGCCCCCTCTGCTCTATCCTTCCCAGCCCCTGGTAACCACCAATATACACTCTATCTCCATGAGATCCACTTCTTAAGCTCCCACATGTAAGTGAGAACATGCAATCCTTCTGTGCTTGGCTTATTTCACTTAACATAACATAATATTATTAACATATTATTCACTTAACATAATAACCTCTAGTTCCATCTAAGTTGCTGCAAATGACAAGATTTCATTCTTTCTATGGCTGAATAATAGTCCAGTGTGTGTGTATGTGTGTACATATATACACATATGTACACACCACATTATCTTTATCCAATCATCCATCAATAGGCACTTAGGTTGATCTTATATTTTAGCTATTGTGAACAGCGCTGCAATATACATGGTGATGAGGATATATCTTTAATAAATTGGATTTCCTTTTCTTTGGATATATACCGTGTAGTAGAACTGCTGTATCACATGATAGTTCTCTTTTTAGTTTTTTGAGGAACCCCCATACAGTTTTCTTTTTTTTTTTTTTTTTTTTTTAGAGACGGGGTCTCGCTCTTGGTCAGGCTGGTTTCGAACTCCTGACCTTGAGCTATCCACCCGCCTCGGCCTCCCAGAGTGCTAGGATTACAGGCGTGAGCCACCGCGCCCGGCCTCCCCCATACAGTTTTCTGTAGTGGCTATACCAATTTACATCCCCACCAACAGTGTACAATGTATAATGGTTCCTTTCTCCACATCCTTGCCAGCATCCATTATTCCCTGTCTTTTTGATAAAAGGCATTATAACTGAAGTGAGATGATGTCTCATTGTGGTTCTGATTGCATTTCTCTGATGATTAGTGATGTTAAGCATCTTTTCCTATACCTGTTGATCACGTGTATGTCTTCTTTTGAGAAATGTCTATTCAGATCTTTTGTCCATTTTTTAATTGGATTTCTTTTGTTATTGAGTTATTTGAGCACCTTATATATTTCTGTTATTAATATCTTGTCAGATGGATAGTTTGCAAATATTTTCTCCCATTCTGTAGGTTATCTCTTCACTTTATTGTTTCCTTTGCTGTGCAGAAGCTTTTTTCTCTTGACATAATCTCACTTGTCTATTTTTGCTTTGGTTGCCTATGCTTTTGAGGTCTTACCCAAAAAATCTTTTCCCAGACCAATGTCCTGGTACCTTTCTCCAATGTTTTCTTCTAGTAGTTTCATAGTTTCAGGTCTCAGATTTAAGTCCTTACTCTAGTTTTATTTGATTTTTGTATAAGGTGAAAGATAGGGATTTAGTTTCATTCTTCTCCATATAGTCATCCAGTTTTCCCAGTACCATTTATTGAAAAGACTGTTCTTTCCCAGTTGTATATTCTTGGCATCTTTGTAGAAAACCAGTTGACTATAAATGTGTGCACTGATACCCGGGTTCCTTATTCTGTTCCATTGGTTTATATATTTGTTTTTATGCCAGTACCATGCTGACTTGGTTACTATAGCTTTGTAGTATATTTTGAAGTCAGGTAGTGGGATGCCTCCAGCTTTGTTCTTTTTGCTCAGGATTGCTTTACAAGCTAGCTACTCGGGTTGTTTTGTGATTTCCTATAAATTTTAAGACTTTTTTCTACTTCTGTGAAAAATAACATTGGTATTTTGATTGGTATTTTGTTAACATTGGTATTTTGTAAATTGCTTTGGGTAGTACTGTCATTTTAATTATAAGCCATGAGTATGGAATAGCTTTCCATTTCGGGGGGTCCTCTTCAATTTTTTTCCTCAGTGTTTCATAGTTTTCCTTATATAGATCTTTCACTCGTTTGGGTAAATTGATTCCTGGGTACTTTATATTATTAGTAGCTATTGTAAATAGGATTGCTTTCTTGATTTCTTCTTCAGATTGTTTGCTGTTGGCATATATAAATACTATAGATTTTTGTATGTTGATTTTATATCCTGCAACTTACTGAATTTATCAGTTCCAGTAGTTTTTTGATGAAGTCTTTAGGTTTCTAAATGTAAGACCATGTCATCTATGTCATCTGTGAACAAGGCTAATTTGACTGATTCCTTTCCAATTTGAATGCTTTTTGTTTGTTTGTTTTGCCTAATTACTCTGGCCAAGACTTCCAGTGTTATGTTTAATAAAAGTGGCAAAAGCTGGCATCCTTCAAGATCTCAGAGAAAATGTTTTCAATTTTTCCCTGTTCAGTACAATGTTTGCTATGGGTTTGTCAGATACAGCCTTTATTATTTTGAGG
Organism: Cheirogaleus medius; assembly: GCA_008086735.1. Classification (NCBI taxonomy): domain Eukaryota; kingdom Metazoa; phylum Chordata; class Mammalia; order Primates; family Cheirogaleidae; genus Cheirogaleus; species Cheirogaleus medius. The sequence continues at coordinate 19,108,264 of VBSM01002217.1, forward strand.
TATGTTCCTTCTACACCCAGTTTGCTGAGGGTTTTATCATAAAGGGATGTTAAATTTTACGGAATGCTTTTTCAACATTTATTGAAATGATCATATGGTTTTGTTCTTGGTTCTGTTAATGTGATGTATCACATTTACTGATTTGTGTATGTTGAACTAAATTTGCATCCCTGGGATGAATTCCACTTAATCATGGTGAATGATCTTTTTAATGTGTTGCTCAATATGGTTTGCTAGTATTTTCTTGTGGATTTTTGCAACTATGTTCATCAGCAATATTGTCCTACAGTTTTCTTTTTTGTTGTGTCTGGTTTTGGTATTAGGGTAATACTGCCCTCATAGATTTGGGTATGTTGTATTTCCATATCCATTTGTTTCAAGAAATTTTTTAATTTCCCTCATAATTTCTTCATTGACCCGTTTAGAAGCATGTTCCTTCATTTCCATGTGTTTGTGTATTCTTTTTGAAGTTCCTCTTATTATTGATTTCTATTAATAGTTGCACTCCATTATGATCATAAAAGATACTTGATATGATTCCTGCTTTTTGACTTTGTTCAGACTTGCTTTGTGGCCTAAGATATGGTCTATTCTGGGGAATGTTCCATGTGCTGATGAAAAGAATGTGCATTTGGCAGCAGTTGGATGAAATGTTCTGTAAATATCATTTAAGTCTATTTAGTCTAGTGTGTAGTTTAAATCTGATATTTCTTTGTTGATTTTCTGTCTGGATGATCTGTCCATCACTGAGAGTAGGGTGTTGAAGTCCCCTAATATTTTTGTATTGAAGTCTATCTCTCCCTTTAGATATATTAATGTTTGCTTTATATACTTGAGAGCTCCAGTGTTGGATGCATAGATATTTATAATTGTTATATTCACTTGCTGAATTGACCCCTTTAGCATGATATAGTGACCTTCTTTCTCTCCTTTTATAGTCTTTGATTTGTAGTCTAGTTTACCTGACATAAGTATAGCCACTCCTGCTCTTTTGTGGTTTCCAGTTGCATAGAATATCTTCTTCCATGCTTTCACTTTCAGTCTACAAGTGTCTTCATAGGTGTAATGAGTTTCTTGTAAGCAGCATATAGTTGAGTACCGACTTTTTATCCATTTTTAGCCACTTTTTAGCCACTCTAAGACTTTTAATTGGAAAACTGAATCCATTTACATTCAGTGTTATTATTGATAAGTAAGGAAATTACTATTGCCATTCTCTTACTTGTTTTCTGGTTGTTTTGTAAATCCTCTCTTCCTATATTACTGTTTGCCTTTGTAGTTAAGTGATTTTCTCTGGTAGTATGTTTTAATTCATTGCTTTTTGTTTTCAGTGAATCTATTATAGGTTTTTGCATTGTGGTTACCATGAGATTTATAAAAAAACATCTTATAGATATAACAATTTATTTTAAAGAAATGACAACTTATCTTAGATCATAAAGAAAAGAACAGAAACAAAGAAAAAATGAAGAAACAAATTCTATCTTTTAACTCCATCCCTCCCCCCACATTTTGATTTTATGTTGTCTCAATTTACATATTTTTATATTGCCTATCTCTTAATATGTTCTTATAGCTTTTTCTTTTGATAGACTTGTCACACTAGACATATGAGTAGTGTGGGCACCACAAATTACAGTATTAGAGTATTCTGGGTCTGTCTGTGTACTTAATTTTACCAGTGGGTCTTATACCTTCAAGTGTTTTCTTTTTGCATATTAGTGTTTTCTTCTTTCAGACTGAAGAACTCCCTTTAGCATTTCTTTTAAGACAGGACTGGTGGTGGTGAAATCTCTCAGCTTTTGTTTGCCTGGGAAAGACTTTTTCTCTCCTTGATACCTGAATGATACCTTTACTGGATAAAGTATTCTCAAATGGCAGGGGTTTTTTTTCTTTCAGCATTTTGAAAATGTCATCCCACTCCCATCTGGCCTGTAAGCTTTCCATTTAGAAGTCTGTTGCCAGACAAATTAGAGCTCCTTTATGTGTTATTTGCTTCTTTTCTCTTACTGCTTTTAGGTTCCTCTCTTTCTCCTTGATGTTTGAGAGTTTGACTATTATATGCCTTGGGGTTGCATGGGATTGAATCTCTTTGGTATTCTCTGACTCTCCTGTACCTGGATATTTATCTCTTTTTCAAGTTTTGTAAAGTATTCTGTTATTATTTCTTTCAATAAGTTTTCTACCCCTTGCTCTTGATCAATTCCTTCTTGAACACCAATAATTCTCAGATTTGATCTTTTGAGGTAATTTTATATATCTTGTAGGAGATCCTCATTCCTTTTCATTATTTTTTCTTTTTTCTCCTCTGTGTATTTTCAAATAACCTGTATTCAAGCTCACTGAGTCTTTCCTCTGCTTGATCCAGTCTGCTATTGCGATCTTCTGATAAATTTTTCAGTTCAGCAAATGTATTTCTCAGTTTCAAGATTTCTATTTGATTTTTTTATTATTATTTCAATCTCTTTGTTAAATTTCTCTGATAAATTTCTGAATTCCTTTTCTTATTATCTTGGAGATCATTGAGTTTCCTTAAAACTATTATTTTGAAGTATTAGTCAGATAATTCACATAGCATGTTCTCTTTAGATTCAGTCACCGGCCCCTTATATTGTTCATTTTAGGAGGTCATGGTTCCCTGTTTGCTGTTTCTTATGAGTATACATCTATGTTTTTGCATGAAATGATTAGTTATTTATTCCACTCTTCTCTATCTGGCTTGTTTTGGTTTTTATTGGATATGATTTTTGGTTTTGTTTTTTTCTTTTTGAGACAGAGTCTTGCTCTGTTGCCCCGGCTAGAGTGCCATGGCATCAGCCCAGCTCACAGCAACCTCAAACTCCTGGGCTCAAGTGATCTTTCTGCCTCAGCCTCCCGAGTAGCTGGGACTACAGGCATGCACCACCATGCCCAGCTAATTTTTTCTATATAGATTTTTAGTTGTCCAGCTAATTTCTTTCTATTTTTAGTAGAGATGGGGCCTTGCTCTTGCTCAGGCTGGTCTTGAACTCCTAACCTCAAGCAATCCTCCCACCTCAGACTCCCAGAGTGCTAGGATTACAGGCGTGAGCCACCATGCCCAGCCTTTTTATTGGATATGTTTGCTTAGAGATTCTTTATAATTTCCCTGTTCATTTTCTTTCCATTTTTTCCCCCACTAGGTCAACTCCTTTTTGCCATTAAATGACACCTTAAATTCACCTTTGCCTTTGTTCTAGTATGCAATCAGAGTGCTGCCTATCCCAAATGGAGGAGGTCCCAAAGATGATATCCCAGAAGTATGAGAAGGCTGGTTAGGGGTTCATTTCCACAGAACCTATGGGGCAAACCTCCTACAGTGTGGTGCTGCTGAATGGCTACTCTAATTTAGCATCTCTTTTGGCAAAATTACACAGCAGAGTTTTCAGGGCTGGGGTTGGTAGTCCTGCCTCCTCCTTTTGTCTCTGGCTGTCTTAAGGGATTTTTCTCACTTCAGGCACTCCTGATGATTACCAAGGGTTTAGACAGGGACAGTTCTCCTGCTAGGAAATCCAAGATGATGGGGAAGCTGGTTGTCCCCTCAACCTCACTTTCTCAGTGCAGAAACTGTGAGTTGTGGGAAAATTTTCTGCACAAATGATGCTGGGAAGATTGGGAGGAGAGGCACTGCAGATCTGGAAGTCCAATTCTCTTATTGTTTTCTCAGAGTTTTTTCACTCTTCTGTGAGCTTAGGAACCATCTCATCCTCCTATTTGAGTTCTGGAATATTGCTGGCTATAATCTTGGCACTGTATATTTGGTTTTGGTTTTCTGTTGAGAAGGAATGAAACCAGCTTGCTTCTACACCAACATTTTTAACCAGAAGTCTCTGTAGATTCACTTTCTGTGATTTTAGTTACCTGCAGTCAAATGCAGGCCAAAAATATTAAATGGAAAGTTTAGAAATAAACAATTCATAAATTTTAAATTGTGTGCTATTCTGAGTAGCATGATAAAATCTCATGCTGTTCCACCCCTTCCCACCTGGGACATGAATCATCCTTTTGTCCAATGTATCCACATTGTAGACACTATCTGCCCATTAGTCACTTAGAAGCCATCTTTGTTATCAGATCAACTTTTATAGTATTACAGTGCTATCTACAGCCTGGAACAAAGCTACAGCCCGGACCAGGTCAGATACAGCCAGAGGCAGAGGCCTCGGTATTTGCACTATTACAGCCCACCTGTAATCTACTTGTAACATGAGCAGGAAATAAACATTTGTTTTACATTCACTGAGGTTTGTGATTTGTTTAAATGAACATTCTTGCACGTGTCCCCTTGTACACATGTGCAAGAGTACCTCAGGATGGAATTACTGGGTCGTCAAATATGGGAAAGTTCAACTATTCAATATGGTGCCAAACTGTTTTCCAAAGTGGCTGTACCATTTGATACAAAGAGAGGGTATATGAAATCCTGTTAAGCCACTTCCTCTCCATTACTTCTTTTGTTATTTTTTTTTTATAATACTGTATTTTTACTGTAATCCATTATCTCTTATCAGGCTTAAGTTTTGCCTATATGAATAGTATCTCATTATGGTCTTGATTTGTATTCCCCTGATTACTAAGGAGCCTGAATACCTCTTCATGTGGTTATTGATCATATATATTTCTACAGAGAAATGTCTGTTCATGGCTTTTGCCCATTTTCTATGGTTGTTTGTGCTTTTCTTATTGATTTCTAGCAACTCCTTATATAATTTTTTTTTTTTTTTT
>VBSM01002217.1:19113106-19147794 GCA_008086735.1 Cheirogaleus medius
AAAAAAAAAAAAAATCACAAGTTACCAATAGGGAGAAATATGAGAAATAAGGTGGTAGTGGCAGAGGTAAAGGGGAGGAAAAGGTTTTCCTCAGCCCTCTTAGGGTCCCTGGCTAGGTCTGAAAGGAAAACTGACAAAGACAGATTAACTAGTGAAAAGCATTTTTTTAATATAAGTTTTATGTGACATGAGAGCCTTCATTAAAGAAATGAAAACAGCCAGGCACAGTGGCTCATGCCTGTAATCCTAGCACTCTGGGAGGCCAAGGTGGGAGGATTGCTTGAGCTCAGGAGTTTGAGACCAGCCTGAGCAAGAGCGAAACCCTGTCTCTACTAAAAATAGAAAAATTGTCCAGGTGTGGTGGCACACACCTGTAGTCCCAGCTACTCAGGAGGCTGAGGCAGGAGGATCACTTGAGCCCAGGAGTTTGAGATTGCAGTGAGTTATCATGATGCAATGCACCTAGCCAGGGCAATAGAATAAGACTCTGTCTCCAAAAATAAAAACAGAAATTGGACTTTTCCTATTTTAGAGTGCTAAGATCCCAAAGCATAATATAATCAATGTCACGTACTCTCACGTTCTAAAGCAAGGTCATACCATCTGTGCAAGACTGGAAATAAGTGGTCCAAAACTGGTTTTTCCTTTGTTAACCCATTACTTACCTCTAGGTCTCTAAGATGAGGCTAAGAATTCATCCATTAGCTATTAAAGTAAAAGAATGTCCTTGGAGAGCATTGGTAGTGTGTTGAGTAGTTCCCCTTCCTTCTACATAGATGGTAATACTTTTCTTTCCAAACGTCCTGAACTCACAGAGTACAAACACGAAACAATTTTATTCTTTCTCATCATTGCCCCTTTAAATCTGCTCTGTGTAATCAGTCTTCCCTGCTCCTGTTTAAAATATAAGGAGATCTTACAGCTTTTCTATTTCCTCTCAGCAAATCATGAACAATCTTGTTTTCCGGGTATTTAACAACAGGCAGCACAAGCCTGTGATCCCCACCAGGAGAAGGGAAATTCATGAGGTAAGCCCCACCACTGCCCAAGCTCTATCAAGAGACAATTTCCAACTGCAGCACAGCAAAGTGTATTTCAAGAAGAGTACAGTAGCCCACCCCACTAAGCTGAGGAAGCAGAAAGGAGAGCTGGACACAGCTGAGAACCTGAAATCTGTGGGACAGAGCAACAGAAGGAAGCCATGCAGTAGAAAGAGCAGAAGACTTTGAGACCCTGACTGAGTGTTGAGCAGAGCACACACATGGTGAGGCTGTGCAAAGTTTATCAGAGAATGGCTACTACAGGGCTGAGAATGGAACAGACACCAGAAGTCAAGCAGCACTGGGCAATGTTAAAGGTCTGGCCCAGCTAGAGTGGAGAGACCTCATTAACACCTTGTAAACACCCTGGAGAAAGGCTGTTCCCTTGAGTATGGCTCATGCTCCAGAGTAAGGCCTGCTCTACACTCATTTCACAAAGCCTAAGACTAAGCCCTGACAAGATCCACAAGGAAGAGAAAGAGTCAGGGGGTTGAGACACCCCAAGTCAGAAGGGTTTAGGAAATACAGTTGTCCCTCAGTAGCCACAGAAGATTGGTTTTGCGAATGCTCAAGTCCTTTATATAAAATGGTGTCTTTGCATTTATAACCTATGCACATCTTCTCATACATTTTAAATTATCTCTAGATTATTTCTTATACCTAATACGATGTAAGCAGTTGTTACATTATATTTTTTATTTGCATTATTTTTTATTCTTATATTGTTTTATGGGTTTTTTTTTTTTAATATTTTCAATCTGCAGTTGGTTGAATCTGCTGATGCAGAACTCACAGATGTGGCAGGACCCATTGTGCCCTGGACTTTCCACAGACCTGCCTTAGGAGAACATAAAATCAAGGCACCAAAAGTTCATGACCAGCCAGTAATTGAACTTGCTATTTTCAGTCTTTTATTTTAGCTTTTCTGCTGGGTAGATAGAGGTATTTCTTTGTGGTTTTAATTTGAATTTCCCTGAAGCTTAATAATGCCAAGCAGCTTTTCATGTCCTTATTGGGCCATTTGTATATCTTCTTTTGTGATATGTCTCCACAAATGTGGGTTGTTTGTCTTATTATTGAATTATAAGAGCTCATCATATGCATTATGAACATTTTCTCCAAGTCTGAGAATTGCCTTTTCATTTTCTTAACAGTTGTCTTTTGAAGACCATGAATTAATAAGTGAATTTAGCAAGGTCATGGAATATAAGGTAATTACACAAAAATCAATTGTGTTTTCATATACCAGAAACAAACAATTGGGAAATGAAAATTTTACAAAATGTTGCTTACAAGAGCATCAAAAACATAAAAATCATTAGGAATAAATCTAGCAAAGGATGTGTGAAACTTCCTTTTCATTTTGCTAATTTCTTTCTTTTTCTTTTATACTTAGTACTTTGTATTCCCAAGAAATCTTTGCCTACCCCTAAGTCATAAAGATTTTCTCCTGTTTTTCTTCTATAAGCTTTATAGTTTAGCTTTTACATTGAGGTCTATGATCCATCTCATGCTAATTTTTGTGTATCATATGAGGTAGAGGGGGAGGTTCATTTGTTTCCAAATGGATATATAATTGTTTCACATTTGTTGATAAGGCTGTCAATTGCACTCTTAATTACTTCAGTATTTTTGTTGTAAGTCATTTCACAATATATAGGCAGACCTATTTCTGAACTCTCTATTCTGGTCTATTAACTCTACAGCATATTATTAGTTTGCAAATACCACACTACCTTCACATGCATAGCTTTAGTCAAACTCAAAATTAGTACAGTATTTCAAATTTTCTTCATTTTCAAAATTGTTTTGGCTATTTGAGGTCCTTTAATTTTTTATATAATTTTTAAATCAGCTTGTCAATTTCTATGAAAAATAATTCTGGAATTTGATTGGAAATGCAATTTAATCTACAAAGCAATTTAAGGAGAATAGACAATTCTGAATTTTCCAATCCAGATTCATGGTATATCTCTCCATTTCTTTTTATCTTCTTTAATTTCTCTCAACCATGTTTTGTACTTTTCAGTGAGGAAGTTTTACAAAGATTTCCTTTATTACTGGAATTCTGTAAGCTCCATTTTGACTCATAGGTCATGCAGCATTTGGCATTCTCAGAGATTAAGAAACCCTAGAAGGTTGAGATCAGCCTGGGCAAGAACGAGACCCCGTCTCTACTAAAAATAGAAAAAAATTAGCCGATCGACTAAACATAGAAACAAAGAATTAGCCAGGCATGGTGGCTTGTACTTGTAATCCCAGCTACTCAGGAGGATCGCTTGAGCCCAGGAGTTTGCGGTTGCTGTGAGCTAGGCTGATGCCACGGCACTCACTCTAGCCAGGGCAACAAAGAAGGAAAGGAAAGGAAAGGAAAAAGGAAAAGAAAAGAAAAAGAAAGGAAGGGAAAAAGGAAAAGAAAGGAAAGGAAGCTTCCACCAAGGAATACAGCCACAGTTCTACCGAATTTGAAGCAGAGACTTCCCCAGCTGAAATTCCACTGCATAGGAGTGATAGGCAGAAAAGGAAATTGATGTACTGAAGAATGGTTGATCCCTACTACTAAGGGGAAACAGAGTGGCCACATTACAACAGGAATAGGTAAGCTATGTCACCCTAGTCCTACTAATCAGCAACTCAATAAACACAGGCCCACTAAGGACTTAGATTTTTTGAATATGAAGGTAAAGGAAAAGGTGAAGGTAAAGAATCTTGACTAGCCAATGTACTGGAAAAACTAAGGGGAACATGAAATGGGTGGTGAAGAGAGGAAGTTATGATTATCAACATCAGCCTCTTGACCAGCTACAATGGTGGAGATTATTACAGCTAAGCATATTTTATATTAGTCAATTATTTCTCTCCATATACCCCTTTTCCACTCTTGTATGACGGGCAGTAGTGATGGCTACACACAATTTTGGTTTCAAGTGGGAATATGACTGAAATAGCACCCTGTAACAATAAGATAACTGATAAGACTTTGTGTCTCCCATGTTTAGAGGTGAGAGGTTTTCATCTAAATGAAGGGTAAGAGGAGGGACATTTCTCCATGGCCCCAATTCTAATAAGCCCTCAAAATACAATTTCCTCCCCCGTCCCTTTGCCTTGGAAGTGGTAACAGCTGCTACTGCTGATAATCTTTGCATGCTTCACTATTTGTTCCCTTAACCCTGCCTACACTTCTATCAGTGATCCCTTTGCTAAAATCTCTTTAAATTATCCAAGATAAATTCTATTTCCTTCTGGGACACTGACTGATACAAATATACATGTGGAAATTAGAAAAGTAGTGTTGCAATACAGTCAAAATAAATAAATAAATAAGAATGGTTAATTTCTAATACTTGTTACATGAAACCTACAGAGCAGCACTTCTCCTTGCATAATCTGCTAAACTCCTGTGGTTCTGCTATAAGAATTACCTGGGATACATAAAAATGCATAGTTCTGGGCTCACCCTAAACTCCCCAAATCTGAATTTCTGAAAGTGAGGCTCTAGAAACAACACTTTTAGTAAGCCCTCCCAGAAAAGTCTTTGCACACTAAGGTTTAAGAACCATTGCTCTAGAGCAGTGGTTCTCAAAGTATGTTTCCTCAGACCAACAGTACTTGTTATAAATGCTAATCCTTGGGCCGCACCCCAGTCCTACTGAATCAGAAACTCTGAAAATGAGGCCCAGCAATCTGTGTTTCAATAAGTCCTCCAAGTGATTCTAGTGGACACTAAAGTTTTAGAACCACTATTCTAGTGTTTTGTCTCTATAGCAAACATAGTTTTGTCAGCCAGCATCTATTCCCAAATTCTAGATGATTCAAATAAGACTAACTACCTTAACAACCCCCACCACCTCCCAAAGAGCTGAGGACTTAACCAAGACCTGGCCCATAGAGTATACCATCCTCTGACATTAGCGATGGGCTCAAGAATGAGCATACAATCCAAGCTGGGCCACTCAGAGTCTTTGACAAGTCCTTCCTGGTCAGAGTTATTAGGGGAAACTCTTGTTTTCCATTGGGTTTGCTAAGCTGGAGGCTGACAACGCGTACAAGAAACGAAGTACAGGACTGAGTTATTTACAAACATTATCTCAGACACTGACTCTTTGTCCAAGTAGGTTAAGTTTTGGATGATAGTGGGGGAGCCATGTGAAAATGGCTTATATGCTGCTACAAAATAGAACCAGGCTTCCTAACTGGGAATAGAAAATTGGAATCTGACATTATTAAGATCTCTAACAAACACTGGTTAAAATGCTCTTATAGAAGTTTGTGGATAAGCACAGTTTTCATCTCCTCCCCCTCCACAAAAAATATTATTAATAGAATGATAATAACCCTAGTATCTGCCAAAATTAACAATGCCCCCATTTTCTGAGCAAAACCAATCCTATTGATAGCAATGAAAATGAAATAGTAGGAAACTAAGAGACAGAGCCCTGTCAAACGTTGGCACTTTCCTTATATTTCCAATTAATTATTATGTCAAATTCTCAGATATTATTCACCCTCATGCCAACCACGTGCCTGAAGGTGGGATTACTCAACTGTCTGAACATTCACAAGGTCCCAGAGGTGAAATAACTCACTCAACTATGGGGGAAGACAACTGAGCTTTTTGTCCAGGACTTACAGCCAAACTTCTTTAATCATGACCTGGCAACTATTCTGACACCGTTTATTATTTCACTCAGGACAGAAATTAAGAGCCTGTGGAGAATCCAATCACATATTCTTTTACCTGACTGATGACTGTAAGAATAAGTTTCTGCCCAATATTTTATAGAAACATTATATTAAAAGAGCAGACACAATTTCCTATTTGGTAAATCAGGACGGTAAATGAAAGACTTCATGTCCTCTTCTCTTAAAAAACTGCTCCAAAACAACAAAGAGAAACAAACATGAACTCCTTCAAAGAAATCAGAAGACCAATGGTAAGCCTAATCACAATCTATAAAGAAGAAAAGTGAACAGAAAAAGGTAAATAACACTCAAGAGCAAAGCAAGGTCAACTCTAAATGGCTAGAGAGGAATTTATTGATTCACCCTATAGAATTCTGAAAAGGCTCAGGAAGTAAAAGTACCAGGTACCACAGAAAGTGGGCTGAGGTGTAATCTAAAACCAGAGGAGCTATTTAAAAGTCTATGGAAGTAACAGATACCCAAGAACCTCCCTCCAGAGCAAACAGAAAGGATAGCCTCTTAAAGAGGTGAACTAAACCAGGAAATCCAGATTAGGGGCCCACCAGGCATAGAAGAGCATGGGAGTGGGGCAGACACCTGAAAATTCATGAAGAAAAAGTCTTCAACCTTGGCCAGGCGTGGTGGCTCACACCTATAATCCTAGCACTCTGAGAGGCTGAGGCAGGAGGATCGCTTGAAGTCAGGAGTTCGAGACCAGCCTGAGCAAGTGCGAGGCCCCGTCTCTACTAAAAATAGAAAGAAATTAGCCAGACAACTAAAAATATATTAGCTGGGCATGGTGGCACATGCCTGTAGTCCCAGTTACTCAGGAGGCTGAGGCAGAAGGATTGCTTGAGCCCAGGAGTTTGAGGTTGCTGTGAGCTAGGCTGATGCCATGGCACTCTAGCCCGGGCAACAGAGTGAAATCTGTCTCCAAAAATAAAAAAAGTAAGAAAAAGTCTTCATGCTGGATAGTCAACCCAACAACTCCCCTCCCCGCTCACCTCCAGAATACATGCAGCTATGCTCACACTCCCCAGACAGGAGTGAAAGAAACCCCTAGAGGAAGAAAACCACCTCAAGACATACAACTACTCATATTTGCATCCCTAATAAAACAGCCAAGTATCCACCAAACTGTCCTAAAGTGAAGCCTACCAGTTGACAAGCCTTGGCCCATGGCCACAGGGACACACAGCTTACAGTCAGCCTTTATTGTATGACTATCAAATATAAATTGATAACCAATAAGCACATGAAAAGATGATCGACAACATTAGCCATCAGTCAAATCAAAACTGCTAGATACCACCACACATCCACTATTATTGTTATTATCAGAAAGGTAAACAATAACAAATGTTGGCAATGGTGCTAAAAACCTCATTCTTGTGTGGAACCCTCATGCGTTGCTGATAGTAATGTAAACTGGTGCAGCAACTTTGGGAAACAGTATGGCAGTTCCTCAAAAGGTTAAACACAGCATTACCATATGACCCAGCTACTCCACCTAGGAATACACCAAAGAGAAATAGTTTTATGTACAAACAAAAACTTGTATATGAATGCTCATAACAGCATTATTCACAGTAGCCAAAAAGTGAAACAACCTAAATGTCCATCAACTGATGAACAGATAAATAAAATGTGGTCCATCCATATACTATTCTGCAATAAAAAGGAATGAAGTTCCAAAACATACTACAACATGGGTAAAACTTGAAAACATTAAGCTAAGTGAAAGAAGCCCATCACGAAATATCTCATACTGTATGATTCCATTTATGTGAAATATCCAGAACATGTAAATCTATAGAGACAAAAAGTAGATTAGTAGTTGCCTAGGACTGGAGAGCTTAGGGAGAAATGAGGAGTGACTATTAATGGGTACAGAGTTTATTTTGGGGTGGTGAAAATGTTCTGAGATTGATGTGATGGTGGCTGCACAACTCTGTGAGTATACTAAAAACCACTGAACTGTATACTTTAAGTAGGTGAATTGTAATGGTATGTGACTTATATGTCAATAAAGTTGTTTTTGAAAGAAAGAAACAGAGACAGACAGCAAGAAAGACAGCAAGACAGCCAGCCAAGGATAGCCAGATAGCCAACTCCTCTCTACTTTGCTTCCTACTTCCCACTTGTCACACATTTATTGCCCCCATCCTCAAAACAAAAAAGAAAACAACGGAGGAAGAGGGTCTTCATTTTTAAAAAATATTGACCTGTCTCGGAAGAACTATAGTGATATACTAACCCCTGTGAATACACAGCCCTCATTATTCTGACAGTTGGAGGGCCCTAATTCAAGCTAGTTCCCTACCCACTCACTTTATACAGCCAGGCCAGCCGGTTACAAGTCCAACTCACGTTCAGAGTGCTCAAATTTTCAATTCATCCTCAAATAAAAATTAACAACCATAAATTTGAGGAAAGTCTGCAAGAAGAAAAGCCCAAGAAAAACAAAAGAACAAAACAAAAATTACTCCAGAACAAAATGAGATAATTAAAAAGTAGAAAATGGTTGGCAGTGGGCAGAATCCCTTGCCTCCAGGATGACAGGAAGGTCTCCAAGAACAAAAAGGAATTGACATATTTGATAGTATAACTGAAAGCCTGAAAAACCTTGAAGAATTATAAAGCAATGTAAAGAAATATGTGTGTTTTAAAAATCCACTAAGACCATTTTCCTTTGAGTAGCATAGAACATTGGACTCAAAAGGACACTGGACTCTTGATCCTGGTACTCTACACTGAATAATATTTATATCACCCAAAGTATGGGTTAACTTTTAGAACCATGAGAAGTCATAGAAGATTTGGTTATAATTACGACTAATATGTAAATATTATTAATCTTGACAATGTAAGAATAAAGGTGGAGCTGACAAAAGTTGATAGACTTAAGGTGAGGAGAAATAACAGTAAAGATAAGATGGCCAATGGCCTAATTTTATAAAATGTGGAATGAAGGGACTAAAAGTTGATGAAACAATAAACAGAAGTTTAAGTATCCTATTTGAAGGTACAAAGATGATTAGCAACAGAAATGAAAATGGTGATATAATTGGAAGAAGGACAAGAGAAAGGAAGTATCAATAATAAAAACCTTTATCACTATAGTACAATAGGTGACAAAATCTAAATAGGATGAATCCAAAAACAGTAGTGTAATCAAATTATTTAGAGCTAATGAGTTAACCATCAGAAAAAATAAAGGCCACAATTAATCATATTGGAGAGCAGAGGGGAGAGTGGGGAGAATGATGCCTTTATGAGCTTATCTGTACTATTTAACGTTTTACCTTTACCAAATTAACTGCACATAGTTAAAAGTTATTTTTAAATGTTCTGGGCTCTTGTGGGGTTTAAAGTAAATTGTTTATTTTTAAAGGTATAACAATATACTGTATTTTGCTAATATACTTCTAACATCCCTCCCCTTCTAAGATCTCATCTCCTAGGAACTTCATCCTTAATTTTCTAACAGCCCTGCTTTGAACTGTACCATATTAAAAGGGTGTCTTTAAATTCTCCCACCTTCATTTAAAATCATACATAAATGTGTAGAATGTAAAATTTTGAAGTGGGAGAAGGAAGAGAGGAGAGTGAGTAGGTATAATATGAAGAAGAAAACAAAATTGCTGAAAAACCAAAAAGTAGAGGACTGACTTCTACATTTCTAGCTTGATTCAATAGCTGTGTGATAAACACAAAGAGCTCAACTATTCTATAATAAGCCCTATATAAATCCTAAAACTCCACCATGATATATTAGCCTTTAAAAGCCAGGAAAACATAGCTATTGCCAGTTAATCTCGAAAGTAGGGGAAATTTACAGGAAATATGTTTCAGGCACATTAGTGTCCCTAATTTTAGTGTCCTCATTAACTGAGTAACCCATTAGGCCCAATGCCTACTAACATATATCGTCTGTCAAGCTTACATTTATTCCAATATAATTAATACACATTGATTTCCCAACAGATAATCTATTCTGCATATTGACATCAAAACAATATGGTTTTCAGGAAGTTAGGCAAGAGAAGCAAAGAAAGAATAACGGATGAATGATGGAGCCAATTTCCCAAGTTTCAAAAGAATTTGTCACCATCTTTCAAAAAGAAAAGAACCATTGATTGGGTTCCCAAATTATATTATGTGTTGATCAATTCAAGAATAGCCTAATGCTGCTGAGAAAACCACAGAATAACAGAATTTTGAATAATCTTTCATTGAAAGGCAAAAGTTAAACATCATATTCCTTAAGAGAACTAGCAACAGTAGACATGTTAATAGTGTTAGGCACTGTTCCTAACATATCAGGACCCACATTAAAACCACTGCTAAAGTCTAGAAATGGTCATAACAAATCTTTCAACCTTATAGCATAAAAGTCAGTTGATAATTTCTTTGTCTAACACCTAATAAAATTCATTCTTCCAAAATTGTGGAAAAGCTAGGCACAGTCCTCCCTTATTATAAAGTTTCCTGTTACAAGGTTGCATGGTTTACACATATGTTATACTTTATTATTGAGAAAAAAAAGTCCTCTTTATAACACCCTCTTTGTTGTAATACTCAACATACTTTGTCCCCAGGCTAGATATATAATGAAAGCAAAATGAATTCAGACAGATTGTTGAGGAAAAAAGCTAGTTTCTTTTTGGTAGTCTTTCTAAAGTCTTTTTTCTTTCCTTGTAGCCTTTCATCATCTCAACGTTTTGTTCCCACTTAATATTTTCCTTTTCTTTTTACATATTTCCTTTGGTAAATGAAGGATGATAGATTGTTAAAACCAGTTTATACTATTTTGGAAACAAGCACTTTTAATACACAAATCCTACCTTCCAAAATTTTGTACAGATTTCATCTTTAAGACAACTGAACTGTATAGAACTCAATCAACCAGCTGCAAAGAGCCATATGAAGTCTTAATTTTCCACTTATACATTTCATGTTCACAATCCTCCGTAACTTTCCAAATGAGATCTATGATTATGTCTCAGTTATTGTTTTCATATTAAATAGTACTCTCTTATTTTAGCAAGGATCTAGAAATGCTGATTGAAAAGGTTCTTATTCACAAACCTCAGTGGAAAATTTGGTTTTAAAACCCAACTCATTTTTAACTTAGGTAGAAATACAGTTCAAATATTAACATAATATAGGTAGACTTAGTCTGATATGCCAAGCTTAATCATTTCTAATATTCCAAATTAGTCACTTAGTGACTTAAATTATGTACAATATGAAATGCTGAAGGTACAAATTTTGTACTTTTAAAGTTTAAAAAGTAAACACATACTGTATCATTCATTCACATAAAGCATACCTACTAATGTTAGAACTCTATTCTCAATATGCTTGGATGTCTTAAAATTTTATAATGGTAAAAGGATTGGAGAATTTTTTAACAGTAAAATAAAAAATAATAATAATCTTTGTACATTTGTATGACACTTCTAATTTTACATTGTCCACATAAAGAATTATATAAGGATATTCATAAGAGCTTTATTCATATTAGCCAAAAACTAGAAACCACTCAAAAGTCCATCAAAAAGATAATCTCTTTAAATATTATATATACAGCATATCCTGTACTCAGAGTACTAATGTACATTTAAAATATCTTTAACAGGCTGGGTGTGGTGGCTCACGCCTGTAATCCTAGCACTCTGGGAGGCAGAGGTGGGAGGATCGCTAGAGTTCAGGAGTTTGAAACCAGCCTGAGCAAGAGCGAGACCCCGTCTCTACTAAAAATAGAAAGAAATTAAGTGGCCAACTAAAAACATAGAAAAAAAAATTAGCCGGGCATGGTGGCACATGCCTGTAGTCCCAGCTACTTGGGAGGTTGAGGCAGAAGGATCACTTGAGCCCAGGAGTTTGAGGTTGCTGTGAGCTAGGCTGACACCACGGCACTCTAGCCCGGGCAACAGAGTCTCACTCTGTCTCAACAACAACAAAAAAATATCTTTAACATAGTGGTGGTCAACACAAGCATTTGTTTTTCATATTAAGCATTAACATATAACTCTACCTTGTGCTTTAGAATTTAAATCTGCAAGCAAGAGTTTCTATACAGAATGAAAAAGGGTTACTGAATCTACTTACTCAAAAGAGACTGGGGAGAAGGGAAGACTGTTCATGTCTCATGGCAATGTGTTTTGTAGATGAATTTTTTGAACTGTTGGGACCCTTTAGATGACAGTGTAATCTGAATAGTTTATGGTAACCATTTTCCTTCTCAACTGAGCAGAATATTTAATAGCTTAGTTATTCCATTTTAAAGGGGGACCATAATGAAACATATATAGACATCAAAAATGGTTATCAAATCCTATCCAGACAACCACATTTAACTATCCTCTTGTCAAAGGCAGTCCTGACCACAGGCGTTACCTTAATGCTTTTCCAGTCTTGGCATTCAGCCACTATGAAAGAAATTATTATTTTTTTCAAACAACACCAAGAAACTTCAAATGTTCTTTTAGTCTTTCCTTCTCTTAGCAACAGAAGGTAAGGAGGTATTTAACCAAATTTCTATATTGTACGTATAGAGGAATCAGAATTCACCTTTTAGAAAAAGTAACAACTTTAAATGATCACGTAAAAAACGAATTTGCAGACTACAGGGAACTCTCTTTATAACCTTCCCCCAGGAACTAAAGGTTTTATACAACATAATATGCAGGAAGACGCTATTTGAAAGTAACATTGTTTTATGGGTCTTGGACCAGAGCTTTTATACATGAATGCCATCTATATGAGAAAACCCAGCACAGGATGAGAGTCAATCCTATTATCCCCTTGATCTTCCGACTTCTCACTGTGGATCCATAAAGGATCTTAAAGACAAATGAGGGAAATTCTCCGATATTATAAAACACCTACACTTTAATGCCTAGGCAAGGAACAGGAGCCAGTACACCACAGAGATTCTTCTCTAACATTTCAACCATATGTATGAGAAAATAGGGGCCATCTGGTCCACTGGTGAGACAAGGGCTATCAAAACATTATCGGTTGATTCCCTGTGAGGAAAACAGCGTTAATCTTTTATTAGCACTAACATCCCCACACAAAAAAGCAAGGCTGTGTTCTGGCTGTTCCTTCACCCCAGCTGAGCATATCAGATCACTCTCTGGATGGCAATCAAAGAATCCAGACAGCTTTGGGAAGCACAGCCTCCCAGCAACCACATGTGGCTGTTAATACATTTTCTTGGCAGATAAGAAAAAGGCTCCAGTTTAGACAATTAGAAGTTATTTGAAGGCTGAAGATATGATTATCTAGCTTTGCCCCGGGATGTGGCAAAAGGCGACTGACTTATCCTTCAGTTCACTATTTTCTTTGGCAGATCGTTAAGAATTCATGAATTTTTAATTATGTGACAATATAATCCCATACAAGCTTATAGCAGTCATTTTATGGTTTAAAAAATATTCTGTTCACCTTCTTTACTGACAATTATAGTCCAAACATACTGAACCTTTTATAGACAATATTTTCTTTCCACCTCGGTCACAAACGTGGAACTACTGTGCTGTCGGACTTCTATAATTTATACCATGCACATATCATGTCTATACTCTGATGTTAAACTTTCCTTGATAAGAATTCTACTTTTCTAAAGTTTCACTTGATTGAAAAAAATCAAAGTAAAATAACTGGATGAGTTAAAAGAAAGTGAGCTTTCACAGGACACAAAGAGAAGAGAGATAAAAGTATTAGAGGCTGGGCAAGGTGGCTCATACCTGTAATCCTCCTGCCTCAGCCTCCCAAGTAGCTGGGACTACAAGCACCCACTACCACACCTGGCTAATTTTTTTAATTTTTTGTAGAGACAGGCGTCTCACTGTGTTGCCCAGGCTGGTCTTGTGAACATTATCATAAATACTCAATAGTTCTAAATATCACATTTTATGCTAAAAATATTAATAACAAAAGGATCAATAACCTATAGAAACACAGTTGCAAGATGAGAAAATTTATTATTTCTACTGGTAAACTAAACTTACACAAATTGCTGCATCACTGGCATATTGAGAAATAATTTGAGTAAAGGTGAACCAAGAAGGCCCAAGTAATCAATCCCACTTTAGCACTAAAGGTGACACTGACTACTGTAACCCATACACTGTAATAGTTGCTCGATACATGTTTGTTAAAAAACAAAACAAAACTCAAAAGTTGGCTGGAATGACACCAATCAGCTGACATTTGTTTTGAAAAATAACCCTGAAAGTCTGAAGTGTATAATAATATCAGCCTTCCCCAATCATTTTGGTTCATTCATCCAACAAACACGTATTTAGTACCCACTATGTGCCAAGGACTTTGCAAGACACTAGACACACAGTGATAAACAAAAGACATGGTCTCTGCCCTCAGTAAACTTACAGAAAAATCTCCTTCTCCCTTCTCTCTCAGAGTATCTCAACTTTCTCTTGAAGGAAAGCTCAGGAAATTTCACCCCAAAATATGACTCCTTGGTATAAAGAGTATTTTGAATTAAAGGCCCTTAGAAATCAACAGGCCCTTGGAAGGGACTTGCCCTCTATCTGCATAACCAGACAGACCATCAAAAGAATAACTGACTTCCCTTCTCTTCCCTGTTATCTCACTATATTGCAGGAAAGAAAAGCAAGAAAGCAACCAGACCTGGCTCAAATCATTTCAAATATAATACCTATCACTCAAAGTTAATTTAATTTGCAAAGAGAATCATTTATAAGTCAATCTGTTTGCCCTATCCATTCATCCTCCCTAGCAAACATTTATTGCCCCTGAACAGAATTACCTATATTCCTCATCTCCCCCACTTCTCTAAAAGGAGGGTATAAAAATTTCTGGACTTCATTGGGATATTGGGTAATCACTCTGTGATTCTTCCTGTTGGTGCAGTAAATAAACCTCTTCCTCTTATAAATCTGCCTTAACCAGGAGTTGATCTTTCAGTAAACTTTCCGAGAAAGGGGAAGTTTCCCCTTACCCCTACACTCTCTAACTAGCAAGGTAATTAAATAAGAGATAATATAGTAGAAAGAACATGGCCTTTGGAATCAGATAGCTCTGTATTGAAATCCTCGCTATGCCTGAGTATGATTTGGAGCAAGACCCTTATCTTCTCTGAACTTTGGTTTCCCAGTTGGAAAAATGGTGATTAAGTTACCTGTCTCACAGGGTTAAATGCACAGCACAACATATAAGAGAGAATAAATGTTAGCTCTCTTTCTACATAGTCTTCTCTGTAAATAGATACAAAAATTCCTGCTGGAAAATCAAACTTCAGAAAACAGAAACATCAAAACTCTACATGGGAGAGAAGTTTCTAAGTTTAGAAAAAATAGAATGAATTGTACGGGAAAGGAATGATTTAACCACAATAAAACACACAATTTAAAAGCCAAGAACAATCTGGAAAAAAGATATTCACATCAAATACAATGAAATTAATCTGTACTAAATAAATAGCTCATATAATAGAAATAAAATAAAAGAATGCCTATCCAGGAGTCTACCAGAATCATCCAAATAACTAGACTGTTGAATCCACAGGAATTTTTATGATGAAGATTCATTTTTCAAATCCAGCATTGGGATTAGTTTCAAAAGACCCTTTCAAAAACATAACATTGTAGAATAAACAAATAAATAAATTATTTATTTTAGAACAGCAAACATATACCAACAGCAATAAAATCAAGGAAAGGACCTAACACCATACCATAATCTTTGAAAAATGGTGACCATAAAGCACATATTTCCAAGAATCTTCAGGGGTAGATTCAGTGCATTTTGTGAAGCTGCCAGCTCTAAACTTCACACAAGGAGAAGTGGTGAGACTATGAATAAACAAATTCTGAAAAATCTCTGTAAAACTCCCAAATTTAGAGGAAAAGAGATGCAGACACCATGTAAACAGATCAGAGAAATGGAAATGCCCATAATACTCTACTTTCCCCATGGACCTTCCTGTCATAAAGAAAAATATAAATTTTAACATTTTGGTATTGTTCTGCAAAAAGAAAGAGAGCAGGAAAGGCTATAGACCATAAAAAAATAGCTGTCAGGCTAAATATGTCCAGCCATTACAATAAATATGAGAAGCAGAAGACAGGCTAAAGGTGGAACTGCCGTGTGAAGCCTCACACACACCCATGGGGCCAGAAGAAAAGTAGGGAGTGGGAAAGGAAATACCTTCTGGTGAAATACAAACAGGGGGAGGAACAAACAGGGCTGACTCAAGGAAACCTGATGAGGCAGTCTTTACAGAGAAGATCCAAAGTTCAGAGCATCTCCCTCACCTTCCATAATAACAGGTACAGACCAACCAGGTAGTTTGAACAGTGATTCAAGACATTTAATAAACTACAGAAGAGAGGGCTAAGGCCAGATCCTCCACTAAGGCTGCCACAACCACACATAATCCTGCTACCTCACCATCCCATCCCCACTGCCCCTACAGATAGGTGACAAACAGAGATACTGGATGATATTCAGCCCTCAAAACAGTATGTCAGGAAGGAGAACAAACTCATTTCTGATTGGG
Organism: Cheirogaleus medius; assembly: GCA_008086735.1. Lineage (NCBI taxonomy): Eukaryota > Metazoa > Chordata > Mammalia > Primates > Cheirogaleidae > Cheirogaleus > Cheirogaleus medius. The sequence continues at coordinate 19,129,388 of VBSM01002217.1, forward strand.
TGGGAGAAAAGGCAAGGAAAATTCACCAGCACCATAAAAAAGCAAACCAGTCCAGAAAGAATTAGCCAGGCTAACCTTGAGCAAGGTAGAGAGATTGGTCTGGCAAATCGACAAATGCAGTCCAAAGAAAAAGGGCAGAGAGAGGGGGAGAGGAGAAGACAATAAATGTAAGATAGATGAATAAAAACAAAACCAAGAGTCAGAAGAAAGCCCTCTAAAAACAGTTGATACTACTGAGAAATTTAATAAGAATATGAAATAAAAAAGATAAGCATAAAATGATGGGGTGATATGGGAGGTTGAAGAACTAAAACAACAAAATGAGAATCAAAACACAATCTTAACAGATATATTTTATATATGTGTTTGTGTGTATATATATGACATTATAATAAGAGGTACAAGTTATTAACAAGTGAAACACAGTTGTGGTATCATCTATTAAAGGAAATTAGAAATATTTTTACCACAAAATATGACATTTTGACATTCTAGACTAATTGAAGAAGCGTCAAGTTGTCTCTGACCTTCTCCCTACCACCACCACCATCTACTCTCCCAAAATAGTTGAAGTTTCTTCTGCCTGAGATCCAGACACATCTTGGAGAACAACTGTACTTTTCTTCCCCTCTCAGTAAGACCAGGACCAAACAAGGACAGACTCCTTAAGAAAATAATGTCCAGTGTCTCAGACTCATTTCAACTTAAAAGAGAACATTTACCAGTTATTCTCTATTCCTCATCCACTCATCCTCCCTAGTAATCCTCTGTTGCCCCTCTTCAGAATTCCTCTCTTCCCCTCCCATAACCCATTTTACTAGAAAGGGATATAAGCTCCTGAACTTCATTGGGGAGGGGCATCCTCATTTTCTGGGGGTTCCCATGTATACACATTACCTAATTTGATAGTTTTCCTTTTATTAATCAGCTTTATTGTGAATTGATTTTTCAGTGAAACTTTCAATGGTGATGGGGAAGTTTTACCTTTGCCCCCATACTACCAAATCTTAAATGACCAATGGGTCACAGCAGCCCAAAGCCACAAAATATGGATAGAATGTAAACACAACAGATCTAAAATGAGTATCAGACATAACTTGCTATGGTCTGAATCCCCCTCCCCCAAAACTCACGAGTTAAAACTTAATCCCCATGGTGGTGGTATTAAAAGATGGTGCCTTTTGGGAAGTGATTAAGTAATGAGAGCACTGCCCTCATGAACGGATTAGTGTCTAATGACACTAATGACATGAGTCACTACTGCTCCAAAAGGACTCAAGGGAAGTGCCTTAGGCCCTTTGCTCTTCTACTCATCCACCATGTAAGGACAACTAGATGGTGCCATCTATGAGAAACAAGCCCTCATCACACAACGAACCTGCCAGCGCCTAGATCTTGAACTTCCCAGCCTCCAGAACTGTAAGAAATAAATGTATGTTCTTTGTAAATTAGCCAGTCACAGGTATTTTGTTATAGCAGCACAAACAAACTAAGACACTACTCCATGTCAGAAAATCTCAAATTTCATGAGACAAAAGGCATTGACAAGTGTTATTTCAGTTATATGGAACCGACTCCATAAACCCCTACATGTTTTTTAATAATCTTTTCCCTTAACTAACTACTTGACCCTTTAAGTTATTTAACAGAAATGATGTACTCAAACTCCTGGCCTCAAGTGATCCTCCCACCTAGGCCTCCCAAAGTACTGGGATTATAGGTGTGAGCCACCACGCCCAGCCTGAAATGATAGATTTTCTATAAGACAAAGAAGCTGAGATTCTGAAGGCTCCTGGGAAGAATTTCTGATGCCAAGATTCACCATCCCCTACAACCTGCCTCCAATGCATATAGCCCCTTATGAGAGATACCATGACCTGTCCCAAGGCATGCGGCCCTCCTTTAAAAGCCTATGACATCCTTTAGTCAAGAAAGGGATTTGAGGCAGCTTCACCCATTCTCCTGACATCTGTCATATTAAAAAATTCCTTTCTTCAGCTGGGCAAGGTGGCTCACGCCTGTAATACTAGCACTCTGGGAGGCCAAGGTGGGAGGATTGCTTGAGCTCAGGAGTTCAAGACCAGCCTGAGCAAGAACAAGATCCCATCTCTAATAAAAATAGAAAAAAAATTAGCCAGGCAACTAAAAATAGAAAAAAAAATCAGCTGGGTGTTGTGGCACGTGCCTGTAGTCCCAGCTACTCAGGAGGCTGAGACAGGAGGATCGCTTGAGCCTAGGAGTTTGAGGTTGCTGTGAGCTAGGCTGATGCCACAGCCCTCTAGCCCGGGTAACAGAGCAAAGAAAAATTCCTTTTTTCCTTGGCAATCCTCATTTTCTCAATAATTGGATTTTTGTGCGACGAACAACTGGGCCTAGACTGAAACCCCCCTGCAGTTTCAACAACATATATAGACTGAAAATGGAATCTGAAAGGTAAAGGTAGAAAGAATAAGCAGAGGGCTTATGAGCAGTCTAAGAGGGCCTTCCCAGAACATAAAATGAGCAGTTTTTACATTATTGTATAATTTTTTTCCCATTTTAAAGAAAGGACAAGTTTTTATTTCAAGTACAAGAATTGACAGTTGAAATAAATCCCTCACTAAATATTTAGGAATGTCATATCATATGCTATTATATATATAATATATATAAAATATATCATATGCTATTTTTCTTATTTACAAGTCAACCCAAATAATATGGGTTTTTTTCTATTTTCTAGTAAAGTCATATGTTCTCAAGTGATGCAAAATGAAGACCAATATTTAATAAATTCTTCAACTGACTTCAAGGCATATGTATATGAAGTAAAAGCTTTTCTAAGAAATAGATCCATTGAACATATTTATTATCATACCTTGCTTGAATTCCATATCATGCAGCACCAGACTTCACATAATAAATACACTTTTTCACTGGTTGTACCCCTTAGGTGGTGAAATAGCTAAATTCCAGGAATATAAAATTACTCTAAAATTCCTCCAGGTTAGCTCAGGCTGGAACGCTCTGGGTTATATTCTACTGTACACCTATATGTTTTCAGTGGTTGTGTTTGGGAGGTGGCACTAAATCATTCTTTCTCTTTTCTATGGGTCCATGTGTTTTAAATATGCCTTTGTGAACATGATTACTTTTATAACAAAAGTATACACATTTTGATGTGGGGAATATTGAAAGTGAGGAAAAGATGAAGTAAAAATCATGTCCTACATTATTTCAAGTATAATCTCTTCTATAAAGAATGTAAGACATGCCCTAAAATTTAAAATGTCTATGCATATATTTTAAAGGCCTAAAAACATGACAAATGGCTTTGCAAAGCACTCAATTCAATTGAATTACAAAAGATCTCTAAATACAAATAAACATTTTGAGTAGTTATCTCCCTGCAATATAGCCAGAATGAGGCTGCATGCAGTCCAGAGCATAGTGCATCCTTTAACCTTAACCCCTGCCTTAGCCAATCCACATACAAACCTGAGGGCACACTCTCAAATCACTGCTTGCCTCTCCTGTCTGTTCTAAAGCAGCACCCAAAGAGGTTCTAGGAGAGAAAGTGAAAGCAAAAGCAAGACGGGTATTTACAGTCTTTTGGGCCCCCCAGAACCTATTTCACTCTCTCGTTAATGCTGTATAACTGGGTTAGAGGTGACCCCTTTATCTATCAGCACCATGTTGTTTACTTCTTCAAGCAGGCTGACCGTTAACTTAAAGCCCACAGATACTAAACTCAAATTTTTATACCAATGTCTTTAAACATAGCCCAAATAAGCATATTTTTAGCCATTTAGAATGCGTCTGCTTTGTTTGCAAACCCTGAAAAACTGCATCCAACATCTGCTAGCCATAGGAAAAACAAGAAAAACAAACCCTGGGACTGTAAAAGACTACAAGTTGTTGTCACCCTTTAGCTCTGACCCAGACTCCTTACCTTGTTTCCAAGCAACCTAGATGCGGAAGGCACACTATGATTCCCCTCTCCCCAAGGAGCTCTCCTGCCCTCTACCCCTTCTGGTTCATGATAGCGTCACTGTCTGGAAGGTCTCCTGCTTTAACGGACATCCCGCTTGTTTGCAATTCTGTGAAAGCACCACTCAAATAAACTTTTTGTGTTCTACTGCCATCTCAGAGTCATGTCTTTTTCCATGATCAGCTCCCAAATCCTCAAATTCGACACAGTTAATTATTCACTGATATTCCTCTGGAGATCCACCCCTGCCCACTCTTAGTCTTAGTGGTAATAGGAGGACTGACCCAACTTCCCACAGATGTAACTCAGACCCAAGCTTAATCACATTCTATTGGTGGCCATGATTGGTTCAGAGGTAGCCCAACCAGTGTCAATGAGTTGGAAAGAGACTGTTGCTGAGTCTTCTAGGAGGAAGGTAGATTCTCTTTTACACAAACTTAAATCTGACAAGGAAGATTTAGAGCTGCTATAGCCATTTTGTAACCAGGAGGAAATAGCCTGTCCAAGGAAATGGAAGCAAGAGATGAAAAGAGAGAAACCAGATCTAATTACAGTGAAGGCCCAAATGATGTTAGCCAGTCAACTTCCTATTCTTGCTTAAGCCAACTGTCAGCTGCAACCAAAGGAATCCTCAGTTTTACCAAAGGAAAGGTTGGAAAGAGAACAGAAGCACATCCAAATCCACATGGAAAGGCAGATTTGTGGCAGCTGCAGAAATTAGGTTTTGGGTTTTGATGGTAACATGTCTTTAAGTCCTGAGTTGCATATTACTAGGTCAGCTCAAAATATAATATAAAACAAAGCTTTATGGTCAAGAAAAGTAACTTTTAAAATGAGCACAAAGAAGTGAAAAATGTTAGTATAAGATAAAAATGGAAGAAAGAACTAGACAGTGGTGTGGTGGTGATAGTCTCTAATAAAGTAGTTCTTTTTTTCTTTTCTTTTTTTTCTCCAAATGGTCTGACTTTGAATCTAATGAAATAGTAAAGAGTCTTTTTTTTCCATAAACAACAAATTCATTATGAAAAGAAGGCAATAAGTCAACATGTCTACAAAGCACAAATTATGCAATGAGAAACAAAGTTTTAAGAAACAAAATAGGCACATCATAATCCAAACAACAAAATTTTTAAAATAAAACCGTATTCAAGTTAATTTTTTCAGCAAAATATTATGAAATGTGTTTTGTTCATCATATCAAAATTTCATCCTGTGTCCTCAAAGACCTCTCTCTTTATGAAACCTTTTCCCCTCCAGCTATGGCCTTAATTGCTCCTACTCTTCAAGGCCAAACTTCTTCACAAGCAGCTTTCCTTTGGGATTTCTGTTTCTTCTCTACAGATTCCTCATTCCAGGGCAACTTGACCATTGTTCTTACCCTTCTATTAAAACTGCTCCCTCTATAATCACCAATGACTTCCAAATGGCCAAATCCAGTATTTTCCTTTCAATGCTCCTCCAGGTGCTTAACCTATGACATTCCTGACTCCTTCACTATCTCTTGAAACACTCTCTTCCCTCCACTTCCAAGACACCCTGCTCTCCTGTCTCTCCATTTATATCTCTGAATCTCTGTGTTAGTTCCTCTTCTTATCCCTACCCTTAAATTTGTCATTCTCAACAAACATATTTGCATCCTTCTCCATTAAAGATTAGCTGGTAGGTAAAAAAAAAAAAATAGTTTTGCCTTACCAAGGGCTTTACACTATATGTAAAAGAGTCAATTTAGTAGCCTGATAATAAACCGGTTTTTTAAAGGCAAAGTTATTTTTTTTCAAAAGTGCTCCAAAGTCTGAAAAGTAATCTTCTCGAGAGGAGCAAACTATTCCAGAAGGAATTTGAATGGCTCAACTTTTGGGCAATGAAAGTTTTATACTAAAGACCATAAAATTGCTATTTATAGAAAACTAGGATTACTAATATCTGGGTTAAAGTGGATAGAAATAAGTGCTGGAATAAAAAAGGAAACAGCACACTCGCACTCTCCTTTACTCCCCTCCCCTCCACACACACACACACACACACACTCACTCAGCCTACAGGAAGCTGCTGTATCCCCAGGGCTCCAGCATAACTTTGTATATATTCATCTCTATTATGATTTACCTAATTATATTAGAGTTAATTTTAATCTTTATCACCACCCTAGGTGAGCTGCTTGAGAACAAGAACTGTCTTTTATTCATTTTTCTACTCTAAGAAACTAACACAGTACCTAGGCACTCAGAAGATTCTCAGTAAATATGAATCAGATGGATGGATGGATAGATGGAAGGGCAGAGAGAGAGATGACGCAAGGGAAGAATAATACACCAGACTTGCTTCAGTCCCTGAAAGCTCCCATGCACCTCCAACAAATCAAAAATTCCTTCTCAGTGTCCCTGTCACATATGTGAAAAATTCCTATACATTATAAGGTTCATCAATCTGGCACAGCCCTACACAGCAAATTTTGAGTAACTGAGGATGTAACTAACTACAGGGACTCTAAATCAGACTATGAGTAAAGGAAATTCTAGCTCAAAAATCTTGGCACTACACAGACTACATGAAGTATCTTATTTTATTAAGTTAAGTGTATGCAGCTGTTGACCTTTAAAAGATAACATTTTTTTCTTCACCTTACAATTGGCTTTCTGTCAATCAATATTAATGCTGTCCTTTTTTCAAATACTGTTTTGAAATGGCAATTTTATCTTAAGTAGGTAACATACCATGTTAACAACGATTGGAAGTTCTAGTTAACACAATGAAACAAAAGCAAAGGAAAATCTGGCAGAAATATCATTTTATTCTTTTTTTCATAAAAAGTAGAGTTCAAATTACCAAACCAAATAAATTCTATCAACTTTACTAATATATTTTTTAATTCATTCAAGTCCACCTTTTCAAAACTGAGTTAGCATATTTCCAAACTATAACTTATTTGTCTTCACTATGCTACTCACTAAATTTTGCAAGCATTAATTGTCAAAAGCATAAAAAGCAAATATAAACTTATATTTTTTAAAAACCCAGTCTCGCTTGAGCCCAAAAATTCAAGGTAAGCTATGTTGCTGCACTCCAGCCTGGGCAATGAAGCAAGACGCTATCTCAAAAATAACAAAAAAAAAAAAGAAAAACCCAGAGTCATGTGTTCCTTCAAAAAAGCAGCTCATATTTAAATTTTTGAAAACTAGAAACTTTTTTTTAACTTCAAATACATCCCTCTCTGAAAAAAAAAAAAAAAAAAAAGCCCAATAAAGCCATTAATATTGTACTTGGGGATGGGAGGGTGCAGGCTTTAAAAATATTTTTTACAAACCAAAGCACCAACCAAAAAAATTAAACTAAAAAAGCAAACATATGGCTCAGAATTTACTCAACATATTCCCCATAATCTATGAAGAATCAAATTTATGTGCTTAACTTTAGCTAAACCAAGTTATACTTCTTTCTGATAGGAAAGTTTTTTTCTTAATTGGGAAGGAGGTAAATTCACTCACAGCCCAGAGAGGGAGGCAGTTTGGTGTAGCTAACACCACATGCTTCTGGATGCAGAGAGGCTAGGTTAGAATTTCTCCTCCAACATTTAGTAGGTATATCTTAGGCAAGTTTTTCAACTAAAAAGCGCTTAGAACACTGCCTAGTACAGAATATGCATTTTGCAGATGCAGGGCTACAGCCTCTAGATCTCTGCAACTTGGCATTATCTGGAATATTGTCAGAAACTCAGAATCTTGGCTTAAGCGTTATATAATGTATCTACGTAACAAAAACATTTGTACCCTTTTAACATTTTTAAAGTAAAAAAGAAAAAGAAAGAAAGAAATTCAGAATCCCAGGTCTACTTCCAGAATCTGCATTTTTATCATGATCCCTTATGATTTGAATGCAACTTAAAAGTCTGAGAAGGATAGCTAGAAAGCACTTTTACATTATATTCTATGGGATGTTACCTACTATAATTCATTGTTTTTAAAAACCACTTTGTTACTTTTCTGCAACCTGAAGAAGTTACATTTATTTTTAATAAAAGGCAAAGCAGGCCAGGCGTGATGGCTCACGCCTGTAATCCTAGCACTCTGGGAGGCAGAGGTGGGAAGATAGCTCAAGGTCAGGAGTTCGAGACCAGCCTGAGCAAGAGCGAGACCCCGTCTCTACTAAAAATAGAAAGAAATTAATTGGCCAATTAAAAATATATAGAAAAAATTAGCCAGGCATGGTGGCGCATGCCTGTAGTCCCAGCTACTCGGGAGGCTGAAGCAGAAGGATTGCTTGAGCCCAGGAGTTTGAGGTTGCTGTGAGCTAGGCTGACGCTACGGCACTCACTCTAGCCTGGACAACAAAGTGAGACTCTGTCTCAAAAAAAAAAAATAAAAAATAAAATAAAATAAAAGGCAAAGCATTAATTACATGGGATCAAAATTCCTCCATTAGTGATTTCTTTCTACACCTTAAAGGCAGCACCAAGGCCCAAAGTTGTAGAGGACTGCCATCTAGTGGTAGTTCATTCTGATGCACATACAAAATACTGCACACCCACCTCTTCTCCCATTGCCTTTTCCCTATTTTCTTTATTCTTTTTTGTTTTTGTTTTTTTCTTTTTCCTCAACTAAAGGAAACACATCTTTTCCCTATGTTAAAACACATTTGCTTAAAATAGTGCCGGGTTCTGGTTTTGCTTAATTCCTTTTTAGAGGAAAAATGACATGATTATCGAACTTAATAATTACATAATAAGCCCTATGAAATACAGAGAAAGGTAGAAAACAAGGATTATTTCAGGTTTCCTTTTTTAAACTCAGATGAACTCTAGGGAAATTTTCAAATTAAAAGAATGACTGATTCACGTCTAGAAAGGTGCACATTAAACACACGCTACAGACACCAGGCTTAGAAAATGGGCTTTCTTTTGAAATGTCCATGTCTTAGGGGTGACTTTTACTTTTATTCCTAAATTCTGTACTCTTTACAATTTATTTATACAGTATTCAAGGGATAAAACCACTTTCATATTGGGGTAAAAATATTTTTAAATTGTCTGACTTAATAACTCAACTTCTCCACTCCATCCTAAGGAAATGAGAAATGTAGACAAAGATTTTTATATAGATGTTAACTTCAAACTTAATTTAACAGCTTCATAATAACCCACTGAATCAATGCATCAAAATTTACTTAGTCATTCTCCTCTATCACACATTTAGATGACTTCTAATCTCTATATATACCCAAAAAATACATACATGTATATACAGAAGGAAGGAAGGGAGGACAGGAAGGAGGAAATAAATATATAGCAACTTGATGTGACTTTTCCATATTTTGGATCATTTCCTAATATACATTCCCATAAGTCATAATATAGCATCTAAGAATATTTTCATAGTTCTTAATAGCTAACTTGTTTTATGAAAAGTATAGTATCCTTTCACATGGCCATGAGCCATGTATGATGGTATAGACTGTACCATCACCACTATACCTGTACCTTCAGGTTTTATCCTATAGCTAATTTTTAACAGCTTCATTGAGATATAATTTACATACTATAAAGTTCACCCTTTTAAAGTATACAACAAGTATAGTGTATTCACAGAGCTATGTAACCACCACCATAACCCAATTTTAGAACATTTTTATCATCCCAAAAAGAAACTCTATACCCATTAGTAGTAACTCACTATTTTTACCCCCAAGCCCCAATACGGCTAATTTTTGCTAACTGATCACACTATGATTTTTCCATGCTTTCTTGTAGGTATCTTTCTTGTAGATATCTATGCAGGAAATCCAAATATTTCACCTCAAAATATACTTCTTTGACATCGTTTTAGATGGCTGTTCAGAGGACCTGCAAATAGAAGCAGCCCTGCAAAGCTGTGTTTTGAGAGGGAGATTTGCTTCTGCAGAGAAAATCTACATTGATGAAGCCAGGTTTTCTCTGAGGCCTTCCCTAATCTGCATCTAGAAAAGATTAACTGAGAATTTGACACTTTCAAAGGTCTGAAAGAAACATTTACCACCAATTCCCTCCAAAGGCTACTACCAGTGAGGTTTCATCTACATAACAAGACAACCTTTGCTAGCCAGACCTCTTCTCTCCCTCCCATGACCTGTTTTGTCAGGATCTAAGCCCACATACTTTCTGTAACCTCAAGACAGTATACGAGTTTCTGCACTCCATTGGAGGGTTAGCGTAATCACTCTGAGGTTCTCCCCTCTGTGCACATTAATAAATTTGTATGCCTTTTCTCTTATTAATCTCCTTTTGTGAGTTAATTTTTCAGTGAACTTTCAGAGAACAAAGGGGAAGTTTTCCCTTGGCCCCCATTAACGACATTACATAATTGTTTCAAACCCACGAAATAGAATGATTCCTTCTGCTACTCAGATATTTGTTCCAAATTATGAAATGTTTTGCTTCTGTAAAAAGAAAATAAAAATCTCAGGTCTTCCCCCTCCCCAACTCCTTATGCAAAAGTAAAGGACTCAGGTACCTGTGAAGAACTGGCCCTATTCATTAAGTAAATTCCTTGCTGACATCCCATAAACAAGGACATGCAAATTGTAACTATGTATAGTACCTAAAACTAAATCCTGTTCAATTCTACACTAATAATGAGTTACAAGTATATCTTCAGAGGTAACAGAACTGGGAACAAGACACAATCAGACATTCTTCCACCTACCCAGGGACATCTACAAAATTGATGTTTCCTTCACTTCCTTTTTCTCTTCTAATATTCTCCTTATTTTATGTAAAATGTAAATTTCCTGGGTCTCACAAGAATATAACAAATTTGCTTCATCAGCTCCCTCCACCCCTTTTTCTTTCTCTCTATATGCCTTTAAATGCTGAAGGTTCCAACTTCCCCTTTGGAAAAAAATAGCCACATCTTGTCTGTGATTTGTGTTTTTCCCAGGTGTGTCCTCAACTTTGGCGTAATAAACCTCCATTGATTGAGATTTTTTTTTGCGTTAGTCATTTACTTGGGTCAATATTTCTTAACCATAGCAAATGTCAGAATGGCCTCTTGTTCTTTCACAAGGTACTTTTTTAAAGGAAAGGCATAAATTAAGAGCTAAGAGAAGATAAGTATCACATAAGCACAAAGTCATCCATTCTTTTCAAAACTAGTAGCAACTATCATTTGTAAGGGTAGAAAAACATCTTTACCTCACCCATCCTAGGTTCATGGTTGAGACCCCTATAAAAGACAGATTAACAAGAGAAAAGCATACGCATTTATTTAATATAGGTTTTATGTGACACAGGAGCCTTCATAAGGAAATAAAGACCCAAAGAAACACTGATATCTATGTATTTTTATTTTAGGTTTGATGAAAGGTAAACAGTTGTGAAGAAATGTGATAAGGCAAAAGTATGATCTAACGGTAGTAAACTGGCACTGGCGGAACTTAGTAAGGCCTGTTTGTTCAGATTCTTCTCTGTGACCCTTCATCTTCAGAGATAAGGATACTCCTCTCTTCCAGGTATAGGGAGGGCACCTCTCACATCAGGGTCTTACAAACCTGCTTCAGGGGAAGGTCAAAAAATCTTTTCTAGGTTTTATGACCTGCTTCAGGGAAGAAAGGTATGGGAAAGGTCAGAGTAATTTTTCTGATTCTGCTGTTTTCGTCAGTATGTCAAGGTGTCATATTTTGGGGTAGCCTGTCCTGAACCTCATTACTTTGGAAGTCTATTATCAAATCCCTCAAAAATGTTACACAAAATAAATATCTTTATTTTAATTGGGCTAACTTGATCTGATAATAAAATTTAAAGTGCAATGCAATCTATATAAGATAACATTTGACATGTAATCTAAAGTATTATAATGCTATCGAAAAAAATGCTTTTATTTAGCCAAAGCACTTTTTTCTCATATCAATTTTTTGGACTCCAGGTGCATAGAATTTAGTAATTTGCTTTTGGGGGATTTGGAAGGGGAAAGTGAATTTAAAATAACTAATTAAACAAAGATGATCTAGGTCTCCTAATCAAGTCAGATATATTTTTAAAGAACAGCAAAAATGAGATCTAAAAACTGAAGGTGGGAGGAAATACTTCACAGCAGATTCTCATATAAATCATGGCTCTTTCTGTCCTCTTTTCACCTAACTCTAGACATCCTCCATATCACTCAAATAATCTAAATATTCCTGTGTTTTGTTTCATATCACCTTAGTTTACACAAAACATTTATTTGCACATCACCACCAAAAATATCCATGATGCTATCGGTGTGGCCAAATTCATCTATTTCTTGTCTTTATCTCTATGTATGAAAAACTTTATTCATACAAATGAATTATTCTTCCAAAATAAAGTTTTCTCTTGTCACTAAGGAAAAATCTAATATAGGTAGCCTCTTTAATGCAATAGTTAAACAATAAATTCATAAAAATATGAGTCCAGAAAGACCTAAAATATTAGAGAATCCTTAATTATATGTTCTGCAGGTGGCACATGAACACACATACATACACACACATAGTCACAAAATCACACACGTAAGTGTCACCACCTGGCTTCCTGTTCTCAATCCAGCACTACTAGCTGCTCTACCACTCTGTCATGATACACTGGGAGAAGTTGGGTTGTAAGTAAGAATTTTCCTACACCAACAGCAACAGTGTACACAAGCAAGCACTAAACTCTGGTGATTCTGGAAGCTCTGGGACTGGGTGGGCACAATGCAGGTAGCATTTTTGCCTATTGGAAAAAGAAACCCCAACATGAGAGGAAATCAGGTTTATTGAGCCAGTACTTGGTAAAGGTGATACCTTTGTGAAATTAAGAAAAGGCACCCCTTCCTGTGGGTAGATTTTCTCCAAGCCAGACAGCACAGCTTGACAAGCAGGATCAAGCCTGTATTTCAGCCCCCACTTGCCCCCTCTTCTGGCTCCCCTTGTGCAGAAACAACCCATACAACCCTATGCAGCAGCCCTGGAGGAAGGTGGTGAAAGACACAGGCCCAGCTACAAATAATGATAATAATTAGTCACTGTTTCATGAGTGCTACTCTAGAGCCACATAGCTGGTGGTCTTAAAGATTCTTAATTCTCTCCGTAGATAACATCCCCTTTTCAAAACCTAAATGTAAGTTCTGAGGTATCTTCCAGGCCTCAATGCCAGTGGATTGGCTGATCCACCCAGACCAGCAGCCCATACCAAGAAACTGAGTCAACTGGAATTGTGACCCCAGGAACTGAAGCAATATAAGAAAGATGATTTCTACACCCCTATAATTTTGCCCCAAACCTAGCCAATTAGCAAACCCAATTGTGCAATCCTTTGCCCACCAAACTATTCTTAAAAACCTTGTCTCCCAAATTCTCAGAGAGGCAGATTTGAGAAATTCCTCCCGTCTCCCTGCTTAGCACCCTGCAGAATTAAACTTTATCTCCACTGCAATCCCGACTGTCTCAGGGTATTGGCTCTTCTCTCTGCAGCGGACAATACAACTCAGTTGTGTGGTAACAGTAGGGTGGAGAGTTTTCTTTTTTTATTATTTTGCTTGGATTTGGATACAAAGGTTTCAATAAGATATATATTTTAACTCTCTCTGAGATTCAAACCAAATAATCATCAATTTTTATATGACCAAACATTCTAAGTCTGTCACTTAAAATAGCATGTTCATGATTAAAAGCAAACTACCTTTTACACCACCAAATGATCCATAAGTCATATTGCAGGCTGTTCTCTGAAGGTTATGTTCATACATCAATTTGATCTGATATTGGTTCCCATGTTCTACATTACCCAAGGTTCCTGAGGAGAAAAAAATAAAAGGATTACTTTCTACTTGTTTACATTTAAAAACATTAATTTGCTCTCATCCTCTATACCAATTCCAAGTAATTCAATTTCAGCGAAATTTAAAATGACAAAACACTAAAATATTACTTATTATGACCAATTAGCATACAGATGACACAGAAAGCCAGCACAGTTAAAACAATTTACATCTCAGCTAGATAACACTATTAGATGTAATACGACTACCTTGGGGGACATTTTATTATCTATTTCTATTAGATGGATTATGTCTGAGTAAAGAGTAATTATTTAAATAACAACAAAACCCTCTAATTTCAGTTCTGAAATAAGAGGTTAAGTTCTTTGCATTTATAAACACTAATAGAGCAAAGAAATAACTAAAAATGTCTAAGAAAAAAATTCCCAACACTTTCAAGCACTTAATGTTCCCACCCCAACTCTCAAAATACTCAAGTCCCTAGTTATATTCTAATTTAATGCAGGGATTTTCTAAGCTTCCCTAAGCAAGTAAATAGGAGAATGTGTTTTATTTGAAGTCTGTCAAGAAGAATCTCCTTCAAAACACAGAAAAATACACTCTGCATTTAGTAGATTGTATGTGCTACAATCACCCTCTAGATCTTTCCAAATGAGAAAAGAATATTTGTTCATATTTTATTCTTTAGTGTTTGGCTTTTGAGAGTACTTGCCTGTGATCAGGCAAGAATATTATGATTAAAAGAGGCAATGGAAAGAAAAAGACTCAGAAAGCAACTTTTTCCATAAAGAAGCATCTTTGTCATTCATGCATTCATTCAAAATGCAAATGTTAAAGAAAATTTTAAATTATTATAAAGCAAATGAAATAGCACTCAAACTAGTTAATATTCATTCATTAAAACAAATATACATGTATATATGTATATATTTATATAAGAGCATTTCTTTGGGATTTTTTTGTCCAGAAAAATTTACCAACATACACTGAGGTTGTAACCTGTGCCCTGTTTTTCAGTGGCCCATTCTGAACTTTTCCTGCCCATTTCTTGCTATGTTCTTAATGAGGAAATACTGACTTTTACCTCTTTCTTTCCCCCAAGCACTCCAATTCGCAAGTTTCCCCTATCTAATTACGTGCTAGGTTAGAAGTTCCAGAGACTGAGTCTTGAAACAATCCAGACCTCCACCAGGAGATTACCTCAAGGCCACAGTTAATCTACAGATAAAAAGCCAGCCCATTCACCAGGTAGAGCAATAATTCATTATCAAAACAAGTCACACTGACCAGCACCTCCTTGTCACTCCCACATGCCCTTCGTACCAAATTCCCTTTTTAAACCCCTACCTTCAGCCCAAGACTTCAAAATGGTTTCTTTGAGGCACGAGCCTTGGCCATTTTACCACTGCTAGCTCTGGAATAAAGTCATTTTCCTTTCATTACACCTCATCCTTGTTATTGGCTTTTGCAAGCAGCGAGCAGCTGAGCACGTGCTCAATTACAAAGTTGTAAGAATGTATTTTTATCTCCATTTTAGAATTGGGGCACCTTAAGTTAAAAAAAAATTTAAGAACTTTTCAAAAAAAATATGGATGGTAAAGGACACAGTATTCAAACCACATATTTACAACCAGGCAATATGTATCATAGCGCCTGGTTGTCTACCATTTAATAACTTCCAGGGAACTTTGTTCTCCCCCCATCCCCAGTAAAGATGATAACAATGTCCATGGATATTGTCAATGACAATTTTTCAAAAGAAAACAGCATTAAGAATATACAATTTCCACTGAAGGGTACCAGAATATGTTACCCTAGAATAGGCCTCTTTGGCATATGGACTATTTTGAGCTAAAAGACACAGGGAATCAGCAGAAAAAGCTCTAAAAACAGGGTACAAGCTTTCCTTTTGTAAAGGAAATTTACATTTATAAAAGAAATCTCCATTTATAAAGATAACTCACTGCTACTACTATAGGTGGGGGGGGGAATAAATAAAGAAGTTAACTCACTTTATAATACCAGGAAGAGAAGGACTCTTAACTCTTATTAATGGAGAAGACCTCAACTTAAATCAATGTAACAAACTTCACTAAAAAACCCTTGTTTACTATACTTCTTTTAGTCACCTTCCCATAACTTGCCTTCCCTGCCCAGAAACCCAAAACTAATTTTCCTTTGTTCAGCCTAAAATGGCCTTCAAGCTCAGATTCCAACTGCCCCTTTGGGTCACTCATCACTGAATGCTCCCAACTGCACATGTGCAACATACATGTTAATAAATTTCTGGCTCACGCCTATAATCCTAGCACTCAGAGAAGCTGAGGCGGGAGGATCTCTTGAGGTCAGGAGTTCAAGACCAGCCTCTGCAAGAGTGAGACCCTGTCTCTACTAAAACTAGAAATAAATTAGCCAGGCAACTAAAATAGAAAAATGAGCTTCGTATGGTGGCACACACCTGTAGTCCCACCTACTCAATAGGCTGAGGCAGAAGGATTGCTTGAGCCCAGGAGTTTAAGGTTGCTGTGAGCTAGGCTGATGCCACAGTACTCTATCCCGGGCAACAGAGTGAAACTCTGTCTCAAAAAATAATAATAAAATAAAATAAATTTATTTTTCTCTTATTACTCTGTCTTTAGCCAGTCTAATTTACGCTGGAAAACCTAAGATGAATAAAGGAAAAGTTTTTTTTTTCCTCCCTTATACCACCTTTACCTCTCTCAACCTAGCCTTCCCTCCTCCTTTGAAAGGTGGAGGGTTGTGTTAAATTAAATGAAATGTGGCCTAAGGATGCCTCTGTACCTTGAGTTCCTACAAACTCAACTGCAAAACTCACCTGCAAAACCAACTATAACCTAATTTAGTATGTAAACAAATTGAAAGTCTAACTTAGGAGTAGTCTCAGCCAATCATACAGCTGAGCATCAGCTAATCACAGGCAGCCAACTGATCAGACCATGTTCAAATAAGGCAAATGTTGATCTGTAACCAATCAAACTGTTCCTGTACTTCGCTTCCATTTTCTGTCCACAAATGCTGCCTGCCCCCGTTGAGGAGCAGAGCTCTCTGAACCTCTACTGGTTCTGAGGGCTACCCAACTCCCAAGTGGAGTCATTCTTTGCTCAATTAAACTCCCTTAAATTTAATTTGTCTGAAGTTTTTCTTTTAACAGGTAAAAGAGGTAAAACTAAAATGGGAGAATTTATTGGAGGAGAATCATTTCTACTCAGTTCAATGCCCCTTCAAAAATGGTTAACAATAATTTCACATACCATTAGAATGAAAAACAAAGAGAAAGACTCAAATTTTCCAGCTTACCCTGACAGGAGATGAAGGCTTCCAGGAATCTAAATGGTAGTAAAATTAGTGAGGTGCCAAGAAACTGAGAGGTAATCATGGCCAAACCAGCCACATGGGGGAAAAATAAAACAAAACAAACAAAAACCCATGGCATTAATCAAAGGAGAGTCCTACCCTCCAAGACACCAGAAAAAGAAGCTCCAGGAGGCACCTGGTCTATCCCTACAGAAATTACAAATTTCATTCTGCATGCACCTACAACCAGATAAATCCCTCTGAATAAAGAAAGCACTTATGCAGGCCTGCTGCCCAAAAGGCAGGCAGGAATGTTAGGAACTCACATTAGAGAACACAGGAGTCAACAGTCAATCTTTAAACAAACTTGGTGTGAAATGATACCAGGATTTGTGTTCTATAAAAACTCCAAATGTACTGGTAAATTTTAAATTTCAGGTAATAGCATTTAAAACTTAATAAGGCAACCATGGTGAACAAAGACCATCTATCTTCTTCCTTAGATAACTACCTTGGACTAAAGAAAGTATTTGAAAATCTAAAATTTCTGACCTTTTTTTTCCATAAAAAAAGCAACAATGATATAATATTAAAATTATTTACATAGGTTTTTCCCTTAGATATACAGATTGAATATAGTAAGTATATATGATTATAGTCTACATAAAGCTAAAGTTAATATAAAGTATCATCAATTAGAAAGTACATGAATATTCAAACATTTATGCTGTTGGCCTTATTTAAACCAAAAAATTCTCTGGAAAATCAAAGGTCATCTTGACAAGTTTTCAGTTCAACTTTAGATAACTTCTGAGCAATCTAAGGATGTTAAATAAATTCAAAGCCATTACAGATTAAGTAAAGGTGCACTGTTGGTTAAATAACCAAATTAGATTACACAAGCCTGTCAAAAGAAAGAACCACATCTTTTATGCCCTCCTCATGGCAACCAATAATATTCTATAAATATGTCAGATAAGCATAAGTAATTGCTTGTTGAGAAGTACACTTTTGGAAAAGAATATTAAAAATCAGTATGGCTTAAGCTCACACATCTGTAACCATTTACTCAGAAACTGAAGCCCATCAGAAAGGAATCTGAGATGCCATGTGACACTTTCTCTTTACCAGAGTATGATAAGGTAGGCTAACTTCAGGTCAGCAAGACTCTTTTGTTTCCTTATATTAAGCATACATTTGATGACATACCATTCACCCAAAGGAAGTTAGCACTTCCTTAGTAACCCCTGACTATTAAGGGTTGTTTGGTATGTCCAGGAGACTGACTTTAGAAAGTCTTCCCTAGTTCACCCCAAATTTTTCTTAGAAGCACATGGGCTATAAAAGAAAACAAAAAATACTTGGGGGGGGGG
>VBSM01002217.1:19161521-19172848 GCA_008086735.1 Cheirogaleus medius
GCTAGGGCTTATTTTATGGGTAGGTCTTATTTTCGGGGAAACACGGTACCTGTGTGTCTCCTGAGACAACCCACACAACCTCTCTGTACTTTTATTTCTTATCTAGAATAAGCATATACCAGCACTACCTACCATGGAGTTACTGCTATGGTGCATGTGAAAGCACTTGGACCTTTTGAGTCACAACATGGCATCATATGCCCTGAGATTCTACAAGAGTTCATTTATCTAACATAAATGAGGCTTTCCATCATGCTACACTGATTCAAATGGTAGTTAGGAAATGCAGTCAATTCTCCTGATTTGCAAAAGTTATATTTTATAAGGTCACCACACACAGTGAATTAGTGAATACAAAACCACTGTTCCTAAGGGAAACACAGGGTTAGGTTCCTGTGAGCTTCTAGTCAAAATATTTTCGTCAACCAGTCAACACACGATGTTGTTTTAACGTGTTTCTGTTTAAAGATATCTTATTTAATATATATTATTGATTTATTACCATGGAACTCAGGGCCAAGAGCACTATAATTCAACCTGAATGAAGCTTATCTAATTATATGTACCCAACCAAGCATGGTGGCTCACACCTGTAATCCCAGCACTTTGGGAGGCCCAGGAGAGAGGGTGGCTTTAAGGCCAGGAGTTCAAGACCAGCCTGGGCAACATAACAAGACCCTTTCTCTACCAAACCAAAAGAAAAAAAAAATCATAGATGCTTTTCAATATACAGTGGGGTTACATCCCAATAAACGCATTTTATATACTCAGGAAAAGATCAAAATTCAAAGTATGGTTTCTACTGAATGTGTATCATTTTCGCACCATCCTAAAGTTGAAAAATTATAAGTGAAACCATCATTAAGTCAGAGACCACCTGTATTTTCTCCATAAGGTATTAATACATCACATCTTTCTTACACTTAGGAGCATTAACACTTCATTCAGCATTACATCTGAGCATCATTTTAAACAGTGAAATCACGACCTACCCCCATCCAGAAAAGCACAAAAATATTTTTTTAAATGGCACCAAATACCATAGACCATAAAAGGACACTTATTTACAGTATGAAAGCTGAAACGAGAAGGCTGTCAGCTGGGACCATGTGTGTCAGGTGACTCAAATCTTTGCTGCTCTGCACATGACCACAAATGACTGCAAAAGTATCAAAAGCATTGATTTGGGGATTACAAATAAATTTTACCAAGTAGGCAAATTCACAAATATAGAATCTGCAAATAATGAGGATGAACCGTACTTTTTTAAAAATGTAGGTCAACCTGTTTCTTAAAGTAGGCCTTCCACATGGGCTAATCATAGAAACCAAGATCATTTGTTTTCATTCAACATTGGCCAAGAAATCATCTGTGACTAATGTAGTGAGGCAAAGTGCAGGCTCTGTAGGCAGCCTGTGTGAGTTTGAATTGATGCTCTACCACATACTAACCATGCAACCAAGGAGAAGTTACTAAAAGTTACTGAATCTCTCTATATTTCAGCTTCCTCATTTACAAAATAAAGAGTGCTGTTGTGAGGATTAAATAAGAACACAGTGGAGGCAACCTACAGAATTGGAGAAAATATTTGCAAGTCATATATATATCTGATAAGGAGTTAATATCTACAACATATAAAGAACTCCCACAACTCAACCACAACAAAAAAAACAAACAACCCAATTAAAAAATGGGCAAAGGAACCTGAATAGACATTTCTCCAAAAAAGATATACAAATGGCCAAAAAGCATATGAAAAGATGTTCATCATCACTAACCATCAGGGAAATGCAAATCAAAACCACAATGCAATATCACCTCACACCCATTAGGATGGCCAGTATCAAAAAACAAAACAAAACAAAAAAATCCAACCTAAGCGAGTTGATTGCAAGAAAAAAGAAAACAGAAAATAACAACTGTTGGCAAGGATGTAGAGAACATGGAACCTCTGTGCACTGTTAGTGGAAATGTAAAATGGTACAGCAGCTATGGAATGTAGTGTGTAGGTTCCTCAAAAAATTAAAATTAGAAGTTTTGATCCAGTAATCCCACTTCTTGGTGTATAACCAAAAGAACTGAAAACAGAATCTCAGAAAGATATTCACACACGCAGATTCACTGCAGCATAATTCACAATAGCCAAGAGGTAGAAGTAACCTAAATGTCCATTGATGAATGAATGAATAAAGAAAATGTGATATATACATACAGTGGAATATTATTCAGTCTCACAAAGGAAATTCTGACATATGCTACAACACAGATGACACTTGAAGACTATTATGCTAAGTGAAACAAACCAGTCATAAAAAGACAAATACTGTACTGATGCCACTTATATGAGGTACCTAGAACAGAAAGGATGGTGATTGCCAGGGCCTGGGGAAGGGGAGTTATTGTTTAATGGGTATACAGTTTCAATTTTACAAGATGAAGAGTTCTGAAGATTGGTTGCACAATGGTGTTAAATATACTTAACACTACTGAACTGTACATTTAAAAATGGTTAAATGTTAAATTTTATGTTACATATATTTTACCACAATTAAAAATAAAAAATATAGGCCCAGGTGTGGTGGCTCACACCTGTAGTCCTAGCACTCTAGGAGGCCAAACCGGGAGGATCACTTGAGCTCAGGAATTAGAGACCAACCTGAGCAAGAGGGAAAGCCTGTCTCTACTAAGAAAATAGAAAAATTAGCCTGGCATGGTGGCACACACTTGTAGTCATAGGTGACTTCAAATCCTGCAGCAAGTATTCAAAAAATGTAATAAACACTTTTATTATACTTTCATTAGATTTTTTTGAGAGATAAGTAACAGTATTTGATAAATCCCACAGTCTCATTATGTACTCCAAGTATAGGAAAATTGTAATATGTCATCCTGTTGGATTACCAGAATGAAGATACATAATTTTCTTGCAGCCAGAGAAGAATATTACCCAAATTCTTCACTTGAAATACCTAAGATTCACTAGAAGGACTCACAAGACACAACACATAATCATCTTCATGGCTATGATTTATGACAGCAAAAAAGAAACAAAGTGTAATCAGGAAAGGAAAAAGGTACATGGGGGCAAGTCTGGAGAAAACCAGACACAAGCATCCAAGATAGGACTGGGCTCTGGAGCGCTACAGAGGTCAGGAAGAAGAAGAAGATTCTACCAGAAACTGAACAAGTCATTTAACAGGATCAAATGAAAATCAGGAGTCAGTTATCTGGAAGGAAGTGAAAAGAATGTATCTAGAAAGAAGGAGTGACTAGCTGTATCGAATGCTGCTGATATATCATAAAAGAGGAAGACTTGGAGGCATAAGTTCCATTTGGAGACATAGCCAAGAATTAATAGTAATCAACCAAAAAGTAAGTGATCTTCTGCTTACATTCTGCATCAATCAGTTCAAAAAAGTCTCAAGGAGAGAAAATAGAAAAGGAAGAGCTGCTTAACACCTGAAGGGGTCTTAACCTTCCCCTCATGTGGCAGAAGAAAAAACCTCATGGAGGCTGCCTAGAGAATATACTAAACATCAAGTAAGGAGGAAACAGAGTTTTTTGGTCAATGCTATTGAATGATACATAAAAAATCAAAAGTGGCCAGGCATAGTAGCTAATGCCTACAATCCTAGCATTTTGGGAGGCTAAGACAGGATCATTTGAGGCTAGGAGTTCAAGGCCATCTTGGACAACCTAGCAAGACCCCATCTCTACAAAAAATTTAAAAATTAGCCAGGTGTAGTGACACGCACCTATAGTCCCAGCTACTCAGGAGACTGAGGCAGGAGGATCACTTGAGCCCAGAGGTTCAAATTTACAGTGAGCTATGATCGCACTACTGCACTCCAGCCTGGGCAACAGAATGACAAAATAATAAGAAAATAAAAAAATGAAAAATCAAAATCCTTAGATAAGTGACAAGAGATGTAGCCGTAGTTTGAATATAGACACTGCATCAAGTGAAGATAGCTATCATGTGAAAATAGTCTTGAAAATGTTTGTTAGTGAACAAAATGTTTCGGCTTGCTAGAAAGAAGAAAAAAAATCCTCCAGTATGAAAAAACTAACCTTCCAACATTGTCTACAAACAGAAATGTTTCCAGTAAACATTAATTTCTCATGAATTTCTAACACGAAAATTAAAGATCTATTTCTACTGACAAAATAACAAAGGCAATACTTAACTCCTTCCTATTTCTCCTGCCCTATCAATTTCTCCTTAGTCATCCACCACTTTGTTAGTACCTTTGTTAGCCCCCTTTTCCCATATAGTTTAGTTCCTTGGATTTAGTTCCAGGATTACGCTCAAGGTATAATCCTTGGATCAGCAGTATCAGTATCACCCCAGAGCTTGTTAGAAATGCTGAATCTCATCCTCTCCAAACAATATCTCCAGGTGATTCACGTGTACCTTAAGGTTGAAGAAACAATGTTTTAACTGATAACCTGATTGCCTAAGTGGGTATTTTCTTACAATAGAGCTCTAGTTTCCCCCTTCTTTTCCCTAGTACCTCTGCCACCAGTTGCCTTTCCAGGCTCAAAACAAAAGAATTGTCTTTCAAATCAAAGAACTAAAACAGCTGGAAGGTATCCAGCTGCAATCAGCTAGTCCTCTCATTTTGTAGGAGAAGCCCGAAGAAGTTATAAGATTCCCCAGAATCACACTAATGGCAGAACCTTGCTTCTACACACTCTTCCTGGTCTCTAGACCCCCGTCTCATTAGGCTGCCATGCCCTGAAATTTAATATCTGAAAAACTGAAAAAGCATGTCAGTAGTGGGATTTTTTTGTATTGCTTTGTTTTAATTTTTAAAAAGTATGGAGGAAGGGCTAATTTTAAAGTAGGTCTGACAAATGGCTCTTCCTCAGAAGACCATAGCTACCTTAACTATTTCAGACCAACAATACACTGACACACTAAGAATATAAGGGAACTTCCTCGAACTGATAAAAGACATCTACACAAAATTCATAGCTTACATCATATTAATGGTGAAAAATGGATGCTTTTGCCCTAAGATCAGGCATAAGACAAGGATGTCTGCATTCACTACTTCTATTCAACGTTGTACTGGATGTTCTAGCTAGAGAAATTAGTTAAGGAAAAGAAAAGGCTTCTAGATTGGAAAAGAAAAAGTAAAATGACCTTTAATCATAGATAACATAATTTTGCATATAGAAATGCAAAGGCCTAGGCTGGGCGTGGTGGCTCACACCTGTAATCCTAGCTCTCTGGGAGGCCGAGGTGGGAGGATCACTCAAGGTCAGGAGTTCGAGACCAGACTGAGCAAGAGCAAGACCCTGTCTCTACTAAAAATAGAAAGAAATTAATTGGCCAATTAAAAATATATAGAAAAAAATTAGCTGGGCATGGTGGCGCATGCCTGTAGTCCCAGCTACTCAGGAGGCTGAGGCAGGAGGATTGCTTGAGCCCAGGAGTTTGAGGTTGCTGTGAGCTAGGCTGACGCCACGGCACTCTAACCCAGGCAACAGAGTGAGACTCTATCTCAAAAAAAAAAAAAAAGATAAAAGAAAATCCTAAAAAATTCACTAAAAACTATTAGAACTAATGACTTCAGCAAGGTTGCAGGATACAAAGTGAATATACAAAAATCTATTGTATTTCTATATACTTGCAATGAACAATCCAAAAATGAAATTAAGAAAATCATTCCACGTAAAATAGCATCCAAAAATAATAAAATACTTAGGAATAAATTCAACAATGAAGTACAAAACTTATACTCTGAAACTATAAAACATCATTAAAAGAAATTAAAGATCTAAATAAATGGGTAGGCCAGGCATGGTGTCCCATGCCCGTAAGCTCAGCACTTTGAGAAAGAAGCCCAGGTAGGAGGACTGCTTGAGCCCAGTTCAAGACCAGCCTGGGCAACATAGAAAGACCCCATCTCTGCAAAAACTTTAAAATTAGCCCAGCATGGTAGCATATGCCTGTATTCCCAACTACTCAGGAGGCTGAGGCAGGAGGATCACTTAGGCCTAGGAGTTTGAGGCTGCAGTGAGCTATGACCATGCCACTGCACTCCAGACTGGGCAATAGAGAGCAATCCTGTCTCTAAAAAATAAAAAAAATAAAAATAAAAAACAGTTATTTTTAAAAAAAGAATAAAAGCAAATAAATGGGAAAACATCCC
The DNA here is from genome assembly GCA_008086735.1 of Cheirogaleus medius. NCBI lineage: Eukaryota > Metazoa > Chordata > Mammalia > Primates > Cheirogaleidae > Cheirogaleus > Cheirogaleus medius. Next base: position 19,167,683 of record VBSM01002217.1, read on the forward strand.
ATGTGGATCTAAAGACTTAATACTGTTAGGATGGCAACACTTCCCAAATCAATCTACAGATTCAACACAATTCCTATCAGATTCCCAGATAGCTTCTTTGTAGAAATTGACAAGCCTATTCTAAAATGCATATGGACCCAGAATAGCCAAAACAATCTTAAAATTACAAAAGAACAAAGTTGGTAGACTCATACTTCTCCATTTCAAAACTTACCACATCCTAGCATTCTGGGAGGCTGAGGCGGGTAGATCGCTCAAGGTCAGGAGTTCGAAACCAGCCTGAGCAAGAGCGAGACCCCATCTTTACTAAAAATAGAAAGAAATTAATTGGCCAACTAAAAATACATAGAAAAAATTAGCCGGACATGGTGGCGCATGCCTGTAGTCCCAGCTACTTGAGAGGCTGAGGCAGAAGGATTGCTTGAGCCCAGGAGTTTGAGGTTGCTGTAAGCTAGGCTGACGCCACGGCACCCTAGCCGGGGCAACAGAGTGAGACTCTGCCTAAAAAAAAAAAAAAAAACTTACCACAAAGCAACAATAATTGAGTGAGTATGACATTTGCTAAGGACAGATATATAGACAAATGGAAAAGAATTGAGAATCCAGAAATAAACCAACCCATGTACGGTAAACTGATTTTTGACAAGGGTGCCAAGACCATTCAGTGGGGGATTTCAACAAATGGTCTGGACAGCCACATGCAAAAGAATGAAATTAGACCCTTTCCTCAAATCATACAAAAAAAAAATTAACTCAAAATGGATAAAAGACCTAAATGTAAGCTAACATATGGCTAAAACCATAAATAACTCTTAAAAGTAACTCTTAGAAGACTACATAAGTAAATCTTCATGACCTCAAATTTGGCAATGAAGTCTTAGATTTGACACCAAAAGCAAGAGCAACAAAAGAAAAAATAGATTTCATCAAAATTTAAAACTTTTGTGTTTCAAAGGACACCATCAAGAAGATGAAATGACAACCCACGGAATGGGAGAAAATATTTGCAAATCATATATCTGATAAGAGACTTATATCTATAATATACAGAGAATTCATACAACTCAATAATAAAAAGCTAAAAAATCCAATTAAAAATGAACAATAGGGCTAAACATATATTTTCCCAAGTAAGACATACAAATAGCCAATAAGGACATAAAAAGATGTTCAATATAATTAGTCATCAGGGAAATACAAATCAAACCTATGAGATACCACTTCACATTCACTATGATAGAATCAAAGAAAGAAGTCAGAAAGTAAAAAGTGTTAGTGAGAGTACGCAGAAATCAGAACCCTCATATACTTCTGGTGAGAATGTAAAATGATGCAACCACTTTAGAAAAGAATCTGGGAGTTCCTCTAACACTTAAACATAGAGTGACCATACAATCCAGTAATTTCAATCCAAGGTATCTATCCAAGAGCAATAAAAACACATGTTCATACAAAAACTTACACATAAATGTTTATAAATGTGGAAACAACCCAGATGTCCATCCACTGATGAATATATAAAAATGTGGTATAGTCAGACAATGGAATACTATTTGACCATTAAAAAGAAAAGAATGCAGTACTGATATATGCTAAGAATAAAGTACTGATACATGCTACAATATGAATGAACCTTAAAAACATTATGCTAAGTGAATGAAGCCAATCACAAAAGACCATTATATGATTCCATTTTTATATAATGTCCAGAATAGCAAATTCATAAAGAAGATTAGTAGTTGCTTAGGGCTGGAGGATGGTGAGGGAGGAGGGTAGGAGAGTTATAGCTAAAAGATGTGAGGTTTCTTTTTGAGGCAATAAAAATATTCTAAAATTGAGGTAATGGCTGAACATATCTGTGAATATATAAAAATTCCCAAGTAAGATATACATATATGTATTATATTATGAATATTATGTGTTAGATGAGTGAATTTTATGGTAAATGAATTATATTTTAATAAAGCTGTTATTTTTTTAAAGAGAGTAAATGGTGATGGATATATGGGGTTTATGTTACTATTTTTCATACTTCTATGTTTAAAATTTCCCATAGTGAAATTAAAGTTTCACTTTTTTTAGTAGGACACTCCTGTATTTTGGCCACATTTACCACTATCTAAAAAGAATAGCAAATTCATAAGGTTAGCAAAAGAAATTCCACCCTTTCTCCTGGAAGATATGCCAACCCATTGCAAGAAAGAAAAATTAGACATAAATTAAGACTTAAATAAAAAGCTAATTTATATTCCAAGTTGAGAAAGACATAGGTCTTGACATTGAGATATTAACGTAAGCAGTTGGGTGGGGGAGGTCAAGTACTGACAGGTTAGAAAGAAGAAAGGTAAGGAACAACAGTAAAGGCATTTTTCAGTCATGAAACCTGGATTTTGGGTCACAAACACAAAGTATTCCAAAAAACAAAAAATAAAATATGTATAAATTGATTTTTTTATTTAGTTAACTATCTTGAATAAAAATAAGGAACTAGGGTTTGCATTTTAATCCCCTATTAAATATTTATTTCCAGTTCCTCAGTGATTTTTTGTAAATAGAAAATAAAAACCAAAAATCAGGTTTTCAATGATTATCATCTTCCTTCATCTTGAAAGAAAATAATAGCTAATATTTACTAATCATTTACTAAATCTCAGGCAAGGTTCTAAATGCTTTGCAAGTACTCTATTTTAATCTTCATAACAAAACTACAGTCATAGCTCCTATTATTCTTGAATACAGAGAGGATAAGAAACCTGCCCAAGTAGTCACAACTATTAATAATAAGTGCTATGTGGTACCTAAACCCAGGCTGGTCTGTTCCAGAACTCTGAACAAATAGCCTATGCAGCCACCACATGTGGACTATAACAGCAATAGCTCTATTCATATTAATTCTGATCACTACAAGTTCAAACTGCAAAAAAGTATTTCATACATTTAATTAAAGTGTTAAAGGATAATTAGAAAACAATAATTTGAAGGTTTTAACAGGTGCATTCCTATAAATAGGCACAAAAGATTAGTTTCAAATGCCTTCCTAGAATAATAAATGGGACATAATCTCTTTATCCTCTAATCTCCAGAAATTTTCTTCCACACTTACCACTTGACACCTTCTTTTTTATTTTTCATACTTATTCATATGCATATGAATATTCAAATCCATACCAACTTTATTCAGATTTAAGTTTCATTTATGAGGTGGATGTTCTAACACCTCATTGATCTAGTCTTACAATGCATAAGGATTAATGGAAGAATGGCTGTGGCACTGATAACCCCAAAGAATTCTTTGGGAAGAACGTATGGGTTTTAAGGCAGATTCTGAAATTAGGAGGCTAAGACTCCGAAGCTGTTGTCGGTATTTGAAGCTTTGCTTTCTCCAGGTTATGCTAGTGTCACCTCAAATTTCAGAAGGTAGGAATCAGGTCCACCCAGGAAAGATGACAAATTCATGTAGAGTTAGAATATTATTGCTTTTCAGAGCAATAACACAAGGGCTCAGTGTTAGGATTTTCAATAAAAGACACAAAGATAAAGAGCAAAAAAGCTGGATTAGAAGAGACTCGTGTTTACTTTCTGATCCCACATTCCAGCCATATGACCTTAGACAAGTCCCTATCCTCTAGTATCCCAACTGTTCTAGGGGGTAGGAGGATAAAATGGCTCTACCCATAGCAAGCACAGCTAGTAGTAGTAGTAGTAATGGTGGCAGTGGTGATGGTTATGGTAGTGTTCTCTGAAGACACAATTACAAACGCCAATCTTACTCTCTGGACTGAAATTTTAAATGGGACACCAAAAAGACTGATAGCAATCTTTAATAGAAATGTTATTAATAAACAAGGATGTTTTATAATAACTTCATGTATTTCGATAATTTTGAAAAAATATTTGAAAGTATTGTGAAAGATAAGACTTGCTACATACCTCAAAAGATATAAAACTTTTTAAATTACTATAAACTATTGCTATTGGATTTTTTCCCCTTCAATGAATATTTCCCTCAAGAAGTTGTACCATAACCATAGATAGTTGTAACTTAAGCACAATTACATACGATGATAAATTCCTTAAACCCTCACAAACAACTTGTAAACTATTTTCAAAACAAGGTTTTTTTTAATTATTCTAAAAAAGACTTATAAAGTTTCTAAAGGTCTTTTTCTTTTTTGATTCTTCAGTGTATTAACCCAAAAAAATCAGCATTTTCTTTACAAAATGCTAATAAATTAGAAAATCTTTCTCTTTCTGAATGCTGGCAGACTTTAGTCAAGACCCACAAGTTTTCCCTGAAGCATCTTTCAAGTTGTGTGTGTTTGTGTGTACTTGTAAGATGTGTTTATGTGTAAGATATGGTTTCACTTGTTTTATGTTTTGTTTTTCACCAGATTACAGTTCAAGGAAGATATGATTTCATTTTTAAACTAAAAGTGAGATAACAAAAAATCTATAAGTTTCTCCAGGAAACTGAAGTCAACTGCTGGATTTGTTTGGGAAGAGATGCTGATAAAAATCAGCTCAGTTCATCTAAACTGCTGTGGTCTGCAAAGAAAGAAGAAAGAACAACAATCCTATTACAAGAAAGATTAATGGGTATTAGTACTTGCATCCTACTTCAGTCATGGGCTAGGAATTGCTTTGACCATTTGCTCACAAACCTGTTGAAGCGTCAGAGAAGGATGCTCATGCACCATGTGACATTCCTCAATGGAATCCTTAAATATTCTCTTCACCCTTTTCTCCAAGATGTTCACAGGATCTCACACACTTCGTTTTCACAGTGTTTGTTTGCAAACATCCTTTCTAAGATACCTATAACTTTACATCCCCAAAACCATTACACTGCATCAGAGGATCAGTATTCTCCACAAAACATGGAAAGGGCATTCGTGAACCCGAAGTTTAATTGCAGACATACTTTCTTACCTGATGCCAAGTCAGCCGGGCTCTGCCTCACCTCTCTGCGAACCCTCCTTCCGCAGATTTCCCTTTAAGAACGCCTGACAAGGTTCCCAAGTGATGGAGCAAGAACACAGGGTGCAGAGAAAATCAACCCTTTGCTTCACTACTTCCTCCCGTTTTCCTGCTCGAACTTGTTCCACGTCTGGGGCAAAGAGAGAGCCCCACCAGGCAGCACCACCAGCTCCAGAGAGTTGGAGCGAT